>CM062817.1:1830883008-1831483008 GCA_031772625.1 Pinus tabuliformis
CCACCTACGACCTACGATATGTGATATGCGAGGGCCAATGGCAGCCTGCCACTTGGCGCCTCCTCATTCACCGGGACCTTTGCCACATCATCGAATCCTATCATGTAGAGAAGTCAAACTTGAACTTTGACTTGCTCTAACTTTTTCATACGAGCTCAGATTTGAGATTCGTTCACACCGTTGGATTCAGAATGACGAGCTCTTTTATCTAAAGCTGATTGTGACAAAATTCTGACACTTTGATTTTTGAGCATAAACTTGAGCCCCTGATCAATGGGCAATACAAAAATTCCCTTGCATATAACTTCTAATTATGAGTTACTTTGAAAAAAATCATGGACCTGGTGACCTAACTATTGAGTTCAATCAAATAAGAGATAACACTAAATAATAGAGTTATTGTATGCCTAGATAACCCACCACTCCCATTACTTCACAATAAATGAGAACATATCGGAATAATTTCAATTCCAAATTTGAAGGAGAGAAAAATCACCAAAGGGATATGAGAAAATAGAGACTATGTTTGGTAGAGAAGTGGTGTTACCACAATGATGACCTGCCTAAATTAAAATTCAGAGCTCTAAACAAGTTTAACATCCTCTAGAGTGTTTAGCTTAACTCAAGAAAAAAGGTATAAGGGACTCTCAATCACTTGAATCTTTACAGGAGAAAGAAGAATGTTAGATAGTCTATGGTAGATTACCCTCCTCTTTTTTTTATGTGTCTTTTTTATTTTTTTTCTATGTCTTTATCTTTAATGAAATCCTTTCTTTTAAAATCCACAAGGCGTCGACCACTTGGTTTTTGTGGGGTTTACTTCCCACCGACTCAAGTTCAAATCTCGTGGAGAGGGGTTGAGGATGTAATCCACCTTTGGGGAATTAAACTATGCCAAGGTTTTTCCAAGCTTAACTCCCCATTTTCTATTATGAACTTTCCCTTGCCCTCACACAAACATACATAGGTTGGTGTAGGGTTGCTTGCTTCCAAATAAAACTTAATTTTTGAGGTTGTGACCATCACCCACACTCAAACACTCCTATGCTTGCTTCTAAACAAAACTTTATTTTTGAGTTTGTGACCATCATTTGGGGGAATTAAACTATCCCATGGGTTTTCCAAGCTCAACTCCCCATGTTCTATTTTAAACTCCCCCTTTCCCTTACATAAACTAACAGGTTGGTGTAGGGTTGCTTGCTTCCAAACAAATCTTGATTTTTGAGTTTGTAACCATCACCCAAACACTCCTCTTGATCTCACGTGGATGTGGATGATTACAAAAATTAAATAAATAAATAAATATTTAAAAATTCAATTCACATAAATTCATCTTAAACTTAGATTCAAATTTTAATAAATTTGATTTTTCTAACCGTTGTATAAGTCTAGTTTCAATTGATTATTAAACATAGGTGATATGTTCCATAAAATATGAAATTTGATTTCTTTAGCATATCATATTGCATGATTTTAACTTACTTGTTTCCCAAAAACCTAATAGCCGAGAAGGAAGAAACCACCCATTGTTTTTAGATTTGAAATAAGGAAGAAACCACCCACTTTTATTTTGGAATTAGAGAATGGTGAAGAAAAGGAGATGATACACTATTGGAAAACAATATGAATTCTTTAGCAACGCATTAAATGTTGTACAAATTGTGATATAGAACATGCTATATAACATTTAGATATACTGATATATATCTCAACATGTACAAAATTTAATACATGGCTACCACATGCATATTGTTTACCATAAATTATACAATAAAACAATTTCAAATCCAATCCCATTGGGTCCCCTTCTTTCATAATGTTTTCTATGCTAAATTCCCATCACCCAATGGGTGCCCAACATCCATGATCCTACATAGTACTTAAAGTTGTGAGGTGTGGTATAAATCTTGTCAGAGTCTAATTGCTTTAGAATCTAGTAGGTTATATATCGGGTGTTGTGTAACATACTCCCTACTATCCCTAGCCCCTACTAAGGGTAGAAAGCGGAGGTTACTTTGATGACCCAACCTCTAGGTCCAGTTATTGAAATGGAGTCTGAATTCATAGATATTTTTCAACTTCATCAAAACTTAAAATGGATAGCATCATTTTGTTAACCCCATCGAGACATTTCCAACGATATAAAGTTTGCTTCGATTCGGCTCCAAGATCAAAATATATGGTCGATCAAAATTTGGTCTATCTGTTCTTGACACATCATCTAACCTGCCATGTGGAATCCACATAGTGCCCATGTGGCTACCTAATTCATGATGTCACCACCCACGTGGTAGTCTACTCCAGCTACCAACTCGTTCATGTCTGTGACATGTTATAACTCTCCTGTGGTTCGCAAGTCCTGAACACATATGCATATAACGTATATAAGGTATGTCATAGCCACATCACCCTGGGTATAAAATACCAATGGTATCCTTTGCAAACCCTTTCAAAAATTTGTGGGTGAAGCTTCCAAGGTTACGTGGACACCACCCTATTGGACTACCACCTGTGCAACTAGACTGTCAGACTAGTTGTTGACTTGTTCATAGCATGGGTCACACATTTAAATTAGCATACATAAATATAACTTTATGTTTAATTGATGGGTTGTTAGTTAATGACGATTTTCCCATTTTCCTAGGTTCTTCTACCTGGCCTTTACCTCTTGTGCTTCAACAAATTACTCTAAAGGTCTATCTTTCGGGTTGACCTATATCATAGTTCGTCCCCACGCCAATCCAATGATGTTTGAGATCAGGTAGAGGCCACCATGTCCTAGGCCACGTCACCCCATGCTCCCCTGCACCTTCACTTCCTCTCACACTTCCGGATGTAAGGCCTTCTGGGCTTACATAAATAGTGGTTCCACTTCTCCACTATGGTCATGCATCTGATTAGTCTACATTTCCCACTTCTACACATTAGTTCTGATGGACCTGATCCTACCATGACATACTAGTGTTGTGTCACCCTAACTCATCCTTAAGTGTTGTATCATACTTCCTCTGGGAGATAGACTCTCAGATGGGAAATTTTTTATTATTTGTCAGGCAAGTCCCTCTGTCAAGCAAGGACTGACCTTGAACCTCCTAACCACTCAATAAGCCTTCCGCATGGGTATTGATCTCTTCTATCAGCTAATGCATTGGATCCACCTCACTCTAGCCTTCTCCACGCCGTTGACCTTGCCACTCTAGCCTAGTCCTTATTAACCCAACATTTTGCTTGAGCAATCTTTCATGCGATTTTGGGGACACCCTAGGATCTTGCCAAGCCATTGATCACTTTTGTTCAATTTGGGTCATTCATCATGATGCCTTCACACTTAATTATGTGCTACAGTCGTATGGGCTAGTGACTTAGCCTTCAAGCCAACCTTCCTGCAACCCAATAAATCCTGCTACAATCACTGATAAGGTTAAGAGGCCAAGGATATGAGATAAGGTCTTATGCATGTGCCTGCTATGAACCATTCACAAAACAATATCGTTATGGCTCAGTTTCAACGACTCTGTAGTCATTTGGATTTACGCCAGAAATAAACCATCACCACTAAGGTTATATGAGCCACACACTAGTTTTATCCATACTAAGCTTACAACAGGATTACTCTTAGGTTCTCGATGACTGGAACACATAGTGAAGTCCAGGGGCTTTTCCATTGAGACTCTCAAAGGTCTGTGGTCCCTTGAATCTTAATGAGTAGCAGGAAATAAGGAAGTATCATCCAAGAGACCTACGGGTCCCTTTTGAGGGAAAAATAAGCGAAACAAACTCATAAAATCAATCAGAAAATATCTAGTGCCAAGAAGGCTACGTGGAGATCAACATTCCACAAATACATAAGGAATCTCCTTTCTCAGTTCAAATTGCAAGCATAAACCATATAATCAGGAACATGATTACCATTATGGAAGGCCTACAGTCATCATATTTAGGTTGATTCAATTTTTCGAGCATAAATCACATGACTTATTAGCAAATAAATATCACTGCAGGCCTGAAGCCACAAAATGAACATCCAATATTCATACCAAATACAATGGTTTTATTCATTGCATACAACACTCACACATATGGTTATTTAAGTATGTTCTTTCATAAAGAACATTAGTGCAATCCCACAACAACATGGCACACATTCATCAAAATTTCACTATTCCATTCATAATGAACTATGAATCAATCATATAGTGAAAACAATACCAATTTAATAGTTCAACATGAACTCAATAACCATAATTAGATTTGTAGACACTTATCTGAAATCAATACTGGAGTTGACAATTGAGATCGGGACTACAACTCTTCACCCAATTATAGACAACTACAACCAAGCCTTACTTGAAACTGTCATCCCCAAGCCAGATTCCAAAGCTTGAGGTGGGGTTCTTCTAAGTGCTTTCAATCACCCAACATAGCTGAAACAAGATTTCACATGGCCTTGTTGCCTTCATACACTGCCTAATCCCATTATAACTCACACCGTTCAGGTGTATTCACAATCATATCAACATTTTATGATACAAAGATATTCAGGTCATTTTTAGGAGAAGAGAGGCCACTATAAGGAAGGTTCATCAATGGTTAATTTGTCTATGGGTAAAGCAATCAATACTCGAATTCGTTCATCAGTGAGTTAAGCACCAGACCTTCAACACAGGGCAACTCTTGGTGGTTCATCAATCCTCATAAGCACCTCTTTGGGTGGTTCATTAGTGAGTCACCAGAGCTCCATCTTTAGGGAAACTCCTGATGGCTCATCAAACCTCACAAGAACTTAAGTGATTCTTCCTAGTCTAAAAATTTCATTAAACCAAAATATTCTAGTGGGCTTCAGTCTTACAGGAAAGCCACGCTCTCTAAAAAAATCACCCAAAAAAGCCTCCTCGGAGGGTTCCTATAACGAACAAAGTTCGTATAAGCAACCAAATAATTTAGAAGAACTAAAATATGTAAGTATCCATCTTTGGACAAGTAGTAATTGCATATAAGAATTGTTGAATGTATAAAAGATTTGTGTAATGATTACAATGAGGACCCGCTTATATACCTAGGTCGGTGTCCTTTCATGAATTGTCATGTCTCTAAGACATTCCTCTTCATTACTAACTAACTAACTATTAGTTAATTATTATTATTTATTTATATTTACATTTAATATTTTTATATGAATTATATTCATAACATTTCCCCTCTCTTCAGAAAGCTTTGTCCTCAAAGCTTACTAATGAAAGGGTTGTATCTCTTTTCCCATTTTGAATATATTCTCATCTAAGAAATTTCATCTTTGTTGATATAGGAAAACATGATCCTTTGAGTGATATACAAAATTGTCGAACTGAGAATGGATCTAACCATCCAAGATTAATCTTCTATGGAATCTTCCGATCACTAGAAATTTGTAATGAATTGTTATCATAGAAACGGATTTTGCAAACTTCAATATCCTTGGACCATAAATCTGTTGTTTTTGTTTTGAATGGTTTAAATATGTAGATTGGCTTTGTTGTTTGCTCTTGTGATTTGGATGTCGATAAGGAGTTCTTTTGGTTCGACTTTCCCTTGTCAAGTGTGTAGTGATTTTCGGATTTACTTCAACTACCGTTGTTATTGAGTTGGTTACGGAATCATCACCTAGAATTTCCATTGTTTGAACGTCTTCTCTTCAATTGCATTTGGATTTGTGTGAACTGTGAGATTAATAGGATCTGCGTTTGTTCATTTTTCTTCGACTTGGACTGAAGGCTTCGATACTTATTTCTTGATAAATTTCTTCTAATTTGTTTTTCAATGATTTCCTATCATCCTTAAGTTTCTTAATTTGAGTAAGTAGACTTTGATTACGGTTTCTAAGATGTAAGATTTCTTCATTTTTCTGAGTCAACTTTATTTTGGTATTAAAGCTTCTCATCTTTTAAACACTTGATTTGTTCTAATAACCTTTGATTTAGGTCATTTAAGTGCAAATTTTATTTTTCTTTCTCGGGTAGATTCTCATTAAATTTATTCTTGAGACATTCTTTTCTCCTTCTAATTTTTTCCTTGTATCTTTAGACTTCTTGACCTTTTCAAGTAATCTTTTATTATGGTCTCTTAGACGCCAAATTTCTTCATTACTTTTTGTTGATTCTTCATAGAATCGATCTTCGAGATCTTTATATTTATTTTCCAATGCTTCATTCTTTTGTTGTAGTTTTGCGCGTTCTTCTTTTAATCTTTTCATTTGCAGTTTCTCATTATCTTGACGTTCTTCTCTACTAATTAATTTTGTGTTAATTTCCTACTTGTTGGACAACATAAATTGCAATTTTTTAAAATCCACTGATACCCAATTTCTGTTTTATAAAATGGACATATGATCCAAAATAATGACTTGTATATGAAACTCTTCTTCTCTTCCTTCATCGTTTTTGAATTAAGCTCCATTTTTTATTGTGTCAAGATGAAGGTAGAGTTTTAAAGGTACCCCTTTTTAATCTTTATAATAACACTTTATACTCATTTTTTATGAATCTTCTTCAACTGATAATAAATTCTTGAGTTTTATAATAATGTTCCCTTTATATATATATATATATATATATATATATAACCTTGCTCTTTTTCCCATATATATATATGAATGATTGAATCTTTGAAGCTTTTTAATATATTTATATATAATATAACTTAACTATTATATTCCTTTATATCTACTTATGGTCTAGGCATGTTTAGCTCATAACTGTTTAATTATATGAAAGTACCTTTTGATAAAAGGTCACACCGTACATTTAGGAGTCACAGCTTTTTTACTTCCATAAGGAGACTGTTGAAACTATACGAATGAATTAATGGCGTACATATGTAACTTCATGCACAAAAATATCAAGGTGAAAAAAAAATTGGTATGGACTTTTGCACTCGAGACAGTAATGATTTTGATAGCAATTTTTTTTTAACAAATTTATCTTGTTGTTGGAAAACAGTTGTAAGTTATACTACTGACATGTTGTAGTGTTGGCACACTATTGCACTGTGGTCATGGCTCTGTAGAAAGCAGTTAGAGGTTGTGGTTGCTCAGCGACAACTATGATGACATGGGAATTCGTGGCTTGTTGTTGGTCGGTTATAGTATGCAACAATGGAAGAACCCGCAACTAGAATGCCTATTAGCATTGCAGGGGTTGCAACTACCTGTGGTGGTGGTAGTGTCTGCTATGGTGACCGATGGTGTGAAGTGAATTTAACAACAACATTTGTGTGACCCACGACTGGGATTCGTTTGGCATTTGGGCTTAGTTTTGACGATTGATGGTGTGCTGCATTATTGTTTTTTTTTAAGTTTTTAATATAATAATTATTTTTTTTTAATTTATTTTTATACAATTTTCTTTAATTCCCTTTTTTATATAAACTCTTTTCATTATTTTTATTTTTTATATTTGATATTATTTATTTATTTTTATTTATATAAACTTTCTCTTTCTTTTTAATATAATTTCATTTTTTTATAATAATTTTATGGCAAAATGCTCGATAGCGAATTCGACAAAATAGAGAGCCCACAACTATATAGTGAAACGTTTGATTGTGAAGGCAACTACATTGAGAAATACTCTAATGGGCAATGGTCAGATCAAAGAATGTGGCTCTGATACCAATGTAACAAACAAAGTTTGTATACACAACGAAATAATTTAGAAGTCTTGAAATATGTAAGTATCCATCTTTAGACAAGTAGTATTTGTATATAAGAATTATTGAATGTATAAAAGATGTGTGTAATGATTACAATGAGGGTCCACTTATATACCTAGGTAGGTGCCCTTTCATGAATTGTCATCTCTCTAAGACATGCCTCTTCATTTCTAACTAAATAACTATTAGTTAATTAATTATTAATTATTATTATTATATTTATATTTATATTTATTATTCTTATATGAATTATATTCATAACAGTTCCTCAGCTGGTGCCCCCATTTTTCAGGGCTTAATTCCTTGTCACAGGTTACATCCTCCCTTTCAGTTGTTCACCCTCTTAGAGCATGTATGAATCCTTGAATGAATATCTCCCCTTCATCCACTCTCCAAAGCCGACTAACTTCCTTTGCTCTCACAATTTGCACAACAGTCCATAACTTGACAACACAACCGATGTTGCTCTTGAATTTCATCCTTTCTTTGCTTATTGTTTGAGTTGAAGGACACTTGGACCAATCCTTCCTCTTTCAGTTACATTCAATGCACAACCAGTACATTAAACTCTTTCAACCAACTAGGGATGATATTTAAAGACAACCATTACCTCAAGCAACCTCCTACCTTAAGCAATGGAATATGTGTCCCTTTCTCAACCATTTTTAAAATAATTATAATTATTTATAAGAGGGAAAATATTAACTAGAGAATGTCATAGTGGCCCGCCACACTTGTACATGATGATTTGTGAAATAATGGTCCATTAAGACCATGTAGAATGCTCCATTAACATTGTTGGCATCCAACCCTAATATGAAATTCATGATTTGATTTGCATTAACTATAAGTGTGTTTGATTAATGAATAAATTGAAAGGTTGCACTAAATAATAAACAAGAGAATAGACAGGTTAATAATGGATTTCCCCCATCTTGGGCTATGCCTTTGTGACAAATTCCAATGAGTAACCAATATATCATGTAATGAGAAAATGATGTTTACATCCACCAGGTCTCCAGTGTACAACAAAACTTGTCCTCAGGTCTACTACAAAGGTTGTGGTATCCAGAAAACCAATTTCCTGCTCTTGGACAACCAAAAACAAGGCGCAAAACTGTAGAAATTCTGATATGTAGGTTATAACCCCATCATGCAATATAAATCAAAGCACAATACTATAACCTACTTCTACTATCAATTTGCGGAAGCATAAAGACCGAGCTGAACAATATAACCAAAAGAAGAAGAATCAATGCACAATACACATGAAAATAGTTTGGGGAAAGCCTCAGCTAAAAACCCCACTATCTGTATTATCATACAAGGTGGAAATACATAGGAATTATATAAAGCCTTACCTCTCACAGCTAACCAGCTCTCAGTACAATCCTCATAGATGCTCATAGGCAATCTTGGATGGTCTCCATCCTTCCTCTCTACCCTCCAAGATCTATTTCCTTGCGCAGTTCCTCTAGGATGTTATCCTTCAACCAAGTGGAAAACCAATTTACCAAGTGGATGATCTCCTGATCTCACACACTATCAGAACTGCGCAATCCTCAAGGAATGATTCCTTGACTGCATGCATGAGTTTTCTTTATAAGAAAACACATGCAACTGATAGTACACTGTCCTTGACTTTAATCTCAACTGGTTCTTTCTCAGAATAGACATGCATGAGTTTCTGATGAGGGAATCTTCAGTTAACTGGAGTACACTAGTTGAGTGCATGCATGCATCAACTGACTGTTAACTCTCTATTAGTTCCTCAAACAGTTTGGAACTAATTTAACTAGACTTAACTCAGTAAAATGAGTTAACTAATTACAACTCAAATATAACTCAATCTTATCTCCTTAATTTAAGGCTTATCTCCTTAATTTAAGGGATAACTCTTGCATGACTTCAAAAAGAATTCTAACTTGAATTTCTTCAACTAATTAAGTCAAAATAACTTAATTAATTATTTCCAAGTAGCTACTAAGACTAAATTCAATTTTAATTCAAAATGGCAGAGGAAATGTGGACTGGTAGCTTGTGCTAATGCCGTGCTCGTTGTCCGGAGCAAATTTGGGCTTCCGCGGCATTTTGGCGAGCTTTTTTTTTTGTGATGACGTTAGCATGACGTCATCGGCGGGTCCCAGGTACGGCAAGATGATGTGGCAGCTGACTGGGGTGATGACATGGCACAGGACACGGTAGTAGGGTGGGGACGCAGCAGACGGCGGTAAGTGGTTTTATCGGACCGCCTTTTGTACGGGGGCGGTAAGTGTCGGAGGAGGCCCGATGCAATGAAAACAGGGCACGCGTCCCTGCGTACGGCGGTAAAACCACCCTCCATCGGACGCTAACTCCCGCACGTCGGGGGCGCTCCGAAATCAACAATAGACGTCGGATCTGGGAAAGCGGATCGGACGGCTGAGGATGAGTCGGAATATCGCATCGGCGAAGGGCAATGGGTCGGAGCCTTTTACATATATGCGATGGGTGAAGCGAAATGGGCAATGCGACACAATGTGGACCGTTGGATCTGGGGGCAGATCGCACGGCTAGGGGCGCGATCGGCGATGTCGCGTCGGCGGGGAACCATGGGGTAGAGCCTTTGTACATATGCGTGATGCGATAGCGATATATGCGATAAAGGGGAGACTTGTGATAATGAATGGATATATGCGGGATAAAGGGAAACATATGGAATATGCGATGGAAAGGCCTCCTGATAGCGATATCGCTTTAGATGCGATAGCGATATCACATAAGGGGTCGGGGAGCATATATATATGGGCCAACACTTGACTGCTACCTCCGACAGCGATATCGCGTCGGAGGGGGGGGGAATGGAATCGGAGGAGGGTTTTTATGCCTTAAAAGGGGTTTAAAGCATCGGAAGGGTTTTCATATGATCGGAAGAGGGTTGTTAATGCATCGGAAGGGGTTGTTAATGCATCGGAAGGGGTCCAATGCATTGGAAAATGGTTAAGTGAGTAAAATGAGGGTTCTTACTAAGTTTCAAGTAAACTTAGTAATTCCCAAGGCAATATTTATGGTTATATTTCAACCAAAGGAGGGGATATGTATATAAAGGGGATTTTTACTATATTTTTAATATGGGGAGGGGAGAAATCATGGGATTTATATAATAAAGTTAGAAATTAATATGGATTTTGTGAAGAAAGCGCTAAGTATAGAAATCTTAGGCTACAAAGGGGAAATAGGACTTATAGAAGAAATATGAGCACTCCTAAGTAAAGCAGATCTTTACTTAGGCAAATGTTTATGGAATATGATGATTTTTAAAGATATCAAGCAGATCTTAACATCTTTTAGGGGAAATTAGTGAATGATTTGGGGAAAAGGAAGAAGGGGAAGTTAGTCATGCCTCGCTTGAGCTGCTCCAAGGGAAAATTGCCTTGTACTTGTGATCTGAAGTATATAAACATTTTAAAATACAAAATTGATCACACTTATTCATTCTAAAACCTCAAAAACTACCTACCCAGCCTACTTAGCCTAACATTTTTCTTCTTTTTGTTTGGGTGCACTTAGACTAGCAAACCCAGCTTTTCATCTTTTTCTTTTGGCTATCCTCCTATCTAAATCTATCCTTATTTCTGCCAGGGGCTCAGATTAAACAGTTGAGCACCCTTGATTCTCTACCTATCTACTAATCTGCCAAGATTAAACAGTTTGGACAGATATTTATTCTCTATCTTCTAAAACAAGAAATTTAAACCTAGAGAAACCAAGATTAAGCTGTTTGGCCTTCCCTTAACTGTGAAATTCTTCAAAAATGGAATAGTTCTTCAAAAATGGGATATAGTAGTGGCATTTGAGCTAGCACACTTTCCTGGCCTTTTGTTTGGGGTTCATTTCTTTTATTTTTCTCTTGGCCAATTCATTCTTTTTGCCCTTTGATTTTTCTTTTAGGGCATATCCTCTTTACATTTTTTAAATTTTCTGCGTTTTCTAGGAAATATGGAACCTTTGCAGCAAGGAAAGAATGACATATTTGGCATGTAAACAGTCAATCATGAAATATGAAACCTATTGTAATAGGAGACTAACAGTTCCCAATCCGGCAGTTTCTCCCTTCCATTCACAGAGTTCTGGTAGTTATTCCAACTCTTTGGAAGGCCAAGGAGAGTGAGGCTCACCATATCATCATCAGCAGTAGTTATTCCCACACTGATAAGCTCATTTCTGCAGGTGGTGAGATTGTTCAGATATGTGGAAATAGTATCGCCCTTCTCCATCTTGATTCTTCGAATCTTATCCTTGAGCGCCAATTTACTCTCGTCGCTACTAATCTGGTAGAGGTCCTTCAATTTCTTCCACATTGAAAATGGAGTATCCTTCCCATGGAGACTCGAGACAATATGGTCTCGAACTCCCTCAAGGATGATCCGTCTCGCCTTCGCCACACACTTCTTCCACTCAGCCAACTCTTGTGCATTAGTTGAAGCTGGCTTTTGGATTTCTTGATCAATGAATTCCTTCAAGCCATTGTCTTCTAATACAACCTCCATTATATCTTTCCATGCTATGTAATTCGAGCTACCTTCTGTTAGCCTCTTGCTACAGTAGGTTAATCATCTTTCATGATCGACATTTTTACATGCCAAATATGTCATACTTTGCTTGCTGCAATGCTCCATATTTGCTACAGATGGCCAGAGAAGTATCCATGAGAGTGCGCTAGTCTAAATGCCACTGCTGTGTTCCATTTTTGATGAGTTTTCAGCTAAGGGAGGTCCAAACAGCTTAATATTGGTCTCCCTAGGTTTCAATTTCATGTTGTAGAATATAGAGAATGAACATCTGTCCAAAAAGCTTAATCTTGGCAGATTTGTAGTTAGGTAGAGAAACAAGGGTGCTCAACAGCTTAATCTGAGCCCCTGGCTGAAATAAGTGTAGAAGTAGATAGGAGCACAAGCAACAAGAAAGAATGAAAAGCTGGGTATGCTAGTTCAAGTGCACCCAAACCAAAAGAAGAGAAAATGCTAGGTGAGTAGGTCGGGTAGGTAGCTTTATGGTTGCAGAATCATGGCTTGTGATCCATTTCATATTGTCAAGTGTTATCTCTATCATATCACAAGTTGAAGGTAGTTGTTTAGCTGAAGGACTTCAAGAAATGCATGTCTAACTTCCCCTTCTTCCTCTTTCCCCCAAATCACTCACTAACTTCCCTAAAAGAGGTCAAGATCTGCTTGGTACCTCTTAGTTTCATCATTCTCCATATCATTTACCTTGGTGAAGATCTGCTTCACTCAAGTAATGTCCATACTGCTTCTATGAATCATTTTCCCCTTTAATAGCCTAAGATCTGCATACTTAACGCTCTCTAATCATTTGTCATGTTAACTATTAACTTTACTATGTAGCTCCCTATCTATTTCCCCTTCCCCTACTAAAACTATGTTAATAACTCCCCTATATACTTATCCCCTCCCCCTGGTTGAAAAATAACCATAAGTACATTTGGGAATTGCTAAGTTTACCTGAAACTGAGCAAGAGCCCTCACTTCCCCCCTCAAACCATCTTCCAAATGCATTAGGACCCCTTCCTATGCATAAAATCCCTCCTTTCATCTATGCAAACCCTCCATTATCCATGTTTTAACCTTTTTTCAAGGCTCAAAACCCTCTCGCCATGCTTCGGACCCCTTCCGATGCATTAACAACCTTCCTCCGATTTCATTTTACCTTTCTTCAAAGGAAAAAAACCCTTCCGATGCTTTATAGCCCCCTTCTATACATATAAACCCTCCTCCGATGGATTCCCCCCCCGACGCGATATCGCTGTCGGAGGTAATAACAGTGCTGGCCCATATATATATGCCCCCATTCCTTTTTGCCCCGATGCGATATCGCTATCGGAGGCTTCCTCCATTATATTTTCCTATATATCCCGCATATACTCTTTTTTATTGCAACTCCCCTCTTTTGTTTTATCGTTTAAACTCAAGTTTTTTATAAACCTTAAGTTATAACGTAAAAACCCGCATTTTTCAACAATATCGCATCGCAGCCGTCCATCGCCCCCGCTCAGATCAACAGCCCAGATCTTGTCGGCGATCTCCCATTTCGGCGATCGCAATAATATAAAGTCTTGCCCCATGTCCCCGCCGATAGCGAAATGCCGATTTAATCGCGGCCGCCCATTCGGGCCCTCAGATCAACGGTCTTTATTAAGTCGCGGCCCCATATATAGCATTGCTTATTCCGGAGCCGTAGTATTAATAAAATGCAGCATATAAAATTATCGGGTCCGAAAGGAGGCCTTTGTACAGCGAAATGGGAAAGCTCCGATATTCCGGAGCCAAAAAGTTATAAAGGGCAGTTTTAAGGGATTTCGGGTCTACATATTGATTTTGTTAAAATCCGCCGATATGAAATCGTCGACGGGCCGGACCCGATCTCCATAAAGAAAGGGCATATAAGCATTTTCGGGTCCGTGGCATTTCGGAGGTTTTATATATTGGGACCAATGGTCCGCCCCGATGCGATTTAGCGCCAGCCGTCGGGTCGGGTTCCCAAATCAAATGGCCCTGATTTAATCGCAGCACTCCCCATGTATCGCTCCAACTGACGAAGCCGAAATAACAATAAAGCATGGTATATTAGCATTTCGGGTCCGCAAACCAAATTCTTGAAAGTCCGCTGATATGACATCGCCGATGGGCCAGACGCGATTCCAAATAAAAGGAAGGGCCTATAGGATATCGGGTCCGCACATTTCGGCGATGGTTTATGTGCCACCCCCTGGTCCGCCCCGATGCGATATAGCGATATGAAGAAATGAATAGTGTTGCGGGAGAGCCAAAAATTCAGCAATTTTGCAGTTTTTAAGGCTTTTCTGCCTGTTTAATGAATTGGCCTTTTTCAAAGATTTAATCATGCGGTGCCCGCACCCACCCAATTACAAAGGAACGATGCTTTCCTCAACCATTTTCAAATCGCTCCAGGCCCAAAATACTTCTAAATGCAGGGTTTTCACATCGGCGGTCCTCCAATGATCCTCTAGTCATCCAGATTGCAATTTTTTACCATTTTTGAGGCATTCGCTGATCGGCAAGGACTGATAACGACTCCAAAGGCGACAGAAGGCTGAGCAGCGGCCATAAATGGGTGATTGGACAGTTCAAAGGCATTCAGAGGTCAAGAAGGGACCATGTGCATTTCAAAGAGTATCAGGGAAGCGGTGGAGCGTGTCAGTGAAGATCTTCCAAGGCAGATGAAGCAAAAGGGACCCCAGCAGATTCAACGAGGCATCATTGAGCTGTAATGGCTCACCAACTCACAGATTTTGGCCATTTAAGGCAACAAGACCACTTGAAGACACAGATAAAGGTTTTCAAAGCAGATATTGGCAAACACATGAACCCAGTTATGTTTTTGGAGCAGCGCTGCTTCCTTAAAAGCACAGTTATCACACAGAGGAAAGCGCGTGGCTCAAGGCACTCTTTCAGTCCATTTTTTGAAGCTGCAAGACTATGCGCATCCCTAAAGAGCCATTTTGATGAGGCTTCTCCCTCATGAACACCTGTTTTAGATATTTTATTGCATTTATTTCCAGCACAACTTGGCATTAGAAGCAGTTATTGCACAGATCTCTTTTGAATTTGTTTTGATAGATATTTTGAGATATTTTCTCCCTTGACACCTGTTCAAGGGATGTTTGTAAATATTTTCTATTTAAACAACCCTCTGTATTTATGTAAAGGGTTGGTTGGTCGATAACTTCCTCCTCTAGACTTGCATTTTATTTTCTGAGAGTCTCTATAATCAAAGATCGCTGGAATGTTTGGGAGATGAATTGACTGTTGTGTTTTAATGTCTGAAGAGTGACTATGGAATCCTAACGCTTCTACATAGCCCAATAAGTGTTTCTTATCTTTGTTTACAGTTTATATGTTTTATGCCATCATTGTTTCACTATCTAAATAGCAGAAAGAAAGAATAGTTCATAGCTCACTTAGTTGTATTCTGTTCTCAATTTCTGTGATTTATCTATGTTTTCCTCTGAATTAGTCCTGAATATGAATACTGATTTGCTCATATTTACACTAGTTCCTTCATATATGAATGTTGTTTAGGAATCCTTGATTGCTCCTATATAAATGTTCATTCGCCTTCCCTCTGTTAGCATAATGAGAGCTACTTAGTTGCCTTTTGTTCACTAACGTTCGTTCCATCTTTATTCTAGCTAGATATTGTTTTATGTGTAGCTATCCTGCTCTGTATTCCTCTTGTGACCAAGAAAACGCAACAGCAAGCCTAATCCACGACTCCATGCCCAATGGTTTGAACTTCTCATACTATGCATCCCAACTCTGTTTGAAAGAATCCTCCATCCCACCAAAATCAAAACAAAACCCAAGAAAATCATAACTAGCCTAAAATCAACCCAAAACAAAGCTAAATTATAAAGAGAGAGCCCTCTCTAATTGTAGGTAGGCTAGGACCTGCAGTCCAAAGATTAGTTTGTGGTTACCTCGGCCGTATCCTTTAAGGAGCTTTAAGGACAACCTGAGTGATAACATAATGGCGACTCCACTGGGGACAATCCTCAGTTAATTTCACAAATCAAGTTGGAAAGCTCCACTGGGAAAGAACCAGACCTTCAAAAGTTTCTTTCTAACCCATATATTCTTAGAAAAATCCCCAAAAAACAAGCTAGAAGCTGGCTCCCAAAAATAATTCACGTTATACAAGGTCAAATCCAGACCCAAATCCCCCGGCATCTTTTGAAAATCCCAATATAATCCCAAGGAACCTCAAGAAGCTAGAGCGAAGAGAGGATTTTGCTGATAATAGTCCTGAAGCAGTTCACCCATGCTGTGGCCCAACCCCTGTCAAAGTGCTATTTCGTTCAACCCCTAGTTCCCCTTTTTCATCATCCACATCTCAAAGCACTCCTTCCACACCTCCATTCACTGCACATACTACCACTACTACTCCTATTATCCCAGTTGTTCCTATTGTCCCTCTTATCCCTGTGAATATGGCTAACATATATGCACCTTTGCAATTGCCTGCTAATCCTGGAGCTATGCCTCAGGATTACCAAACTAAAATCACATATTTTGATGGCACAAGTGCCTGCACAGCCCTTCAGCATACCAAGAAAATGCAGGATTACTTTGAAAGCTATGAGATTGATGATGATAGTGTGAGAATGAAGATTTTTTTCCAAAGCTTGTCAGGTGATGTCAGGACTTGGTTTAGAGCACTTCCAGCCAATTCCATAGCAGACCCAGAAGCCTTATACCAGTCATTTATCAACATATGGGAGAAAAAGAAAGACCCTTTGCACATACTAGCTAAATACGATACAATCAAAAGAGGTTCACAAGAAACAGTCTTGGACTATTGTGCAAGGTTCAATAGCGTTTATAATGCTATCCCACAAAACTTAAGGCCCCCACCTGACCTTGCCTTATATAAATTCCCTGATGGATTCGACCCAGATATGGCCTACCAATTAAAAGAAAGAGCCCCTAACAGCCTTGCAGTCATGCAAAATGTGGCTGTCACTGTGGAGGCAAATTTAATTGCCAAAAGAAACAGAGCTAGAATTTAGAGAAGAACCACCTTCAAGGAAGAGCCCTCAGCCTTAGATCAAAAGCTAGATGCTATTATCAATGGCATGCACAGGCTGGGAGATAGAGTAGAGAGTGTTGAGAGGAAATCATCATGGGAAGGGCAACAGCCCAATACCATAAGGAACCCAAATTTCAGGAAAAATCAAAATCCAAACGCTGGTAGGTCTAGCCCAGACCATGATATAAGACCTCCTTTTCAAGAAAACTACGCAGAGGCATCCACTTCTAATGAACCCATAGAAGACACTCATATGAACTTAATAGATTTGAAGGGTGAGCAACAAATTTTTCTAACTCAAGAAGACCAAGATGACCATGAGATAAATCAATTTTAGACCCAGTCAGGTGAGTCTTTTGACTTCAAACAAGGTTATGATTCAACTGTTTATGAACTGCACAAACAATATAAACTGAGAACTAGAACAATTGATGTAACCGAGCCCATCAAACAGAAGGAATCAGAGCAGCCTAAGAAGATTAAGGACAAAGTTGCTTCCACAGAACCGACCAAACAAACAATCCCAGATTTGAAAGAAGTCACAATAGAGGATATAACAGACACACCAGACATGTAGACCTCTAATGATCAGCCTCTGCTACCTTCGTCCTCAAAGGAAAATGTAAATATCACTCCTAAAAGCCTTCCCAGAACAGAAATACCGCAAGGTATCACTCACCATAACACTAATAACCAAGAGGAAAATGCAGAAAATACACTTGAAAAGGGGAAATCTGCTATTGTCAACACAAAGACTCCATTGGAGAAACCATTCAACTTAGAAGCAGAAATAAGCAAACTTAAGATTTCCATCCCCTTATCTGAACTTGCAAAGCATGATGTGTATAGGCAACAAATCCAAAGATCACTGCAAATGCCAGAGAATAGGGATGATGTGAATGTTTTAGATGATACACCTGAGTTGCTTTTTGGTCCAGAAGTTGATGGCAAATCAGCACATGGAGCTATTCTACCCTTTTATGTCAGTCTGCACATACATGATAAAGTTTTACATAATGCAATGTTTGACTCAGGTGCCTCACACAACCTTATGCTCAAAGCTGTAATGGAGAAGCTAAACCTTGATGTAACAAGACCTTACAAAGATCTATTCTCCTTTGACTCAAGTCAGGTCAAATGTTTAGGCCTCATCAAAGACTTGTGTGTCTCCTTAGTCCAATACCCAAACAAGACAATCCTCATGGATGTGGTGGTTGCTGACATTCCACCAAAGTATGGCATGCTCTTGTCAAGATCTTGGGGGGCAAAACTCCAAGGATCTCTCCAATTAGACCTCTCCTATGCCACTATTTTAGTCTTTGGGCAACCAAAGAGACTGTATAGAGAAACACTGATGAAGTATGTAGTAAGTAGTGAGGAAAAGCCCCAAAATTTCCCTATCTATTAGATCCATTCTGATATGGATTCTTTTATTTTGTTTAATGATGAAACAAGTCCTCCAACTGATGATAAGCCTATGGCTTTAGTACAACAAGCACACATCAATGAAGAATCGGTTGCACATACCCATGAGACTGTCACAACAGCCAATGCAACCAGCACACAAGAAAAACCTCCCGAAACACAAGACTCGGGTCAACCCAATCCTAAAATGACTGAAACTCTTAATACTAACCACAAGCAAGAAATCACATGGTATTTAGAGTTTGATGGCTCTGTTAACAAGTCAGGAGCGGGGGCAGGAATATGGATTCACAATACACATAACAACCATGCAGAGGGTCATGGTTATAGACTGAATTTCAAATGAACCAACAACATGGCTGAGTATGAGGCACTCCTCTTAGGCTTTAAGCTGCTCAAAGCTTTAGGAGCTGCCAAAGTTTCCATTCTAGGTGACTCAGACCTAGTAATCCAACAAATGAAAGGCAACTTTGTTACCAATGATAGAAGGCTAAGAGCTTATAGGACTGTTGCCACTGCAATACTTGATACATTCACTGAATCCAAGCTTGCCAAGATTTCAAGAAATCATAACATTCATGCTCACAGCCTAGCCACTTTCGCTAGTACATGCAAGCTTCCCTTTGAGCCAAATCACCATTTCACTGCTGAAATAAAACATAGGCCTGTTGTCCCCAATAACATTAATGACTGGCAAGTGTTTGAAGATGATGCTCAAATCAACAATTTTCTTACCTTACAGCATGAGTTTTCAGGCCTAAAAGTTGATATGGATGCCATGGATGATCCCCTGCAAGCAATAAACCAAATCCAGCAAACTGTAATAGTTGAAACAGCTAGAAAATTGCTACAGCCAACCATCTTTGATGAAGAAAACATAGAAGAGTTGAAATAGATGCATTTGGAGGAAATAGCCAAAAACAGAGGCCGAAATCATTGATCTAAAGGACAATTTTCTCCCGGTTGGCCTCACTCCACTAGAAGACATGTTTGATGCAAATGATGTGCCCAAAAAGCCAAAAATGCAGCCTATAAACACTGCCATAGAAGAATACAACATTGGAACAGCAGAGAAGCCCAAAATGATCAAACTGTCTAAATCTTTGCCTCCTGATCAAAAACCAAAGTATGTGGATTTGTTCAAAGAATTCCAAGATGTATTTGCTTGGAGTTATGAGGACTTGAAGTCCTATGACACCTCAATTATTCAACATACCATTCCCTTAAAGCCAAATCAAAAGCCCTTCAAACAAAAATTGAGGAGAACCAATCCTGTGCTTCTCCCTTTAATTGAGAAAGAAGTGAAAAGAATGTTTGAAGTAGGTATCATAACACCTATTAGATTTTCTGAATGGGTATCCAATCTTGTTCCCACAAGAAAGAAAACAGGTGAGATTAGGCTTTGTGTAGATTTGAGAAACCTCAACCAAGTCTCCCTTAAAGACCACTACCCATTGCCCAAAATGGACCACATCCTACAAAGAGTAGTGGGGTCATCTAGAATCTCTTTGCTAGATGGATTTTCAGGTTTTAATCAGATACTGGTTCACCCAGATGATCAAGACAAGACAGCCTTTACAACACCGTGGGGAACATTTAAATATGTGAAAATGCCTTTCGGCCTAAAGAACGCAGGTGCCACCTTTCAAAGGGCCATGGACATTGCATTTGCCAAGGAAATCCATGATTTCTTGGTTGTCTATCTTGATGATCTTACCCCTTTCTCCAAATCTGATCAAGAGCACCTAAGACATTTGAGACAAGTGTTCCTAACATGTAGGAAATATGGCATTTCCTTGAACCCCAAGAAGTCTTTATTTGACCTTGAAGAAGGCAAATTACTTGGACATATCATTTCAAAAGACGGGATTAGAATTGATCCGGAAAGGATCCAAGCCATTCTCCAAATCCCATATCCAAGAAACATAAAAGAGCTGCAAGCATTCCTAGGAAAGATCAATTTCCTAAGGAGATTTATCCCAAATCTAGCCGAGCTGATAAGACTGTTGAGAAACATGTTAAAGAAGGATTCCAAGGTAAAATGGTCTCTTGAAACCAAGCAAGCATTTGAAAGTATCAAAGTTGCCTTAACTCAAGCCCCAGTCCTCACAAGTCCTCAATTTGATAGGGACTTTATAATATTTTCATTTGCATCTGATAATACCATAGCCGCTGTCCTATTGCAAAAGGATGACCAAGGAAATGAAAAGCCAATTGCTTTTTTCAGCCGAGCCTTAAGAGATGCCCCTTTGAAGTACCAAATCATGGAGAAGCAGGCCTATGCCCTTGTTAAAGCAATCAAAGACTTCAGAATTTACATTTTATATTCACACGTGATTGCCTATGTCCCAAATGTTGTTGTAAAAGACATATTAACCCAAGAAGGATTAGAAGGCAAAAGAGGCAAGTGGATTGCTAACACTCTTGAGTATGACATAGAAATAAATCCAACCAAGCTAATAAAGGGACAAGGTTTAGCCAAACTGATGTCCGAAACAAACTTTCAAGCCTTAGACATCAACCAACTGGACAATGAACAGGAGCTGGTGACTCCACAGATTAGTGACACCTTTTTGCAATCCCCATGGTATGCTGATATTTGCTTTGTATTGTTAAACTTGTGTGCTCCCCCAGGATTGTCCAGGACCAAGAAGAGATTTTTAAAAATGAGGGCTTTGAAATTTTGTGTCTTAGATGGTGCTTTATTTTGGAAGAATAATGAAGGCATATTGATTAATTGTTTGACAATGAATGAAACTAATAATGTCATGAAAGAATTCCATGCAGGGGACTGTGGAGGACATCTATATTGGAAGTCCACTGCTGATAAAATTTTAAGGGCTGGTTTCTATTGGCCCTCTTTGTTTGCAGATGTAAAGAAGTTTGCTATCTCATGTCACAAATGCCAAATCTTTGAGGGCAAAAGAAAGCTATTGCCCTTGCCTCTTAAGCCCATCGCAACCGAAAAGCCTTTTCAACAATGGGGTCTTGACTTCATTGGAGAAATCCATCCCTCTTCCTCAGGTCAACATAAGTGGATTCTAACTGCCACCGACTATTTCACCAAGTGGATTGAAGCCATTCCATGCAGGCAGGCCAATGACACCACCATTATCCAATTCCTTGAGTGCAATATCCTGTCTAGATTTGGCTGCCCTGAGAAGATCATCACTGAAAATGCCGCTGCTTTCAAATCCAAAAGGATGATCAATTTTTGCCATAAATTTCACATTACCTTAGGCCACTCTACAGCCTATTACCCTCAAGGTAATGGCTTAGACGAGTCATCTAACAAGAGCCTGATCAGTATTATCAAGAAGATCTTAAAAGAAAACAAGAAGAACTGGCATAGAAAGCTCACAAATGCCCTATGGGCAGACAGATTATCAACCAAGAAATCCATTGGGATGAGCCCTTATGAGCTAGTATATGGCATGGAGGCCAGATTTCCGTCATCACTGGGCATTCCTATTATCAAGCTGCTGCAAGAGATTCAAGCTGAGCCAAATGATATGCAAAGGAGGATAAACCAAACAATCCATTTGCAGCAGACAAGAGAGCAGGTCTATGACAGAGCTCAAATGTTACAAGAAAAGCTCAAAAGGATGTTTGATAAGAGGACTAAGGCTGAGAATTTATGTGTTGGCAACAAAGTTCTAAGGTGGGATTCACGAAGAGAAGGCAAGGGAAAACATGCAAAATTCGATTTCCTTTGGAGAGGGCCATTTGTTATTTCTGTTGTTCAGGGAAATAACACATATTTCCTCAAATCTGTAGAGGGCAGCACTGCTAAAGAAGGCCATGTAAATGGCCGTATGCTGAAGCATTATCATGATCCCTTTTGTTGAACACAACGTAGCTTTGTATATATCTCTTTGTACATTGATATTTGTATATATCAACACTTTTGTTTTTATTTTTGTAAACAGTTTGATTGTTAGAGGAGCAGCAACAAAGTTTGTGAAAACACAGCCAATGCAAGTCCTCTATTTTTAATCTCTATCTCTGCAATAATCTCAGCAAAATAACAAGAGCAGCGTTGTCATATCACAATGATTTATGTTAAAAAGAAGCTGTTTGCAGCTTGTAGTCTTCAAGTCAACAGTATCAAAAAGAAAGGAGGATTTTCAGTTTACTTCAGCACCCTTTCAAAGACAAGAAAAGAAGAGCTCCAGTTTTATTCCCTTTTTGTGTTTATTTCACAAGGCAGTGCTCAAGCAAAAGTGTATGCAATATCAAGCACGCAGAAGAAAGCAGGCGATGCTTTATTTTTCATAGTGTTTCAGATAAGGAGGAGTGCTGCATTCAGAAGTTAAAGTTCTAGTCATTTAGCAGTTAGCACGGAAGAGATTTTCAATTAACAACAACTACAGAGGATCAAGGCATTCTGACCTGCTGTTCTTGGCTTGTCACAAGGAAAAGCCATCCCCAAGTGGAGCCACTGTTAGCCTCCTGCTGCAGCAGGTTAATCATCTTTCATGATCGACATTTTTACATGCCAAATATGTCATACTTTGCTTGCTGCAATGCTCCATATTTGCTACAGATGGCCAGAGAAGTATCCATGAGAGTGCGCTAGTCTAAATGCCATTGTTGTGTTCCATTTTTGATGAGTTTTCAGCTAAGGGAGGTCCAAACAGCTTAATATTGGTCTCCCTAGGTTTCAATTTCATGTTGTAGAATATAGAGAATGAACATCTGTCCAAAAAGCTTAATCTTGGCAGATTTGTAGTTAGGTAGAGAAACAAGGGTGCTCAACAGCTTAATCTGAGCCCCTGGCTGAAATAAGTGTAGAAGTAGATAGGAGCACAAGCAACAAGAAAGAATGAAAAGCTGGGTATGCTAGTTCAAGTGCACCCAAACCAAAAGAAGAGAAAATGCTAGGTGAGTAGGTCGGGTAGGTAGCTTTGTGGTTGCAGAATCATGGCTTGTGATCCATTTCATATTGTCAAGTGTTATATCTATCATATCACAAGTTGAAGGCAGTTGTTCAGTTGAAGGACTTCAAGAAATGCATGTCTAACTTCCCCTTCTTCCTCTTTCCCCCAAATCACTCACTAACTTCCCTAAAAGAGGTCAAGATCTGCTTGGTACCTCTTAGTTTCATCATTCTCCATATCATTTACCTTGGTGAAGATCTGCTTCACTCAAGTAATGTCCATACTGCTTCTATGAATCATTTTCCCCCTTAATAGCCTAAGATCTGCATACTTAGCGCTCTCTGATCATTTGTCATGTTAACTATTAACTTTACTATGTAGCTCCCTATCTATTTCCCCTTCCCCTACTAAAACTATGTTAATAACTCCCCTATATACTTATCCCCTCCCCCTGGTTGAAAAATAACCATAAGTACATTTGGGAATTGCTAAGTTTACATGAAACTAAGCAATAGCCCTCACTTCCCCCCTCAAACCATCTTCCAAATGCATTAGGACCCCTTCCTATGCATAAAATCCCTCCTTTCATCTATGCAAACCCTCCATTATCCATGTTTTAACATTTTTTCAAGGCTCAAAATCCTCTCGCCATGCTTCGGACCCCTTTCGATGCATTAACAACCTTCCTCCGATTTCATTTTACCTTTCTTCAAAGGCAAAAAACCCTTTCGATGTTTTATAGCCCCCTTCTATACATATAAACCCTCCTCCGATGGATTCCCCCCCCGACGCGATATCGTTGTTGGAGGTAATAACAGTGCTGGCCCATATATACATGCCCCCATTCCTTTTTGCCCCGATGCGATATCGCTATCGGAGGCTTCCTCCATTATATTTTCCCATATATCCCACATATACTCTTTTTTATCGCAACTCCCCTTTTTTGTTTTATCGTTTAAACTCAAGTTTTTTATAAAACTTAAGTTATAACGTAAAAACCCGCATTTTTCAACAATATCGCATCGCAGCCGTCCATCGCCCCCGCTCAGATCAACGGCCCAGATCTTGTCGGCGATCTCCCATTTCGGCGATCGCAATAATATAAAGTCCTGCCCCATGTCCCCGCCGATAGCGAAATGCCGATTTAATCGCGGCCACCCATTCGGGCCCTCAGATCAACGGTCTTTATTAAGTCGCGGCCCCATATATAGCATTGCTTATTCCGGAGCCGAAGTATTAATAAAATGCAGCATATAAAATTATCGGGTCCGAAAGGAGGCCTTTGTACAGCGAAATGGGAAAGCTTTGATATTCCGGAGCCAAAAAGTTATAAAGGGCAGTTTTAAGGGATTTCGGGTCCTCATATTGATTTTGTTAAAATCCGCCGATATGAAATCGCTGACGGACCAGACCCGATCTCCATAAAGAAAGGGCATATAAGCATTTCGGGTCCGCGGCATTTCGGAGGTTTTATATATTGGGACCAATGGTCCGCCCCGATGCGATTTAGCGCCAGCCATCGGATCGGGTTCCCAGATCAAATGGCCCTGATTTAATCGCAGCACTCCCCATGTATCGCTCCGACTGGCAGAGCCGAAATAACAATAAAGCATGGTATATTAGCATTTCGGGTCCGCAAACCAAATTCTTGAAAGTCCGCCGATATGACATCGCCGATGGGCCGGACGCGATTCCAAATAAAAGGAAGGGCCTATAGCATATCGAGTCCGCACATTTCAGCGATGGTTTATGTGCCACCCCCTGGTCCGCCCCGATGCGATATAGCGATATGATCTGGGCCATTGGATCGACCCGCGCCGAATCCAACGGCCACGATTTAAAGAAATGAATAGTGTTGCGGCAGAGCCAAAAATTCATCAATTTTGCAGTTTTTAAGGCTTTTCCGCCTGTTTAATGAAATAGGCCTTTTTCAAAGATTTAATCATGCGGTGCCCGCACCCGCCCAATTACAAAGGAACGATGCTTTCCTCAGCCATTTTCAAATCGCTCCAGGCCCAAAATACTTCTAAATGCAGGGTTTTCACATCGGCGGTCCTCCAATGATCCTCTAGTCATCCAGATTGCAATTTTTTACCATTTTTGAGGCATTCGCTGATCGGCAAGGGCTGATAACGACTCCAAAGGCGGCAGAAGGCTGAGCAGCGGCCATAAATGGGTGATTGGACAGTTCAAAGGCATTCGGAGGTCAAGAAGGGACCATGTGCGTGTCAAAGAGTATCAGGGAAGCGGCGGAGTGTGTCAGTGAAGATCTTCCAAGGCAGATGAAGCAAAAGGGACCCCAGCAGATTCAACGAGGCATCATTGAGCTGTAATGGCTCACCAACTCACAGATTTTGGCCATTTAAGGTAGCAAGACCACTTGAAGACACAGATAAAGGTTTTCAAAGCAGATATTAGCAAACACATGAACCCAGTTATGTTTTTGGAGCAGCGCTGCTTCCTTAAAAGCACAGTTATCACACAGAGGACAGTGCGTGGCTCAAGGCACTCTTTCAATCCATTTTTTGAAGCTGCAGGACCATGCGTAGCCCTAAAGAGCCATTTTGATGAGGCTGCTCCCTCATGAACACCTGTTTTAGATATTTTATTGCATTTATTTCCAACACAACTTGGCATTAGAAGCAGTTATTGCACAGATCTCTTTTGAATCTGTTTTGATAGATATTTTGAGATATTTTCTCCCTTGACACCTGTTCAAGGGATGTTTGTAAATATTTTCTATTTAAACAACCCTCTGTATTTATGTAAAGGGTTGGTTGGTCGATAACTTCCTCCTCTAGACTTGCATTGTATTTTCTAAGAGTCTCTATAATCAAAGATCGCTGGAATGTTTGGGAGATGAACTGACTGTTGTGTTTTAATGTATGAAGAGTGACTATGGAATGCTAATGCTTCTACATAGCCCAATAAGTGTTTGTTATCTCTGTTTACAGTTTATATTTTTTATGCCATCATTGTTTCACTATCTAAATAGCAGAAAGAAAGAATAGTTCAGAGCTCACTTAGTTGTATTCTGTTCTCAATTTCTGTGATTTATCTATGTTTTCCTCTGAATTAGTCCTGAATATGAATACTGATTTGCTCATATTTACACTAGTTCCTTCATATATGAATGTTGTTTAGGAATCCTTGATTGCTCCTATATAAATGTTCATTCACCTTCCCTCTGTTAGCATAATGAGAGCTACTTAGTTGCCTTTCGTTCACTGACCTTCGTTCCATCTTTATTCTAGCCAGATATTGTTTTATGTGTAGCTATCCTGCTCGGTATTCCTCTTGTGACCAAGAAAACGCAACAGCAAGCCTAATCCATGACTCCATGCCCAATGGTTTGAACTTCTCATACTATGCATCCCAAATCTGTTTGAAAGAATCCTCCATCCCACCAAAATCAAAACAAAACCCAAGAAAATCATAACTAGCCTAAAATCAACCCAAAACAAAGCTAAATTATAAAGAGAGAGCCCTCTCTGATTGCAGGTAGGCTAGGACCTGCAGTCCAAAGATTGGTTTGTGGTTACCTTGGCCGTATCCTTTAAGGAGCTTTAAGGACAACCTGAGTGATAACACCTTCCAAGGCATACTCAAGTCTCAAGCCATAGAATGCCATTGGCCAACCTTGAAGTATGATATGAATTCAATTTGTACCTGCAATCCCGAACTTCAAACTTCGAATTCTCTTCTTAGTATACTATTCACAGCTCTGATATCTTGTAGAAAATTTCTACAAATCTCACTATGATACCATGTAGAAAATTTGATATGTAGGTTAACCTGATCATGCAATATACATCAAAGAAAACTACTATAACCTACTTCTACTATCAATTTGCGAAAGCTTAAAGATCGAGCTGAATAATATAACCAGAATAAGAAGAATCAATACACAATACACATGAAAATACTTTGGGGAAAGCCTCAACTAAAAACCCCACTATCTGTATTATCATACAAGGTGGAAATACATAGGAATTATACAAATCCTTAGCTCTCACAGCTAGCCAGCTCTCAGTACAATCCTCACAAATGCTCATAGGAAATCCTAGCTTCTCTCCATCCTTCCTCTCTTCCCTCCAAGCTCCTATTTCCTTGCGCAGTTCCTTTGGGATGATCTCCTTCAACCAAGTGGAAAACCAATTTACCAAGTGGATGATCTTCTGATTTCACACACTATTAGAACTGCGCAATCCTCAAGGAATGATTCCTTGACTGCATGCATGAGTTTTATTTATAAGAAAACACATGCAACTGATTGTACATTGTCCTTGAATTTAATCTCAACTGGGTCTTTCTCATAATAGACATGCATGAGTTTTTGATGAGGGAATCTTTAGTTAACTAGAGTACACTAGTTGAGTGCATGCATGCATCAACGGATTGTTAACTCTCTATTAGTTCCTCAAATAGTTTGGAACTAATTTAACTGAAATTAACTCACTAAACTGAGTTAAGTAATTACAACTCAAATATAACTCAATCTTATCTCCTTAATTTAAGGCTTATCTTCTTAATTTAAGGGATAACACTTGCATGACTTTAGAAAGACTTCTAACTTGAATTTCTCCAACTAATTAAGTCAAAATAACTTAACTAATTATTTCCAAGTAGATGTTAAGACTAATTCGATTTTAATTCAAGTAAAAATTAAATTGGAATATTCTTGTTGCCACATTTCAACACTCCCTCTCAACAAGAAAGGGATTATTTGCCACCCCAATCCCGTCTCTATGGAGCTCGAATTTACACTTTGACAATGCCTTTGTCAAAATGTTAGCATCTTGCTCCTCTATCGAAATATACTACAGCAACATGATCATCCCATCATCAACAGCTTGCTTTACCTTGTAAAGCCAACGGGAACTCACAACTGACTTGTTCTTCGGACTTGGAACTACATCCCAAACATTGTTACGAACTATGGAGTCATACTCCTCCACCATAGCATCAACCCAAATCGGTTGCTGCACTGCTTCCTCAAAGGAAGATGGCTCCGTCTCAACACATTCCCCAGCAAGGGCCATGTATCCAATGTACCTCTCAGGTGACCTCCTTTGTCTACGCTGAGAAAATGGTGTTCCCACATTCTCTCTCGCATCCTCCAACAATCTGTCAGCTTCTCTAGTGCGCTTCCATCCATCTCTGGAAGACTTTGCTTGAGTGGATGTCTCCACTCCTAGAACCTCTACATGTGGCTGCTCTACATCAGTATGAGGCTCCTCCTCCTTAGGAAACAACAGCTCCTCCACAGCCTGTAGTTGAAGCTCCCTCTCAAGGGAAACTCGCATGGCCTTCTACTCATCAAACTTGAGATCTCTGCGAACCATTGTCCTTTAACTAGTAGGCAAGTACACCTGATAATTTTGAGGTGTATTAATGTACCCCACAAGTATCCCCAATTCTATTGTCAGCTCAAGCTTCTTTCGTGCATCCTTTGTCACATGGAAATATACTGATGAGCTAAAGATCTTGAAGGGACCCACATCTGGTCTATTACTGGAGAAAGCTTCCTCTGGTGTCTTCATCCCAAGTATGCGATGCGGGCTTCTATTATGCAAATAGACCATTTTGTTGCATGCCTCAGCCTACAAGTGAAGTGGTAGGCCTTGGTCATGTAGCATTTCCCATGATGCCCCTACAATAGTTCTGTTCTTCCTCTCAGCCACCCCATTCTGCTATGGGTTATGAGGTGTCGTCAACTCTCGTTTAATTCCTTCTATTGCACAGAAGTCCTTAAACTCTTGAGAGACATATTCTCCACCATTATTTCTTCTCAAGGCCTTGATCTTCTTCCTTGACTCTTTCTCGACCAAAGCTTTCAACTCACAAAAATTTGTGAAGGTTTGCTCCTTCTTCTGCAAGAAATAAATCCAGCATTTACGAGAATAGTCATCAATGAAAATCACAAAATACCTTTTCTTCACTGTGGATGCCGTCGAGAATGGTCAACAACATCAGTATGAACTCTCTTTAAGACAGCCTCTGCTCGACTATCACGATCATGAAAGGAAGACTTGGTGTACTTTCCCAAGGTACAACCTTTGCATGTGTCAACTTGCTCAAGTTTACCTTTGGGAAGTCCTGTAGATATCTGTTGTATTATCTTCAAAGCCCCATGATGCAAATGGCCCAATCGCCTGTGCCACAACTCGCCAATGTCTTGGCTTTGCACCAATTATGCTTTCGTACTCAATGCTGCACAATCATCTACCTCTAGTTTATAGAGATTCTTCACCTGAATCCCTATCCTCTTCTTCTGAGTCATGACTATGTGTCTTAGGAATGCCTTTCCTTTACTGAAGACAACATCATAGCCTTTGTCCTCCAACATCGTGACCGATACCAAGTTCTTCTTCAGTCCAGGCACATACATCATATCTGTCAAGGTGAGAGGAGCTCCATGCTCCCCCTAAAAAGAAATTGTGCCCACTCCTGAAACACTATACCTTTCGTCGTCACCCATCTCTATATGCATCTTAATGTCTTTCTCCTCCAAGGCACTGAATTAACTTTTATCACCGGTGATGTGGAATGATGCTCCACTATCAAGATACCAGACACAACCCATCATCGATGACACCATGCATGCGATGAGGGTAAAGTCCATTTCGAACTGAGAGGCTAATGCCTCACCTTTTGATCCTTCTGAGGATCCCTTTTTGGACTTCTTCAATGGGTGTTTAGTCGCATAATGTCCCATCTTGTGAAAATTAAAGCATCTCACTTTAGACATGTCAACCTTCTTCCCTTCATGAGAAGAATTCGATCTGGAATGGGAAGCCTTCCCCTTCCCTTTCCTTGCTTTACTTGCTAAGGCTAGATTTTCTTCATCATCATCTTTGGATGAAGAACCATCTCATGTGCTCCTCCTGACCTCCTCCTACATAAGATCTGACCATAGTCGTTCCCAATTCGACAGTTTCTCCCTTCCATTAACAGAGTCTTGGTAGCTATTCCAACTCTTTGGAAGGCCAAGGAGAGCGAGGCTCACCATATCATCGTCGGTAGTAGTTATTCCCACACTGCTAAGCTCATCTCTGCAGGTGGTGAGCTTGTTCAAATATGTGGAAATAGTATTTCCCTTCTCCATCTTGATTCTTCGAAGCTTATCCTTGAGTGCCAATTTCCTCTGGTCGCTACTGTTTTGGTAGAGGTCCTTCAATGTTTTCCACATTGAAAATGGAGTATCCTTCCCATGGAGACTAAAGACAATATGGTCTCGAACTCCCTCAAGGATTATCCGTCTCGCCTTTGCCACACACTGCTTCCACTCAACCAACTCTTGTGCATTAGTTGAAGTTGGCTTTTGGATTTCTTGATCAATGAATTCCTTCAAGCCATTGTCTTCTAATACAACCTCCATTCCTTCTTTCCATGCTATGTAATTCGAGCTACCTTCCAAGGCATACTCGAGTCTCAAGCCATAGAACGTCATTGGCCAACCTTGAAGTATGATATGAATTCAATTTATGCCTACAACCCCAAACTTCAAACTTCAAATTCTCTTCTCAATATACTGTTCACAGCTCCGATGTCCTATAGAAAATTTCTACAAATCTCACTCTGATACCATGTAGAAAATCTGAAATGTAGGTTAACCTGATCATGCAATATAAATCAAAGCATAATACTATAACCTACTTCTACTATCAATTTGCGGAAGCTTAAATATCGAGTTGAACAATATAACCATAATAAGAAGAATCATGCACAATACACATGAAAATAGTTTGGGGAAAGCCTTAGCTAAAAACCCCACTATCTGTATTATCATACAAGGTGGAAATACATAGGAATTATACAAAGCCTTAGCTCTCACAACTAGCCAGCTCTCAGTACAATCCGCATAGATGCTCACAGGAAATCCTGGCTACTCTCCATCCTTCCTCTCTACCCTCCAAGCTCCTATTTCCTTGCGTAGTTCCTCTAGGATGATTTCCTTCAAGCAAGTGGAAAACCAATTTACCAAGTGGATGATCTCCTGATCTCACACACTGTCAGAACTACGCAATCCTCAAGGATTGGTTCCTTGACTGCATGCATGAGTTTTCTTTATAAGAAAACACATGCAACTGATAGTACATTGTCCTTGACTTTAATCTCAACTGGGTCTTTCTTAGAATAGACATGCATGAGTTTCTGATGAGGGAATCTTCAGTTAACTGGAGTACACTAGTTGAGTGCATGCGTGCATCAACTGACTATTAACTCTCTATTTGTTCCTCAAACAGTTTGGAACTAATTTAACTGGACTTAACTTAGTAAACTGAGTTAACTAATTACAACTCAAATATAACTCAATCTTATCTCCTTAATTTAAGGCTTGTATCCTTAATTTAAGGCATAACTCTTGCAAGACTTCAGAAAGACTTATAACTTGAATTTCTCCAACTAATTAAGTCAAAATAACTTAATTAATTATTTCCAAGGAGTTGTTAAGACTAAATTTGATTTTAATTCATAATTTAATTCAAGGACAAATTAAATTGGAATATTCTTGTTGCGACATTTCAACAAAAACCTGTATTTCTTCAAAATATACATAAAGACTATAATTTAACATTACTCTAGTTCAACAACGTTCACAAAAAAACATAGTGTTGCATTGGCAAAGGCATTGGTTATGTAGTTGGAGGTTGTGGGGCTGATCCACAATTGGTTTTAATTTTTTTAGTTTTGATTGATTTCAAATTCAAATATTCTATCCCCATCCCCATCATACAAAGCATGAAATTGGTGTAGCGGCTAGAATGTAGGCATAGTGTCCTGGACCATCCATTTTAAGCCATTATATATTATCTTCAAATATAGTGTCTTTCAATTCATTACCTATTGGTAATTCATTAGTGTTTTGGTATGAAATATTTTTTGTCAAGCGAAGGTTTTCGGGTCAATCCCTATCGATGCCATTTTTAACAATGGCTTGTTCTGTAAAGTTAAGACATTACAATGTCTCTCTGTGGTCCCTGATGATGAATGGAGTTACCATCTGAAACGTGGGACAGATGACACATATTACACTGTTATTCCAAAAATATCTAACAATATGATTAACTCTGGAAAGCTCCAATCAATCACAACTTATATTTACGTATTGAGAGAGGAAAAAAATATTTCATTAGAGTTTTTTTTCTTTATTTCATTTGTTTACGACAAACAACGAGGAAGGAAGCAACCATCCACCGTTTTGAGATTTCAAGTAGTGATGGTAACATAAAAAATAAGCAGATGGTAAACTATACAGGAGGATGATCATCATCATAGTACAACAGAGTTTCGATATCTCTGAACTCTAGTACATGTTATATTTAGAAATTGTCACCATAAAGTATTTGAGTTGTTGATAACTAGATGATATATTTATACTTCAATATGTTTGTTATGTCATTACCCATAGTTCCAAGTAATGAGTTTCTAAGAGTGGTTTTTGTTCCCAGATATATACTCAAGTCAATAAGAACCTATGAATGATCCTTGAAGCACTAGTCATACTAGATATTGTTTAAGTCGAACTAGAATCTAAGTTGAAATGAAAGGAGGAACTCTGCATGGAAGGAGGAATGCCCCATGAAGATCAAAGGAATGTGGAATCCTTTAAAGTCCATATTAGAGCACGTGGAGGAATGCCCCATGAAGATCAAAGTAATGTGGAATCTTTTAAAGTCCATATTAAAGCATGCGGAGGAATGCCCCATGAAGATCAAAGTAATGTGGAATCCTTTAAGGTCCATATTAAAGCATGTGGAAGAATGCCCTATGAAGATCAAAGTAACATGGAATCCTTTAAAGTCCATATTAGAACATGTTAAAGACACAAGGAAACTAAGCAAACATAAGGATGTGAGTCTCCTAGCTTTACATAAACCAACAAGATGGAACTATATCAAATTTTTCAAATAAGTTTTTATCTTATTATTATCCATTTTCATATCTCACCCATATTATCCAATTTTTCATTTTACAATGAACCTCATTTCCTTCCCTTCTATTTTCCATTAATCCATAAAAAAAAATGTCTATACTTCACTTCTTCTTAACCTAATTAAGAGTGTTTCATACTTAGTCAACCTCTTAAAACTTTTGCGTAACTAATTCTCTTTAAATTAACCTTATACATTTACATATTACTTATCTTTACACAATTTACTTATATACGTAAAATACTCTCACATTCTTTTCTCTCCATACCCAAACTTCTACATTCCACAGAGTGCCCTTTCTTTGCACACCCACACTTTACACACAATAAAGAACTTTTGGAAGTATACATTTCCCACCTTTGAAGGGAAATTCAAGATACATTTAAGAAACCCAATATTGAAGTTAGAAGGTATCAATCTAGCATAAGATGAATCAATTTACTTTACATTTTATAAAAAGATCTACCTTTATCAATGAATTTTCAATTATTTATTTTCTTGTGTACCAAGGAGATGGTAAATGGTAAGCGATAAAGAGATGTTTGAGTAAATTTCATTCATTTAAATAACCAAGAGTTGATCCTTTGAATTCATTTATGAGTAGGTTTAGTATTATAGTCGCTGACACCCGTCCTTCATTGCTGCGAATCACGTGTTCACCTCACACAATCTGCCCGTGCCGAGGAACTGCGAGGCTTTTCCGTCGACGTCCTCCGCTGAAGGGACGGGGATTGGTGCGGGGTTGAAATTTGACGGGAAAAAGGGTGTCCTTTGTCGACAGTCTTGTGGAGACAGGGGATTGGTTCGGGTTGAAATTTGACGTAAAAATGCGCATCCTCTGTCAACTGTCTTTCGTAGACAGGGAACAGTGGCTCGGGCCCAGGTTACAAAGTTGACGGGCAAGTCTCATACAGTGAAAGTTCTATTAAGCCGTTTGGCTGAACAGTCTAGTGATTAGGCAGAACAAAAATTCACCTATTCAAAATTGCCATTCACTTAGAGGAAATAGTTCATTAACCCTATTTACTTTAGAGGGTAAAGGAATTGCAAGCCAAAGAAGTTTTAACTTAATTACCCATGGTCGTAGTTAAAATTCTTTAATATTGAATTGTAATCTTAATTATTCTTAAAAAATGCACCCAACTCAATCTCAACTTCTCGGACCTCAATTTTCTGTGTGTACCCCATATCACTTACAACAGAAACCCTACTCCTATATGTATACCATATATTACGGATCTCCGCCACAAATCATTCTTTAATTTCGTTCGAAGTGATTATGAGATATTAATTCCGTTATGGTTAACCTGCGTTGCGATGTTTTAGCTTTTAATAATTTCATTCATCCACAGCAACTTTGTAGAGGATTGAGACTATGAAATAAGCAGCGATTTCTGTCATGTATATATGTATAAAATACACACAACTTGAGGCAATACCAGAATTATTTTGTGGTCAACTGGTTTAGCCATGATTTAAGTACACTGACTCAGATTTTGATTGCAAGAACATAAGACATATAACTGAGTATGTCTTAGTCATAAATTTGCTGCAAGTCTGGATACATTCCCGTTGATTGACATTACATGAGACTAGATGGGCATCATTCCAATTCCAAGATGTAAGGAGAGAGAAAAATCGCAAAGAGATTCGAAGCAATCAAGATTCCATTCGGTCCATTGTCACAAGGATGACTACCGGATTCAAATCCAGAGCCTTGAACAACTTTAACTCCTGTAAACTATCCAACCCAACCCCAAAAAACAGGGTGGAAAGATTGGGGCTCTAGATTCTTTCAAGCAGAGTGAAGAACATGACGTGGCCTATGATAGATCACCGTTCCCATCTTCTTCCGCATCTTTTGGCTTTTGCCTGATTTGTCATTGTCTTTCATCAAATCTAATATGTTCTTGCTGTTGGGGATGGGCACGCCATCTTCTATACTGAAGTTCCACTCACTCTCCCACCGAGGTTGAGCGCATGTAAAACACAAAGCACTTACTCTGCAATGCAAATCCAATCAATTAGGTCAGAAACAATTTCTCACGGTAACCCTATAATTCCAATATACAGACAATTAGGTATTGTTATGAAACAAATATGTTGTTGTGGGAGATGAAGACCTTGGGGGAATTATTAGTTGGCCCAGGACCGGTTGCTTCTGATCAGAACATGAATTTTGAGGTTCGTGATCAACGCCCAAGCACTCCTGATCACGCGCCAAGGCTGCTATAACTTGGGAATCCATAAAATAAAATCTATTTGCAATAAAAGAGATTAAGCATATGTCTGCTAAACGATGATTGCGTTGAGCATACCAAATAACGGGCCTTTTAAGTTATTTATTTCCCGAAAACCCAACAGACAGCTAGGAAGGAGACCCACTGTTTTGGCTTTTGAAATACAACAGGTGAGAAACAGATGGCAAAACTGCAGAGGGGGACAACCACTAAAGGCAATAACGCTGGGGCCCATTGTAATGCGTTGTTATGATATTAGCGCCCACCCACAGCCGCCGAGTAAACCACACCCCGCTTACCGCGGCCAATATCACGCTGCTACGCAGCATTGAATGCTGCGGCAGGTGGTATAGAGTCAAGCGGATTTGAAACTCTTGTTTTGTGTAATGAGTGCTTGCGAGAAAGTAGTCTGGTCAAATAAGGGATACTAAAATGGGACGTTAACTCGCTCTTCGCGCTTGGTTTGATTTTCTGAAAATGATAGGTAAAGCAAGTTGTGATGAGATTGGAGGATTAGGTGGTTCTAGAAGTTACTCTATGCGTAGTCAATACGTTTCTCGTGTATTGAGTTGCTGTAAATGTTCCTCAAACCACTATTCAGAGTGGCCTAATCTAAAAAATTCACAAAATAGTTTAGAAATTCCCGCAAGATTATGAATTTACTCTATTTGTAGTCAATACATGCTAGTGTATTGAGTTGTGTTAAATGTTCATCAAACAATTATTCATAGTGGTTTAATCTAAAAAATTTACAAAATAGTTTAGAAATTTCAGCAAGATCATGAAAAATAATTCCGGTATAAATTTTTTAAAATTTTGGTTACAGTTATTAAAATTGAGGATTATGGGTGCCTTAAGAGTTTGATGGTGTTGAATCCATTTCCACCATAAAAAAAAAACCATTCTAACATTCCAATTACTTGATTTTTTGAATTTCTTTAACTGGATTCCAGCGAAAAAAACTGCCATCCTGACCTTTTTGTTGAGTGGATAGACAAAGCTATTTGTAATTAATAGAGAGAATGCTTTGTGGATTGTGTTACATTACATGTTTACTATAAAAGTTGTAAATAAAACTCAAAAAGCAATCTGCCTAATAAGTTAAGCATTTCAAATCTGAAACACACATTAAATTTGTTAATTTCCCCACTCTCATATTCGTTTTTATCATTTTAACCAACAAAATATTGAAAAACAATTTTTTTTATAACTATTTGACAAACGAATCACCCCATCACAAATAACTTCACAATCAAATTCCATCCTTGCCACAGTGACAAACTCCTCTGTCGACCGGCTTCGAGTGAAGGTACGGGGAGGTAGGGCCCTCTGACGTGACATAGGAGCAGGCCTGGGATTTGTTCGTCAAATGAAATTTGAATGGCTGTTAAATTCATTGGACCGTAAATGTCTTTTTTTTGCTACACGTAAATGCATTGAACCTGTAAAACTCAAAACTTTTGATTTTTCTTTTATGTGGAGCTGAGCGGAGTTACTTTTAACAATTCGATCTACTAATGAAACGTGTCGTTTGGAAAGAAATTACATAACCTGTGCAGGAATTCCAACTTGCGAATTATCAATAATGGTAAGTAAATAAGGTTGCAAATTGATAATGATCCATGAAAACAGGGCAACAGTTAAGAGGCAGGTACATTGCAAATTGGAAGGAGTGGGAAGTAAATAAGATTGAGAATCGACAGTTTCACGGAGCAAGCATGAAATTGTGACTATATTTTCAAAAGATGGGGTGAAAATGTATTAAAAAAACCTGATGAGTAAGTGAAATATATAAAAAACCATCAACCTGTTCGAGTTATATTTATAAATATATATATTTTTTGATTTTTTTAAAACATTTTTTTTCATATTTTTAAAAGAATTATTTTTTTACATTTCAAAATTATTTATATTAGTTAAATGTGTCTTAAAATCAAAAGAATGTCTTAATTGAATCATTACATTATCTTTTATCTATCTTGATGCTTTTAGTGGAAAATGGGAGGAATTAGCTAACAAATCTGTTTTCAATGACAATCCCATTTTGGCAAATTGAGTTTTTAAACATACAGATATAGGTTGAGGCATTTCTTGAGATTTTTTTGGGGTCCAAAACCTCTTGCTTGCGTCAACCCCTTCGCATTGCTCTACACTCGTACCTTTCCAACGGTGCAAGAAAGACCTCAAACGGAATCAGTATATGCTACCCAAAAGATGACTTTCTAGTTTTGACCACCATTGATGTCACGTCAACGCCATTGCTCATGGAAAATGGGCTAGCCATGTGAACATGATGAAGAAAACTCTAGAGAAATCAATATTGTATCTCTAGTTAAAAATTCAAGAAGTAAAACTTAACCACTAGTAGGTTATTGAATTGTGTTATAATTTGGCTACTAAGAAGAAGAGGGATTACATTCTATTCGACTACATTTTGCTCCATAGTTGAGAAGAGTCGCTGAGAGTGGATACAAAGAGAGAAAACAAAGAGGGTTTGTGTTCTATAACAGCTTACGGGTCATATATCTTACTTCTTTCTACTTACATCCATTTCTACTTAGAGAAGAAGAGAGAAGAATAATGTCACCTTCCAATTTGTTTTTTCTCCCATAAGGGTTTCCAAAAACATATCTTGTGTCAGTGGTTTGTGAATGTTTATCTTTCACTCTTTTTTATTTTCCGTATTTCATATGTTGCATGCATAAGCAGAAACAATAATTTAATAAATTCAAGGTTCTAAGGAAAATTAGGGCCTTAGAGTATAGATTTTGAATTTTCAAGATATTTTATCTAATTTGTTGTGATGAATTATCCAATGGAATATCCATGACAATTTATGGATCATATTGGTATAAGATCGCGTTTCATTAGGTATATTATAGGGAGTTGCTAGAAATCTAGATCAATTAAGCTAAAACCCATAAAACCCTAGCCATGGTCAATGAATCTATTAATAACCCTCAAGAACTGGCAAAAGAGAGGTTCACCAAGGCTCGAAGAGTGGGTCGCATGTATTAGCTATAATATAAACCTCCTCATGGTGGTTCTAGCAAATAAGCTTGGAATGGGAGATGACAGAGGTTCCAACTCAAGATTAGTTCAAAGGGAAAATTTGGGGATCAAGAAGAACTAGAGGAGGAGGCTAAGAAAGAACCCAAAGAAGAACAATCGAGCTCAAGTTCCATGAACCATTCACAATCCCTATTCAAGATTGAAGCGAAAACCGACATCAAGTCATATCAAGGTGAGATTGACACTTTGGAGCTTGGAAGCGAAAGACGACATCAAGTCATATCAAGGTGAGATTAACACTTTCCAAGGATGTGGGAAACAATGCTTTTGAGCAAAACATTCCCCCATTCCTTGGCTTCAACCCAATGTTCAATGTAGATCGCCTTCGGCCATACTTTCCATGATTGTTGGACACATCTGACATTGCAGAACAACTCACACCAACATAACTCAACCCAAACTACATGGAACATGCCACAACTGATTAGATCATGGACACACAGATCAAGAACACTCGAAAAGAGAGGATACGGCTATATCGAGTTGTCAAAGCAGGCCAATTCCTTCACCAAGGCAAATGGCTCACCAAGGACCAAGTTCAGCAGAAGTTTCATCATGTCATGGAGGAACTCAACGTAATGGGGACCATTTCTTCCTAAGGGGGGAGGATTGATCCAGGTGGATATTGGTGGCCACCCACCTATTCCACTTGGACCCTCACCATTATTTCTTTCAGTTTTTTAGTTTCCTTAATTGTAGCACAAATTACTATTTTTGGCAGTTTTTCAGGTTTTGAACTTCCACAGTCATTTTCAGGCCCTAACGAGGTTTTTTGGGAAAAATTGCTCAACTATTGTTATATCAATCGCATCGGTCACTCTAGTCCTCAGAAAGATATTTCCAACGAGGTGTCATATGCGTCAAACGAAGATAATATGACCAAGTTACGACCCTGGGAAGTTGGCTACCCAACTAACCCCAAAGGGGCCCATAAACTCTTGGTGTTACATCTCCTCGGGTTAGGATTTTGGTTGTTTAGGGTTTTCTCTTATTGTTCAATAATAAAAAGGCCCTTGAGCTTCATTGTAACTCAATTCAGAGGCATGTAGTCGCCACATCTATTCTCAGAGATAAGCTACCATCGCCCGAGCTAGTCTTATTTCAATTGTGTTTGTAAGCATATTTTAGTATTTGATATTAATGAAATGAAGTGTTATTTTAGCTGCATCTATGTATTGATGGTTATATCTGTAATTTGTTTTGTTCTTGTTTAAATCCGGATCAATAAATAAGTGAAACAAACTCATAACAGCAACCAGAAAACATACAGTGCCAAGAAGGCTACGTGAAGATCAACATTCCACAAATACACAAGGAATCCCCTTTCTCAGTTCAACTTGCAAGCCTAAACCATACATTCAGGCACATGATTACATTATGGCAAGCCTGCAATCATCACATTCACGTTGATTCAATTTTTCAAGCATAAATCACACGACTTAAATTAAATATCACTGCAGGCCTGAAGCCACACAATGAATATCCAATATTCATACCAAATACAACGGTTTTATTCATTTCATACAACACTTGCACAGATGGTTATATAAGTGTGTTCTTGCATAAAGAAGATTAGTGCAATCCCACAACAACATGGCACACATTCATCAAAAGTTCACTATTCCATTCATATTGAACTATGAATTAATCATACAGTGAATACAATTCCAACTTAATAGCTCAACATGAACTCAATAACCAGAATTACATTTGTAGACACTTATCTGAAATCAATACTGGAGTTGGAAACTGAGATTCCAAAGCTTGAGGTGGGGTGCTTATAAGTGCTTTCAATCAACCAACATAACTGAAACAAGATGTCACATGGCCATGTTGCCTTCATCCACTAGCTAATCTCATTATAACTCACACCATTCAGGTGTATTCAAAATCATATCAACTTTTTATGATACAAAGAGCTTCAACTCATTTGTAGGAGAAGAGAGGCCACTATAAGGAAGGTTCATCAATGGTTAATTTGTTTATGGGTAAAGCAATCACTACTTCAATTGGTTCATCAGTGAGTTAAGCACCTAACCTTCATCCCACGGCAACTCCTGGTGGTTCATCAATCCTCACAAGTACCTATTTGGGTGGTTCATCATTGAGTCACTACAGCTCCAGCTTCAGGGAAACTCCTGATGGCTCATCAGTCCTCACGAACATTTAAGTGATTCTTTCTAGTCCAACAAGTTCATTAAACCAAAAGCTTCTAGTGGGATTTAGTCTTACGGCAAAGCCACGCTCTCTAAAAAAATCACCCAACAAGCCTCCTTAAAGGGTTCCTTTAACGAACAAAGTTTGTATACAGGAACAAAATAATTCAGAAGAACTGAAATATGTAAGTATCCATCTTTGGACAAGTAGTAATTGTATATAAGAATTGTTGAATGTATAAAAGATGTGTGTAATGATTACAATGAGGACCCACTTATATGCCTACGTAGGTGTCCTTTCATGAATTGTCATGTCTCTAAAACATGCCTCTTCATTACTAACTAACTAACTATTAGTTAATTAATTATTATTTATTTATATTTACATTTAATATTTTAATATGAATTATATTCATAACATTGCTCCTCTCTTCAAAAATCCTTTTCCTCAAAGCTTACTCATGAAAGGGTCATATCTCATTTCCCATTTCGAATATCTTCTTATATCGGAACTCTCATCTTTGTTGATACAAGACAATATGATCCTTTGAGTGATATACAAAATTGTTAGAGTGAGAATGGATCTGACCATCCAAGATTAATATTTTGTGGAAACTTCTAATCACTAGAAATTTGTAATGAATTGTTATCATAGAAATGGATTTTGCAAACTTTAGTATCCCTTAGAACATAAATCTGTTGTTTTTGTCCTAAATGGTTTAAACATGTAGATTGGATTAGTTGTTTTCTCTTACGAATTGGATGTCGATAACGAGTTGTTTTGGTTCGACTTTCCCTTGTCAAGTGTGTAGCGATTCCTGATTTACTTCAGGTATTGTGGTTTTTGAGTTGTTTACTTAATCAACACTTGGAATTTCCATTGTTTGAAGGTCTTCTCTTCAATTTTATTTGGATTTGTCTGAACTGTGAGATTAATATGATCTTTGTTTGTTCCTTCTTCTTCGACTTGGACTGAAGACTTTGATACTTCTTTCTTGATAAAGTTCTTCTAATTTGTTTTTCAATGATTTCCTATCATCCTTAAGTTTCTTAATTTGAGTGAGTAGACTTTGATTATGGTTTCTAAGATGTAAGAGTTCTTCATTTTTCTGAGTCAAATTTATTTTGGTATTAAAGCTTCTCATCTTTTAAACACTTGACTTGTTTTAATAACTCCTGATTTAGGACTTTTAAGTGCAAATTTTATTTTTCTTTCTCTCGTAGATTATCGTTAGATTTATTCTTGAGACATTCTTTTTCTCCTTCTAATTTTTTCCTTGTATCTTTAGACTTCTTGACCTTTTCAAGTAATTTTCTATTATGGTCTCTTAGACGCCAAATTTTTTCATTACTTTTTGTTGATTCTTCATAAAATCGATCTTCGAGATCTTTATATTTATTTTCCGATGCTTTGTTCTTTTGTTATAGTTTCGCGAGTTCTTCATTTAATCTTTTCATTTGTAGTTTCTCATTATATTTACGTTCTTCTGTACTAATTAATTTCCTACATGTTGGATGACATAAATTGCAAATTTTTTGAATCCACTAATACCTAATTTCTGTTTTACAAAATGAGCATCTAGTCCAAAATAATGACTTGTTTATGAAACTCTTCTTTTCTTCCTTCATCATTTTTGAATTAGGCTAAACTTTTTCTTGTGTCAAGATGAATGTAGAGTTTTAAAGGTACCTGTTTTTAATCTTTAGAATAACACTTTATACTCATTTTTTTTATAAATCTTCTTCGACTGATAATAAATTCTTGAGTTTTATAATATCGCTCCCTTTTATATATATATATAGTAACCTTGCCCTTTTTCCTTTATATATATATATATGATTGAATCTTTGAAGCTTTTTAATATATCTATATATAATATAACTTAACTATCATATTCCTTTATATCTACTTATGGTATAAACAGGTTTAGCTCATAACTGTATAATTATATGAAATTACCTTTTGATAAAAGATCACAACCGTACATTTAGGAGTCACAGTTTTGCCTTCCACAAGGAGACTTTTGAAACTGTACAAATGAATTAATGGCATATATATGTAACTTCATGCACAAAAATATCAAGGTGAAAAACAAATTGGTCTGGACTTTTGCACTCGGAATAGTAACGATTTTGATACTAATTTTTTTTAACAATTTTATCTTGCCGTTGCACAATAGTTGTAAGTTATACTACCGACATGTTGTAGTGTTGGCACATGGCTAGACTGTGGTCATGGATTTGTAGCAAGTGGTCAGAGGTAGTGGTTTTTCAACGAAAGCAATGATGACATGGAAATTTGTGGCTTGTTGTTGGTCTGTTATAACATGAAACGAGAGAAGAACTCAGAACTGGAATATCTGTTGGCACTACGGGGGTTGTAGCGCCTTGTGGTGGTGGCAGTGTCTGCTATGGTGACCGGTGGTGTGCAGTGAATTTAACGACATCATTTGTGTGACCCATGACAGGGATTCATTTGGCATCTAGGCTTACTTTTGATGACTAATGACGTGTTGCATTATTGTTTTTTTTTTAAGTTTTTAATATAATTCTTCTTCTTTTTTTCTTTTTCTTTTTTATAATTCCCTTTTTATATAAACTCTTGTCGTTTTTTTTTTTATATTTGATTTTATTTATTTATTTTTATTTATATAAACTTTCTGTTTCTTTTTAATATAACTTCATTTTTTTAAAGAATTTTATGGCAAAAGGCCTGATAGAGAATCCGATAGAATGGAGAACCCTCAACTATATAGTGAAACGCTTGATCACGACGAAAACTACGTTGACAAAGACTTTAATGGCCAATGGTCGGGATCAAAGAACATGGCTCTGATACCAATGTTGACTCTAGTCCGACTTTGTGAAATATTAACGAGATTCCCACTGTCTCTATCTACTATCTACTATCTAGCGAAACAAACAAATTTCGTATACACAACGGAATAATTTAGAAGCATTGAAATATGTAAGTATCCATCTTTGGACAAGTAGTATTTGTATATAAGAATTGTTTAACGTATAAAAGATGTGTGTAATGATTATAATGAGGGCCCACTTATATACCTAGGCAGGTGTCATTTCATGAATTGACATGTCTCTAAGACATGCATCTTCATTACTAACTAACTAACTATAAGCTAATTAATTATTATTATATTTATATTTACATTTATTATTTTTATATGAATTATATTCATAACAAATCCTCAGCGGGTGCCCCCATTTTGCAAGGCTTAATTCAATGTCACAGGTTACTTTCTCCCTTTCGGTTGTTTGCCCTCTTAGAGCACATATGAATCCTTGATAGAATATCTCCCCTTCATCCACTCTCCAAAGCCTACTAACTTCCTTCGCTTTCACAATTTGCACAATAGTCCATAACTTGACAACACAACCCATGTTGCTCTTAAATTTCATCATTTCTTTGCTTATGGTATGAGTTGAAGGACACTTGCACCAATCCTTCCTCTTTCAATTATATTGAATACACAACCAATACATTAAATTCTTTCAACCAACCAGGGCTAATATTTAAAGGCAACCATTATCTCAAGCAATGGAATCGGGGTCCCTTTCTCAACCATTTTTAAGATAATTATAATTATTTACAAGAGGGAAAATATTAACTAGAGGATGTCATAGTGGCCCACCACACTTGTACATGATCATTCACGAAATAAGGGTCCTCTAAGACCATGTAGAATGCACCATTAACATTGTTGGAGATCTGAAATGATCATATGTTAAATTGAAGTAGAATTTATTAATTCCAACAGTGAACTGAATGTTAACTTAAAGTGCTTTAACCATGAGAACTATTTGAGAGGAAAGACTTTACGACAAATGAAAAACATAAGCAAGATATAAAAAAGAAGTGAAAAGCAGCAAAACGCAGCGACACCAAACATCAAGATTGATTACGGAGTTTGTCCGTGATGGACTATGTCTCCAGGCCCACTTTCAAGATGGGTGACTACTTTATTAGGATTGAATCTGTGGAGGTACATTAAATGGAAAATTAACTAGAATTGTTGTGCACACGAGCACTTCTGGTCACTATCATAAGAAATCTCTCTGAAATAGCTTTCCAACACCTGTCACAGTTCCCAATTCCGACTCTCGATACTCATGTTACACTGAAAACAAAAATTGCCTATAACCTCTAGAATTTGCACACAAAACTTCAAAACCATTGATGCCTTCTTCAAAGAACAAAACTACCTTTATAACCTTGCAAATGCATTTGAACTCCTTCATGCTGAGTTTAGGAATGAACTAGTTGCTCTTTAAGGTTAAATTAGGGTTTATGGTTAAGCTTTAATGTCACATAGTGACATTCACCACTTGTTTTAATTAATTGAACAAAAATTGTAACAATAAACCCACTTTAGAACTTTAGTTTAACCCGAATTTGTTATAGGCTAGCTAACCGGGCGGAGGAAGCGTGGACAGCGCATGTGATTAGGTGATAGACCATTTGTGGTAACCTCCAGGCCAGCGGTTCCGGTGACTCACCCTGACTGTTCTCATGCGCGGTGACGGTTGGCGGATAGACTGGCGGTTTCAACGCGATCTCCCCACCATGGTTTTGCAGAGTTGTTCACATGTCAGAGCTAACCCTGACCACAATTGTCAACCCAAACGACGAAGACTACCTTTTGTCTGCGCGGTCTGCCACCTCATGTTCACACGCTCGCGGTTTTGACGCAGTCTAAACCCTGTAGTTAGGGACCTGTTTTATATATATATTGCAATGTTTTGTGTTTTATATGGTTTGTAATGGCCTGAGAGGGTTTTTAGGTGTAAGACTTAGGTTTAGCATAGGTTTTGTAATGCACTTTTTATCATAGGTTTTGTTTGAATGTTATGTCATAGTCCAAGAGGGTTAGGACTTAGGATTTAATGCATTAGGTTTGTTTTGTATTTGTTTATACAATGCTTCAGTAGGGTTTATACTTGGGTTTAGAACTCATGTTTAGGGTTTAGGTGTAGGACTTAACACCATTTTTGTCCTAAGAACCATTTTGTACAACCACTTGTCACAATGTGACATACTAACCCATACAAACCCATAAGATGATAATCATGGACCACATCTGACAACCAAGCCCTGGCGGAACTGACGACGAACATGTGTCGACACCCAAACCTCGACAGAACTGACAACAAACACATGTCAACAACCAGGTACAAAACCATATTCTTCGAACACCATGAAAACCATCTACATTATCAGACAACCTGAACCATAAACATCACCATCGAAGCTGAAGATACTAGACACTAAATCCTAATGACGACTACTGGTGAAGCTGATAAAGTTCAAGACCTCATTGACCAATGATCATTTGACGATCACTTCGATGTTGAACCACTCAAGACTTTGCTTATGCTAGACTGACAAGATCCTCCTAGATCAATCTTGTCCACTTGAAAGCTTTTGGACCACAAAAGTTTGACTAGACAGATAGCAGATGAGGGTAGAGCTCCCTCACTTTCCACCTTGCCCTGATGATGTACCAATTCATTCGATCAACCACCTGAAAGTGATGACCCTCATGATGTTGATCATGGCACATTTTGAATCTGTGAACTGTTCCATCCATCTACAGTATGCTCAACTTGCAAAGATGGTCAAACAACTTGTTATGAACATGGCAATTTATTTCTTTCCATGAAGTACCATGAATTAGTGATTCATAAACATCTTTGAAAACAGTCTCTACAGGATATTGTTAAATACTATTGACAAGTATTAAAAATCTATATTGTGGAATGACAGAGACAATCAAAGACATCTTTGACATAAAACCAGCTGCCTGACTTGATATACTTTCCCGATTCCTGATTACTAAGTGTACTTGCTGCAACAAACCCATCAAACTGTAATTGAAAACTGTTCCAACTTAGTTTGATTTCGAAAGTATTGAAGTGGTTGTTGATTTGTTTGAATCACTATTAGTTCATTTAGTAAATGATGTTTCCATTGATTATCACTTTCCCTTGATGCATAATTTTCCCTTAGATGTATTGAATACTTCGACAATGCTTTAGAAAAGGCTTTGACATGAAAACAACTAGGGTTCCTCTCCACTCGAAAAGAGGCTTCCAAATTGTTTGAAACATGAAATGGTGACACAATACAAGACAAATTTAACACCGACTTCACCCAATACTGACCTGCATCCCTGTAACTGTTAACTTCCAAACTTGGACTGAATTAATTCATTCTGACATTAGGAAGAGGATTTTTGGGCATCAGCTGTAATTCATGTTGTATTCCTTGCTTATGAGTAAGATGTTTGGTTTCTTTAAATAGTACTGGAAAAGTTTCTACCTCTTTGATCAAACTATCTTTAAGCTGAGACTCATAACTTGAACAAACATCATGTCAATTCTTATGTTGTTCCTTTACACACATGATTACAATTCTCTTATTTGAACTTATTAATCGTTTCATCTGATTAGCAACAACTAAATTCAAGTGATTTTTACTTTGATGTGCCCTGACAATAAATTCAACCCTATCTTTCTAAAGGTGATATTTATGCTTTCTTCTATAAAATACTACATCACGATCATAAAGATAAGGACTTCCTAAGACAACTCCACATATGTCTACTGGAACCACATCTAATTCCACTTCATAAATGTAATTAGTTGTAATGGAAAATCTTAATCGACAATGTTTTGTGACTTTTATTTGAGTTGATTTATTTATCCATCTTAATGGGTAAGGTCTTGGATGATTCTATGTCTCTAAACCCAAATTCTTAACTAAATATTCAGATATTAAATTTGTGTGTGATCCGCTGTCAAACATTGTATCTATCTTTGTGTGCTTATAAGTTATCCTTATGTTAAATAATTCAACTCTTTTATCCTCATTTGAAGGATTTATGTTTGATGAAGATGCAATAGTATTCGAACTTGAATCAGTGTCAGAATTTTTACCTGTCGAAGCTATGGCAGTTATCCTCCTTTCATCACCTGAATTAGAACCTAGATCTTGTTGGACTGCTGCAATTGCCTTCTTTTCATCCTTCTCTTTAAATAACTTTTTGGGCTTAAGTTCGGGATGAAGTTTCCAACCCATAGATTCATCATGACTGATTCTCTGGCAATGAGAACAAGTAGGTCTTTCCTTTTGAGCTATTATTGATTTCTTTCTCTTCGAATTTTTCTTCCCCTTACTATCATTGGAATCCTTGATTTCCAACTCCTTGGATGATTGCGTTGAAAATTTGAATGGTCTGCCACCTGATTCAATATGTATGGCTTGAACACACACTTCATCAAAATCATTAGGATTAGACATCAATAATGTAAATTGCAAATATGAATGTAAATTGCTGATGTATTTTAATGAAGTTTCATGTGTATCGAATGAAATACGAAGCGCCAATGCCTTCTTTCTAAACTCCTGAACACTCTGCCCTTCAACTTGCCTCAAATGCTGCCAATCAATAATAGCTTTCTACATGTATCCTAAAGAATATAATTGTTTCCTAAGAGCTTTTAAAAACCTAGACCATGAGTAGATGACTTTACCTTTTCTCTTTACATCTATCTGAGATTTAATTTCCCACCAGATTAAATTTTTTCCCCCCATTCTAAGTGTATCTAATTGAATTTTCGTTTTATCATCAGAAATGTTCTGAATACGATAATACACTTCTAATTGCTTAATCCAATTATCTAACTTTTCAGGATTCATTTTGTCATCATAAATAGGTAACTCAAATTTTACATAAAGTTTCAAAAGAGATGTTTTCTTAGGTTTCTTTTCTGTTTCAGATTTTGAACTCGAAGAAGAAGAGGTAGAAGATGATAATGGATATGATGGAGGTGAAGGAGGTTTATCAGCCTTGCTTTTATCTTTATCCTTCTTCGATGTTTGAAGAAGAAGCTTCATCTCTCGCCTTCTTATCTTCGTAAAGTTCTCCCAACATCTGCTGCATACTCAAGAATGCTTTCTGAAACTATTCCTCGCTCATCTTAGTTTCAGGATTTTCGCCTGCATCAGATCTTGTCATGGTTGACTTATGAGCGACTCTTCGCTTTCCAATCTCTGGATCAATCTCCTCGAGGATTCCTTCTCCACATTGCGACTTTGACCTGGTTAACATTCACTGACAAATTCTAAAACCACAACTGGCTCTGATACCAAATTATATGATCTGAAATGATCATATGTTAAACTGAAGTAGAATTTATTAATGCCAACAGTGAACTGAATGTTAACTTAAAGTGCTTTAACCGTGAGAACTGTTTGAGAGGAAAGAATTTACGACAGATGAGAAACATAAGCAAGATATAAAACATAAGTGAAAATTAGCAAAAACACAACGATACCAGACAACAAGATTGATTATGGAGTTCGTCCCTGATGGACTATGTCTCCAGGTCCGCTTTCAAGATGGGCGACCGCTTTATTAGGATTGAATCCAAAGAGGTTGCTTACACAAAAAATTAACCAGATTGATTATGCACGCAGGCACTTCTGGTCATTGTCATAAGAAATCTCTCTGAAATAGCTTTCCAACGCCTGTCATGGTTCCCAATTCCGACTCCCGATGCTCTTGTTACACTGAAAACAAAAATTGCCTATAACCTCTAGAATCTGCACACAAAACTTCAAAACCACTCATGCCTTCTTCAAAGAACAAAACTGCCTTTATAACCCTGCAAATGCATTCGAACTCCTTCATGCTGAGTTTAGGAATGAACTAGCTGCTCTTTAGGGTTAAATTAGGGTTTATGGTTAAGCTTTAACATCGCATAGTGACATTCACCACTTGTTTTAATTAATTTAACAAAACCTGTAACAATAAATCCACTTTAGAACTTTAGTTTAGCCCGAATCCATTAGTGGCTAGCTAACCGCCGGAGGAAGCTCTGACATCACATGTGATTAGGTGATAGACCATTTGTGGTAACCTCCAGGTTAGCGGTTTCGGTGACTCACCCTGACTGTTCTCATGTGCGGTGACGGTTAGCGGATAGTCCGGTGGTTCAAACGCGATCTCCCTACCATGGTTTTGTTTAGTTGTTCACATGTCAGAGCTAACCCTGACCGCAACTGTCAACCCAAGCAGCGGAGACTACCTTCTGTCTGTGTGGTCTGCCACTTCGTGTTCACACGCCCGCGGTTCCGACGCGGTCTAAACCCTGCAGTTAGGGACCTGTTATATATATATATATATATATATATATATATATATATATATATATATATATATATATATTACAATGTTTTGTGTTTTATATGGTTTGTAACGGCCCAAGAGGGTTTTTAGGTTTAAGACTTAGGTTTAGCATAGGTTTTGTAATGCATTTTTTATCATAGGTTTTGTTTGAATGTTATGTCATAGTCCGAGACGGTTAGGACTTAGGATTTAATGCATTGGATTTGTTTTGTATTTGTTTATACAATGTTTCAGTAGGGATTATACTTGGGTTTAGAACTTATGTTTAGGGTTTAGGTCTATGACTTAACACCATTTTTGTCCTAAGAACCCTTTTGTACAACCACTTGTCAGAATGGGACATACAAACCATAAGATGATAACCATGGACCACATCTGACAAGCAAACCCTGGTGGAACTGACGAAGAACATGCGTCGACAACCAAACCTCGACGAAACTGACGACAAACACATGTAGACAAACAGGTACAAAACCATATTCTCTGAACACCATGAAAACCATCTACATTATTAGACAACCTAAACCATAAACATCACTGTCGAGGCTGAAGATATTAGATAGTGAATTCTCACGACAACTACTGGCGAAGTTGATAAAGTTCAAGACCTCATCGACCAATGATCATTTGACGATCACTTCAATGTTGAACAACTGAAGACTCCACTTATGCTAGACTGACAAGATCCTCTTGGATGAGTTGGCATCCAACCCTAATATGAAATTCATGATTTGATTTGCATTAATTATAAGTGTGAATTAGCTTAATGAATAAATTGAAAGTTTGCACTAAAGAATAAAAAACAACAAAAAACAAAGATAACAAAAACACAGGTTAATAATGCATTTCCCCTAGCTTGGGTTATGCCTTTGTGACAACTTCCAATGAGTAACCAATCTATCATGTAATGAAAAAATTATGCTTACATCCACCAGGTCTCCAACATACAACGAAACTCGTCCTTGGGTCTACTACAAAGGTTGTAGTATCCAAAAAACCAATTTCCCACTCTTGTACAACCAAAAACAGGGCGCAAAACCTCTATTTCTTCAAAATATACATAAAGACTATGGTTTAACATTACTCTAGTTCAACAACCTTAAAAAAAAATCATTGTGTCGCATTGGCAAAGGCATTTGTTATGTAGTTGGAGGTTGTGCGGCTGATCCATAATTAGTTTTGATTTTATTAGCTTCGATTGATTTCAAATTCAAATATCATATCCCCATCCCCATCATACAAAGCATGCAATTGGTGTAGTAGTTATAATGTAGGCATAGTGGCATGGAGGTTCTGGCATGGACCATCCATTTTAGGGAAGTGTATATTATCTTCAAATATAGTGTCTTTCACTTCATTACCTAATGGTAATTCATTGGTGTTTTGGTATGAAATATTTGTTGTCAAGCGGAGTTTTTGGGGTCAATCCCCTTTGATGCCATTTTTAACAATGACTTGTTATGTAAACTTAAGACATTACCATGTCTCTTCCATACTGGGGCTGAAGGGCGCCTCTTAGTGCAATAATGTTTGGGAGGGAAACTAGGTGGAGAATGCTTTAAAAAATTGGACACTTAGCCTATATTTCTCTAGTTATAATGTTCTTCCATTTATAGTGGTTTGGGATGTCTCACTAGTTAGAGATGATAATATTTTCAATTGAAAAAAAAATCTCCTTTATTTTGTTCTATTCAAGGGATGAATATCCTCAAATATTTTAAGCAAGCAGGCAATATAAACCTTGCATGAATGATACATCTTGAATTCATTAATAAAGAGGGGTTTTGGGCCTGTTTTGATGGGGTTACACAAGGTGATCCTCCAAAGGGAGGTGTTGTAGTGATTCTATATCTTTCTAATGTCTATTGGATGAAATTCTTAATTGGATAAGGTAGATGTTAAATAACAAGAGTGAACTTCTTACTTTAAAATTGATTCTAAGTTTGGCTTTTGAAAAAGGGATACAAAAGATTCAAATTATGAGAGACTCCCTACTTTCTATGGAGTGGATGAAGTTGGTTAGAAATATGAAAAATATAAATTTCAGACTTATCTTTGTGGAGTTTCAAATTTTCTCCAATTTTATTCCTAATGTCAAATATGTACATGTATGTCATATATCAACTATTAAAATGTGGACTACGTGTTGGTCCAGCGATGAATAAGTGGGGGATACACTTACATAGGTAGATCCAAGGCCATTTTACTCAATAACTTTTTTAGGCAAATCATGCATACATTTGAAGCTTCATTACCAATATTATTTGGTGACTTTGTGTGGTTTTTGACATTTTAGTAATATATTAAAATTCAACATAGATACCTCTTTTGAAATGTAAAACCTAAAGAAAGGTTAGACATTTAATACCTTTATACACTTGATATAATTAAAATAAATTTATAATAGCTCTTAATAATATTATTTATATTATATAAATTTCAAATTTATAAATATTATTTTAATTTTATTAAGAGCATGTAAGTAAAAAAGTCAAGAATAAGTATATATATATATATATATATATATATATATATATATATATATACTTTTATTTTATTAATAAAAATATTATAATATAATAAATTCAATTAAATACAATTATTATATTTAAGTTCTATTTTTTTGAAATAAACCTATGATGCTATTATTTAATCTATCATTTCGTTATAACATCTCATTATGTCTCACTGTAACCATTCTCATATTAAATTTGAGAAATGTACGAAAACAAATTTAAAAACTTATATTTATTGTTAGAAATTTCTGGAATAACATTGTGTAATATGTGTGATTTGTCCAACTTTCAGATGGTGACTAGAGATCCATCATCAGGGACAACAGAGATCCTTGGTCCCTGATGATGAATGGAGTCACCATCCGAAATGTTGGACATAATACACATATTACATAGTGTTATTACGGAAATCTCTAGCAATATGATTGACTGTGGAAGTCTCCAATCACTTACAACTTATATTTACTATATTGAGAGAGGGAAAAAAATAAAAATTCATAAGCATATTGTATTGGAGTTTTTTTTTCCTTTATTTTATTTTTTTACGACAAACAACAAGGAAGGAAGCAACCATCCACCGTTTTGAGATGTAGTGATGGTAACGTAAAAAAATAAGCAGATGGTAAACTACACAGGAAGATGATCATCATCTTAGTACATCAGAGTTTTGATATCTCAGAACTCTAGTACATGTCATATTTAGAAATTGTCACCATAAATTATTTGAATTGTTGATAGCTAGATGATATATTTATACTTCAATATGTTTGTTATGCCATTACCGATAGTTCCAAGCAATAAGTTTCTAAGAGTGGTTTGTGTTCCTAGATATATACTCAAGTCAATAAGAACCTATGAATGATCCTTGAAGCACTTGCCATACTAGATATTGTTTAAGTCAAACTAGAATCTAAGTTGAAATGAAAAGAGGAACTCTGCATGAAAGGAGGAATGCCCCATGAAGATCAAAATAATGTTGAATCCTTTAAATTTCATATCAGAGCATGTGGAGGAATGCCCCATGAAGATCAGAGTAATGTGGAATCCTTTAAAGTCCATATTAGAGCATGTGGAGGAATGCCCCACGAAGATCAAAGTAATGTGGAATCCTTTAAAGTCCAGATTAGAGCATGTTAAAGACACAGGGAAACTAGGGAAACATAAAGATGTGAGTCTTCTAGATTTGCATAAACCAGACAAGATGGAACTATATAGAATTTTTCAAATAAATATTTATTTTATTATTATCCATTTTCATATCTCACCCATATTATCCAATTTTTCTTTTTGCAATGAAGCTCATTTCCTTCTCTTCTATTTTCCATTAATCCATAAAAAAAATTCCTATACTTCACTTCTTCTTGACTTAATTATAAGTATTTCATACTTAATCAAGCGCTTAAGACTTTTGCATAACTAAATCTCCTTAAATTTACCTTATACATTTCGCATATTACTTATCCCTACGCAATTTACTTAATATGTGTAAAATACTCTCGTATCCTTTTCTCTCCGCACCCAAACCTCTACATTCCACACAGTGCCCTTTCTTTGCACACCCACGCTTTGACACACAATAAAGAACTTTTGGAAGTATACATTTTCCACCATTGAAGGGAAATTCAAGATACATTTAAGAAACCCAATATTGAAGGTAAAAGGTGTCAATCCAGCATAAGGTGAATCGATTTACTTTACATTTTATAAAAGATCTACCTTTATCAATGAATTTTCAATTATGATTTTCTTCTATACCAAGGAGATGATAAGATGGTAAGCAATAAAGAGATGTTTGAGTAAATTTCATTCATTTAAATAACCGAGAGTTGATACTTTGAATTCGTTTGAGTAGATTTAGTATTATAGTAGCTGACACCCGTCCTTTATTGCTTCGAGCCACGTGTTCACCCACAAACAAGGTAAAATCGTGATCAAAACTCACACAATCGGCCGGTGCCGAGTGCTTGTGAGGCTTTTCCATCAACGTCTTCCGCTGAAGGGACGGGGATTGGTCCAGGGTTGAAATTTGACGGGAAAAAGGGTGTCCATTGTCGACAGTCTTGTGAAAACGGCATTGGTTCGGGGTTGAAATTTGACGGGAAAATGTGCATCCTCTGTCAAAAGTCTTTGGGAGACGAGGAACAGTGGCTTGGGCCCAGGTTACAAAGTTGACGGGCAAGTCTCATACAGTGAAAGTTCTATTAAGCCACAAATCATTCTTTAATTTCGTTCGAAGTGATATGAGATATTAATTCCGTTATGGTTAACCTGCGTTGCCATGATTAAGCTTTTAACAATTTTTTACTTCCACAAGGAAACTGTTGAAACTGTACAAATGAATTAATGGCATATGTATGTAACTTCATGCACAAAAATATCAATATTAAAAAAAAAATTGGTATGGACTTTTGCACTCGGTACATTTACGATTTTGATAGCAATTTTTTTTAACAATTTTATCTTGCCATTGGACAGCAGTTGTAAGTTATACTACCGACATGTTGTAGTGCTGGCACACGGCAGGACTGTGGTCATGGATCTGTAACAGCTCAGAGGTCGTGGTTGTTCAATGACAGCTATGACGGGATGACAGTCTGTGGCATGTTGTTGGGGGGTTGCAGCTGCCTGTGGTGGTGGCAGTGTTCGCTATGGTGACCGGTGGTGTGCGGTGAATTTAACGACATCATTTGTGCGACACACGACTAGGCTTGATTTGGCATGTGGGCTTAGTTTTGACGACTGACGGTGTGCTGCATTATCGTTTTTTAGTTTCTAATATAATTCTTTATATATATATATATATTTAATTTTTTTTAATATAAACTCTCCTCGTTTGTTTTGGTATATTTGATTTTATTTATTTATTTTTGTTTATATAAACTCTTTCTTGGTTTTTAATATAGTTTTATTTTTTTAATAATTTTATGGTAAAAGGTGTGATATCCGATAAAAAGGAGAACTTCCAACTATATAGTGAAACGCTTGATCGTGTCGACAACTACGTTGACAAAGACTTTAATGTCCAATGGTCGGGATCAAACAACATAGCTCTCATACCAATATAGCAAACAAAGTTTGTATAGACAAAGAAATAATTTAGAAGCATTGAAATATGTAAATATCCATCTTTGGACAAGTAGTATTTATATATAAGAATTATTGAATGTATAAAAGATGTGTGCAATGATTACAATGAGAGCCCACTTATATACCTTAGGCAGGTTCCCTTTCATGAGTTGTCATGTCTCTAAGACATGCCTCTTCATTATTAACTAAGTAACTATTAGTTAATTAATTATGATTTATTATTATTATATTTATATTTACAATTATTATTTTTATATGAATTATATTCATAACAAATCCCTAGTTGGTGCACTCATTTTCTAGGGCTTAATTCAAAGTCACAGGTTGCTTTCTCCCTTTTGGTTGTTCGTCCTCTTAGAGCACGTATGAATTCTGAAATGAATATCTCCCCTTCATCCACTCTCCAAAGTTGACTAACTTCCTTTGCTCTCACAATTTACACAATAGTCCATAACTTGACAACACAACCCATGTTGCTCTTAAATTTCAGCTTATTCTTTGAGTTGAAGGACACTTGGACCAATCCTTCCTCTTCCAGTTGCAATCAATACACAATCAGTGCATTAAATTCTTTCAACCAACCATGGCTAATATTTAAATACAACCATTACCTCAAGCAATGTAATCTATGTTCCTTACTCAACCATTTTTAAAATAATTATAATTATTTACAAGAGAGAAAATATTAACCCGAGGATGTCATAGTGGCCCGCCACACTTGTAGATGATGATTCACGAAATAATGGTCATTTAAGACCATGTAGAATGCACCATTAACATTGTTGGCATCCAACCCTAATATGAAATTCATGATTTGATTTGCATTAATTATAAGTGTGAATTATCTTAATGAATAAACTGAAAGGTTGCACTAAAGAATAAACAACAATGAAAAACAAAGATAACAAAAACACACGATAATAATGGATTTCCCCTAGCTTGGGATATACCTTTGTGACAACTTCCAATAAGTAACCAATCTATCATGTAATGAAAAAATGATGTTTACATCCACTAGGTCTCCAATGTACAACAAAACTCGTCCTCAAGTTTACTACAAAGGTTGTGGTATCTAGAAAACCAATTTCTCGCTCTTAGACAACCAAAAACAGGGTGCAAAATCTCTGTTTCTTCAAAATATACATAAAGACTATAGTTTAACATTACTCTAGTTCAACAACCTTCATAAAAAATCATTGTGTCGCACTGGAAAAGGCATTGGTTATGTAGTTGGAGGTTGTGGGGCTGATCCACAATTGGTTTTGATTTTATTAGCTTTGATTGATTTCAAATTCAAATATCATATCCCCGTCCCCATTATACAAAGCATGCAATTGGTGTAGTGGTTAGAATGTAGGCATAGTGGCATCACTACAACAAAACCAGCGATTTGCGCCAGATTTAGCGCCAGATTTTAGTGCATTTTTTTTGTAATTGTGATGAGCAACCTGGCGCTAAATCTGGCTCTATTGTACAATTTTTAAAGCGTCCTTTTTTGCACCTGATTTTGCATCCTTTTTCACGCTAGATTTTGCATCATTTTTTACACCAAACTATGCATCATTTTTTGCTTCAAATTTTGAACCAAGATTTGCATCTTATTTTATGACAGGTTTTGCTTCTAGTTTTGTGTCATTTTTTGCATCTATTTTTCATTCTCTTTTGCTTCCTATTTTGTGTCATTCTTTGCTTCCATTTTTGCACCATCATTTGCATCAAGTTTACACTGTATTTTGAATCCAATTTAACGTCTTTTTATGCATCCATTTTGTGTCAGTTTTTGCATCTAGTCTTACGCCAGGTTTTGTATCTAGTCTTACACTAGTTTTTGCTTCTATTTTTGCACCAGCGTTGGTGCCTATCTTTGCACCATGTGTTGAATTTGATTTAGCACCAAATTTTGCATCCATTTTTGTGCTCATTTTTGCATCTTTTTTTGGACCATTTTTTACATCCACATTTACGTTTGATTTGTCTCCATTTTTCCCATCTCATTTTGCACCATATTTTGCGTCATTTGTTTCATCCAATTTTGCATCATTTTTAACACCATCTCTTGCATCTAATGTTACATCATTTTGAGCATCCAAATTTGCATTTATATTTGCATCTTATGTTGAGTCATGTGTTGTGTCCACCTTTGCATCTTATTTTGTGTCTAATGGTACATTCAATTTAAAGCCATTTTTTACGTCTACTTTTGTATTTGTTTTTGCACCAAGTTTTGCATCCAATTTTAAGCTATTTTATGCCCCTTTTTGCACCATTTTTTTGTGTCTACTTGTGTCCAATGTTGCACCATTATTTACACCGACTTTTTCATCCAATTTTGCATTTTTTTGGTGTCTAGTTTTACATCGTTTTCACCATCCAAATTTGCATCTTTTTTTGCCTCATTTTGTGTCCACATTTGCATATAATTTTGTGTCTGAGTTCGAGCCTAAATTTGCATGTGATTAGGAATCATTTTTTACATCCAATATGGCATCCTTGGTTTCACGTTTTTTCAGCCCCATTTTGCATCTTGTTTTATGTCTTTTCTTACATCTTTTTTTTTTCCTTTTTTGCACCCAAGTTTGCATCCCAAATTTACACCATTATTTTCATCATCATTTGGCATATTAATTTGTAACATTTTTTGCTTCTTTTTAACGCTCAACTTTGCATCTTATTTTACATCTAGTTGTTGTCTTTTTTTGCATCTAATTTGGTGCCCATTTATGTGTCCTTGTTTTTGCCCAATTTGATATCCTTTTGTATGCCATGTTTTGTTCCCTTCTTTGTGTCAACTATTGCACAATTTTTCACTTCTAATTTAAAACACTTTGTATGTCAATTGTTTGCATTTTGTATTAATTCCTAGTTTAACATCCAATTTTACTTTCAATTTTGCATCCATGGTTACATCCGCATTTGACTTCTTATATAGAGTATATTTCTCTTTACATATATGACCCCCTTTATATATTCATAGTGAAATATATGATAGTTTCTAAATATCATTAAAGCAGATATCACAATTCAAAATCATTTGTAAAGAAATTTAAGAGAAATTGACAACATCCATCCAAAAAAATAACAATGTGTCATTAACAATTTTCAAAACATGTATAAAATAGCAACATAATACTAATAAAATCAGTATTATTTTTAATCAAAACAAGTAAAATTCAAATATGATTAACAAATCAAAATATTTCATGAATATCGTTATTCTACGATAAATTAACAACATACATAAATCAAACTCATCGTATGATTACAAAATCAAAATGTCTCATTGATATAGGGTAAATTCACAACACCCATCTAAACATAACAATGTCATTCTACACAATAATTTCTTCATAAAAAACAATGCATGTGCATGCCTAGCTACCACCACCAAGATCATCCTCATGATCATCTTGACCATCCTCATTACTGTGATCCACATAATCACCAACACCGCAACTATCATCATCATCTCCTCCTTCACCACCATCATCCTCATCCTCATCCTCATCATCTCCTGATATATGTTGAACATAATTTGGATCATCGTCTTGGCAATCATTACCTATAGCATTCTGACAAAAAAAATCAATATTACATGTTAGTATTAATTACATAACACAACGCATGTTTTTGTTATACAATGTTAACCATAAAATGAGGTAAGATATAATATCTAATAGTACTAAAAAATAAAATGAAAATATGGTTTAAAAGTATATTGGAAATCCAAATAAGATTACATACCATAGAGTCCATCCAAACAACAAATTCAACCCATCTCTTTTGCTGCAGCACCTCCTTTTCCAAATGATTTGGAGGTCTTCCATATTTTAGTTCCTATCAATCAGTAAATAGGGAGAAATTAGATAACAATGACTTTCTTGTACAAAATTTATTAAAAAAATATCACATGTTTAATATACTTACAAAGGTTGTTATCAGTGCTTTTAAACCTTTCTGGCCACTACGATGAGTGACTTTTGTCTTGGTTAACCTCGCCCAACCCCAGAACCAAACCCAGTTACTTTTCTAAAACCTTAGTATCCACCCTTCAAATCATTAACAACATCATATGGAATGGGTGTAACTGTCTCCAAAACAGCCCCCTCAACTATAAATCCTGGCTTAGGGCCCTCAGGCTGCCTCTTGGTGCTGATGATCTCACCACGTGCTTTGGCCTCTACCTTCAATTGGTCATTGTTTTTTCTTCTTAATATAGCATCCTCCGCACACCTAGATGGTTGCACATGCTCAATTCGTACATGAATTCTCTTCTTGATTATCTTGTTACGAACCTGATCATCAAACAGAACTTCAGCATAGAACAAAGAAAGACAAAAGAACTCCATCCCAATTGCATTTCCACCAATTCTTTTACAGTAACCATATGATCCAACAGTTCTAACAAATGAATAAACAAGAGGGCACTAAAATGAAAACAGGCATGGATTATCAATCTTAGTTCATTTAATCACATCCTGAGAAACCAATGTCACCAATCCTATGCACTAGTCTGCCATGCAGCCTTATTAGTGCAAATACGTACAACATTTATGCAAAAAAAATGCAAGACAAGCACAAACAAGCATACTAGTTGCAATAGATGGGTATCCAAAGACTGAAATAAGGTGCCACTGTGATGATAAAAAAAAATAGATGATATAACATAGGATGTACAAACCAGGGTTCATGCTCATATCGCTGAAAGAGCAAAGCCATACAGAAAATCTCAAATAAATTTCAGAATATGTATTGTTTATTAAGAAATATAAAATCCATTTTATGATCCCAAACACCATTGAAAAAATAGAATATGTATTGTTTATTAAGAAATATAAAATCCATTTTATGATCCCAAACACCATTGAAAAAATAGATTTACTTAATAAATTAGAGGAAAACACCACCGATATAAAAGATGGTGCATCAGCAATTATCTAATGGTATTCGTCTAGATGCATTGGCAATGCCAATAGTTTCAGTCCTTACACTTGAATCCCCAACAAGAAAAAACAAAAAAGGCATGATGCCGCACTAATAGTCTTTTTCTATCCAAAAAGATAGATTCCAGATTCCAGTACAAGAAACTGAAAATGAGATGAGATCGTAGGAGGGAGTTCCTAAAGCAAAAAATTATATCTAAGAGACAAGGCAATTTAGGAAACAAAAACATAAAATAATTCCATCGAAAAAGGTTTTGAAAAGATACTAACAGTGCAAATGACATGTTAGTTTGGATAATAAACATGAAACCATCCATTGCAGTATCACAAATACTCTAGTGGAGAGAAAAGCTTTCTAGTTCTTTACAATCACTCCAAGACAGAAAAACTATAATCAAGAAACACTGACTCTCAATCATTCCAAGCCATAAAAGCAAATACATCTTAATCAAAGAAACTTTTATCCCAACTCTCACAAGGTCAAAAAGAACATGTATAATCAGTAGTAGATAAGCTGTAGTAGGACTTGAACCAAGAGGAATCAAGTAAATACTTATAGAAAATCATCCCAAAAGCTATGTCACAACGTTCACAGAACTTCAATCTTGAGGTTCAAAATTTGGCAAACCTTAAAAAAAAATTGAGGTTTAACAAAACTTATCAAACGCCATAGTCATTGACCAAGTCCATAAGCTCAGAATTCATAACTTCATGTCATAACTCAGGTTTGTCATCTACCCTTGCAGTTTCCATGTTCATGACAGCATTTTTTATGTTTATTGATGTTTATTCCTTACTATTTTATGAGATATTTCATGGCAAACTTCATCATAAAACTCGAACTCAAACCAAAGTTAATAATTGCCCGACCCAAACTCAAACCCAAGCCATGAGACTTAGCCCAAAAGTACAAAAGGGAAACTCCTATATAATTTGGAGGTGTTAGGTATGAAAGGAAAAATGTAAATCTCATTAAATTAAATGCATCATATTCGCCCTCAAATAATGCAGACATTACATATGATTTAACATTAAAATGTCTCTAGCACCCATGGCTCAGCTTAGTTGGCTAGATGCATGGTAAATGCATGCTGAAGGATGGCTAGATGGGCCTTAATGTATACTTATTAATGAGGCCCATCATCAACTCCAAGCATTGCAAGTGATAGATGAGTTTGAATGTCACAACTCCCAGAGTTTTCTCCAGATTCATCCTCAATCAATTCATCTAATTCCATGGACATTGTCAATTACCTCTTGGTCCAATAAGGTGGGTCATCTCCTTCTCCTCGTAGTAATTTCAAAGTCTGCAATAATAAGTTACAGACAAACAATGAGGAAGAATAAGTTCACGTTCTTATATTAACATTTATCCATTGTTTGAAATTTCATAAAGTCAGTTTAATGCAAAGGTAAGCCACTTTATTTGGGTAAACCAAAACTTTCAATTCAAATCTTGCAATCCAGATTTCAGCTAGGATAGTGATTCTCAGGAAAGCTATATACTCTCTTGATATTGGAGCGAAAGCAGATATGCTGGCTCTTCTTGCCTATTCAGGGAGGGGTAATTTGCATACTGAAGCTTTGGTTTGAGATATGATGTAATCTCTTTTGCTAATATTCAAAGAATATTATATTTCATTAATGGAAAAATAGATTATTGGCAATTGAGGCTTTGAATATTTTGCCATAATCCACCATCAGCATTTAGGGCTAACCTGTTTAAGGGTGATGATTTTACAAATTGAACTACTAAACAAATGTTTAGATTACAACCCTAAACACTAGGTCTAAACACCCTTTACTCTATGTCAGAAGGATATCAACTCGATATTTCATGTGCCATTCTTCGTTATGGGAAAAAACAATTCTAGCACTAACTCCTCACAGGAAAGGAAATGTCTTCAAGCAACTAAATTTGACATAAGATCAGAAACTGAAACATATATATGCAACTAATGAGAATAAGAGTAATTACTTTGTTCATTCGAGGTCGAAACTAAGCTGCCTGTCTCAGACAACATGCTGCACCAATGACCATTCTCTTCATCTTCCTCATGTCATAAGCATCTTCCAAAAGTGGATCTGCAAGTTCTTTTACAGAGCCAGCTGCCAGTAATGGCCTTGCCTAAATTTTGAAATTTACAAGAGATTAAGATTCTGAACCGAGACAAAGAAACCAAAAGAATCCAAAATTATCAAATACAAAACAAGCAGCCTTGCCTAAATTTTGAAATTTACAAGAGATTAAGATTCTGAACCAAGACAAAGAAACCAAAAGAATCCAAAATTATCAAATACAAAACAAGCAAGGACACTAGAGCCCTACCCACATAACCAAGCTTTCTTGGCCTTTAGGATTCTTGTCATTGATTGGTTTTCTTCCAGTTATTAGCTCTAGAAGAACTACTCCAAAGGAATACACGTCCATCTTCTCATTAACCTTGCCATACATGAAATATTCTGGAGCCAGATACCTGAAATATGATAACAGCTAGTTTTATGAAGGCTTGATTATAAATGACATTTATTTTCCTAAGGAAAGAGCTGGTGTAAAGAAAGAAATGGATATTTACCCAAATGTACCTACAACATCACTACCTATTATTGTTTCTCACCCCCTTGAGAATAGATTCACTAATGGATTCCCACAGTATGAAATAGAATCCAAGGCATCAAAAGGTAAACCTAGGATACCCACTTATTCAAGACATGTTCTCTAGAGACTGTCACTTTGCATTTAAGTAATTTCATTCATCCTCTTATGCAGATCTCAACAAGTTTCCTTCAACCGATCATCTTGGGTACCTGCTTGAGGTACTGGAAAATAACGAAGATGAGCCTAAGCGGGACAATGATGATCAAGAAAGGTAGAGACCCTCATCCACAGTCTGCAGTTTTGTAAAATAAAGAACATGACAAAGATTTTACTTAGAAAACAAGCTGTCAATAATGGGTTCCTGGAAGTAGTTGAATAGAAGCTACTTTGTTTTGTTTTGGTGATTATTATAAAAAGGTAATGATCAGTAAGTTTCTTTCCTTGCAACAGCTATGGACATAACCTTCCAGAGAGTCCATTTTCAAATCTTAATGGATCCAATGGTATTAAAACAATATTATATACTACAGAGAAAACAATGGGGAACATGCCCACTATTTCCAAAGTTTTAACACAAGCATCATCAACATCTGCTATCGATAAGGAACTTACTTGTTCTATATGCCTGGGTACTTAGAATATTCATTTTTTTTACATTGTTATTTCAATGATTTATCTGTATTCTAACAACAGACAACAAAATCTGAACCTTCCAGAGAGTCCATTTTCAAATCTTAATGGATCCAATGGTATTAAAACAGTATTATATACTACAGAGAAAACAATGGGGAACATGCCCACTATTTCCAAAGTTTTAACACAAGCATCATCAACATCTGCTATTGATAAGGAACTTACTTGTTCTATATGCCTGGGTACTTAGAATATTCATTTTTTTTACATTATTATTTCAATGATTTATCTGTATTCTAACAACAGACAACAAAATTTGAAACTTCTACCCATAAATCTATGTGTAGATGTCGTTGTGGAGCCGAAGCAATTAGCGTGTAGCCACTTATTTTGTTTCAAATGTGTGCCAAAGGTGAGATAAACCAAGCACTCATTTGCATTATTAAATCAATATATTTTTGAAAGAACATATATAACTGATTCAGGCTGCCATTTCTGTGAATTCTGTTGGTGCAGGTAATTAAATTGCCTGAGGAGTGCCCTATCTGTGTGCAACACAAGGGCAACCAGGTCTTTAAACTTTCTGCAAGGAGAGATTTACAATTTGATTATTATCCTTGGGAAAGAGAGCCAGTCCCACACCAAATGTGTCGTAGTTATACAAAATATACATCATGATACTCAGCTTGGTCCATTTCTCAGATGGCACCGGGTCTAAAATATAAAAAGATTTGAAAATGGTGCAAATGCAATCCTTTGTACCTATATGAAGATACAGATAATGTACACAGTGCCCCGGGATACATCAAGGTTCTGCCCTGGGGCCTGATTTATATTTTGTTTTTTCCGACTGAGATCTGCATCCCCACTGAATTGGGATTTTCAAACTGAGCAGGCAGCCAGGAAATTTGTCTACAGATAACTATAGAAAATTCATAAGATGCCAAAAAAAGTATAGTTTACAGGAAAAGAGTTGGGTATTTTAACCTAGGGAATAATTATTACCTAGTCTAGTGAACTATTGCTGCTACTATTGCTATGACTTGCAGTTTTAGAAAACAACTATAGCCGTGATCAAGTTGTAATTCTTCAGTATAGAAAAATGTGTATAGAAAACAAAAAAGCATAGAAGAATTATGGAAAAGCTCCCTTTCATTGTGGCTCAAAGTATCATTTGTTATAAAAAGTCTTTGAATAGTACAATGAATGACGAAAAGATTTTTCACATGATGTGTATACAACTTTCATACATTTGGTGCTGATGGTGATTTTTATGTGGATGAATCATATTTGGTGATATATTATTTGTTTGAATGGACTTTGTGGGACACACATATATATATATATATATATATATATATAGAAATTAGATTCTTCAATTCACAGACCAATTAACACACGTACAGTTATCACATGCTGGGCTGACCTGCACTCAGGCACCACAATTTGTAGTGCAAGAAAAAGATATTGTTCTGCACGGTTCTCTTTTGAAACTTTCCGTCGTTGGGTTTGCTGCAGAAACTGAATGCCTTAGTAGTTACAAGTATTGTCATGATATGTATCAACAAGTGAGTGTGTGGTGGAAAAGGCATAGTTGAGTTGAGACTTTAGGCCTCCCTCTAGCTGTCACAAAACACCCCATGACTAATGCACATTGAGCACCTTTGTTACATGGTTAAAACGATTGGTAAATTAACTGTCATCCACTTTTTGCAGCCACTGAAGGGACATAATGAATCTCAACATCTCTTCTGCGTACCATCTGACCCACCTTCCACAAAGCATTCTTACCTTGATGATACCGCAGCTGGCTCTTCTTGCCTATTCAGGGAGGGGTAATTTGCATACTGAAGCTTTGGTTTGAGATACGATGTAATCTCTTTTGCTAATATTCAAAGAATATTATATTTCATTAATGGAAAAAGAGATTATTGGCAATTGAGGCTTTGAATATTTTGCCATAATCCACCATCAGCATTTAGGGCTAACCTGTTTAAGGGTGATGATTTCACAAATTGAACTACTAAACAAATGTTTAGATTACAACCCTAAACACTAGGTCTAAACACCCTTTACTCTATGTCAGAAGGATATCAACTCGATATTTCATGTGTCATTCTTTGTTATGGGAAAAAACAATTCTAGCACTAACTCCTCACAGGAAAGGAAATGTCTCAAGCAACTAAATTTGACATTAGAAACTGAAACATATATATGCAACTAATGAGAATAAGAGTGATTACTCTGTTCATTCGAGGTCGAAACTGAGCTGCCTGTCTCAGACAACATGCTGCACAAATGACCATTCTCTTCATCTTCCTCATGTCATAAGCATCTTCCAAAAGTGGATCTGCAAGTTCTTTTACAGAGCCAGCTGCCAGTAATGGCCTTGCCTAAATTTTGAAATTTACAAGAGATTAAGATTCCGAACCAAGACAAAGAAACCAAAAGAATCCAAAATTATCAAATACAAAACAAGCAAGGGCACTAGAGCCCTACCCACATAACCAAGCTTTCTTGGCCTTTAGGATTCTTGTCATTGATTGGTTTTCTTGCAGTTATTAGCTCATAAAATCTCACCATGTTTCTTTTTAGTTTTTAGATGTCAACTGTCTCCCACAGCAAAAGCATATACCTGTTTACCAACCACAAGCCAACTACATCCCGGATTCTTTTTTAACCTCCTGGCTTTCATCATTTTTCGCACCTTTCCAATGTCATTCCACATACCAGCGGTAGCATAGATATTGGACAGTTGAACATAAGGTGAAGGGTTTTCGGGATCCAATTCAAAAAGCCGTTCTGCTGCATATTCTCCTAATTCTATATTCTTATGGATTCTGCAGGCACCAAGTAATGAACCCCACACAGTAACACCAAGTTCTACTGGCATTTTCTTGATAAGCTCTTGGGCATCATCAAGCCTCCCAGCACGGCCAAGGAGGTCAGTCATGCAGCTGTAGTGTTCCATCACAGGTGTAATGTGATAATGCTTACTCATTAAATCAAAGTACGGGCGGCCCTCATCCACCAGCCCTGCATGACAGCAGGTAGACAAAACACCAAGAAATGTGACATGATTTGGGTTCATACCCAACTGTAGCATTCCTTCAAACAACTCAAGGGCTTCCTTAGCACATCCGTGTATGGCATACCCTACAATCATTGCAGTCCACAAGACAACGTCTCAGTAATGTATGTTTTCAAATACTCTTTGTGCACTCTCTAGACACCCACACTTAGAATACATATCTACAAGAGCCCTTCCCACAAAGGCATCACAGCTGTATCCACTTCTAATGATGACTTCATGGATCTCTTTGCCTTCTTCGAGAGCTGCCAAGTCGGAACACACCGGGAGAGTAACAGCAAACGTATTTGCGTTTGGGTTCACAGCGGCCAGCAGCATTTGTTGAAACAGCTTCAGGGCATCCTCTGTGCGCCCAGCTTGTGCATAACCAGCAATCACAGCATTCCATGAGATGACATCTTGTTCGGGTATCTCCCAAAGCAGTTTCAAGGCTTCATCATGATACCCATTCTGTGCATATCCTGTAATCATTACATTCCACGATACCACATCTCTTATGGGCGTTTTCCAAAAGACTTTCAGTGCCTCTTCAACATATCCACTCTGAGCATATGCTGCAATCATAACATTCCATGAGACCAGATCTCTTTTTGGCATTTTGTCAAACACAATCAATGCATTGTCAATACCGCCGCATTTTGCATACATATCTATGAGGGCATTCTCAACATTGACATCATATTGAAATCCACTTCTAATTATTTCTTCATGGATCTCTTTCGCTTGTTCAAGCGAACCCATGCTCGCACATGCCCCTAGAAGACTGGCAAATGTGATCTTGTTTGGCCTAACACCAGACTGTCGCATCTTACAATAAAATGTCAAGGCGTCCAGCCCATACCCTTGTCTGGCATAAGATGCAATCATGGCTGTCCAAGACACCACATTCGGCTCGGGCATTTGCCAAAAGAGATCCAAGGCTTCCTGAAAATATCCATTCTGCGCACATCCCATAATCATTGCATTCCACGAGACGACATTTCTTTCAGGCATTTTCTCAAACATTTTCAGGGCTTCCACAAGCTGGCCATTCTGAGCATATCCAGCCACCATGGTATTCCATGATACCACATCTGGTTCGGGAATTTTGTCAAACACACGGCGTGCAAACTCCAGTTCTCCACATTTTACAAACATGTCCACCAGGGCATTTTGCACAAAAGCATAAGACTCGAATCCACCCCTAATCACTTCTTCATGGATCTCCTTGCCTTTTTCAAGATCACCCATGTGGGCACAAGAAGACAGAATACTGGCAAAGGTAAACTCATTTGGTTTGGTACCTACCCGTTTCATTTGATAAAACAGATCAAAAACCTCCTCGTTATGATCATGCCTGCTATAAGCCACAATCATCACTGTCCACGACATAACGTTACGTTCAGACATTTGATCCAGAACCGTGCGGGGTAAAACTACTGATTTTACCAGTATTGGCTACAAAAACCTCCTCGTTATGATCATGCCTGCTATAAGCCACAATCATCACTGTCCACGACATAACGTTACGTTCAGACATTTGATCCAGAACCGTGCGGGGTAAAACTACTGATTTTACCAGTATTGGCTACGGCATTCGCTGAGGCCATTCCTAAAACAAAAATCTTAGGAGGCTGAAGCTACATTTGGCGCATTTCTGAACTAGATCTGGAATGAAGAAAGAAAATTTTCGTAAAATGCCTAAATAAATTTTGCACCGAAAACAAGTTCTCAGGTGTAAATTTTCAGGTTAGCTTGGAAATAAATATTTCACCGAGCTACATACATTTTCTGGCCAAAGGAAGGTTACACAGCTACATTTGGTGCATTTCTGAACTAGATTGGAATGAAGAAAGAAAATTTTCGGTAAAATGCCTAAATAAAATTTTCACCGAAAATAAGTTCTCAGGTGTAAATTTTCAGGTTAGCTTTGAAATAAATATTTCACCGAGCTACATAAATTTTCTAGCCAAAGGAAGGTCACACCGCTAAAATTTAAAGGCCAGCAAATTATCTGCAAGTAATGCATGTAACTTTGAAAAGGAACAAGTTTTGCAGGTTAAATGTTCGGAAGAATCTGGAACCTGTGCCGATCCGCGTAATGCCGAGGTCCTTCGAAGGTTAATTCGCCTCGATCCGTCTCCGATAAAAATACAAAGGAAGCGAAAGCAAATTTGGACCAAATCCGGATGTACACGGTCCTAAATGATGACAAAGTTGCAGAGATGATGATTGCCGTTGTGAAAGATTCAGATTGAAGGCCAAGGAAATCGAAACTCCAGCGAAGCCATCACCACTGTCTGCCAAGGGTTTCGAGCGGGTAATCTCTCCAGCATGAGATAAACAGGGAGTTCAACCAGCGCTGATTAAAATTCCAACTATAATGATCTGATCCAACGGCACAATCTCTTTTAATCGTCTAACACATCAGATCAATGGTCGAAAATAGGACACGGTGGCATATAAGGGAGTTCTTCCCAGAGGGAAACGCCTTATGGCGTAATTATAATTATAATTTTAAACTTTACACATTTATTTATTTAATAAAAGTTATTAAATTTCAAGCGAATATTACAAATTAAATATAGTCGGAAATGAGTATATAAATTGAAGATGGATTATGATTCTAATTTAATTATAATGAGAAGGGAATCTAGAATGTGTATATAAATTGAAGATGGATTTTGATTCTAATTTAATTATAATGAGAAGGGAATCTAGCATATATATATATTATATTAAAAGATGTTAGAAATTATTTGATTTAAGAATAAAGCATCAAGAATATATAATGAGTTTGGCTATAATTTAAATTTAACATATTAATTTATATCAACATGTTAGTGTGGGTATGATTTAAATTTAGCATATTAATTTATATCAACATGTTATTGTGGTGGTCACTAAATTCATGAGAAAATTAGACCTTCTTTTCCATTTTAGATCAAAATTTTGAAAGGAAATCATATTAAGATCAAAATCAACCATTAGAGAGCAAGCAAATTTTATCAAATCATCTTCCTCCATATCAAGTAAGAGCTCAATATTGAATTCATGAGAAAATTAGATAATGTACCTACAGGAGAATACCTAATGCACAGAGCAATACATGGGCCAACTTGGTGCGTGTTGTGCAAAGACGCATCAGAATCCACAGAGCATCTCTTTTTGAGATGCAATGCTACACTAGAATTTTGGCGATCTCTCTCAAATCACTTCTCTTTCAATGGAAATTGGGAAGGATCGGACCTGATCGAGGCTTGGGAAAAGTGGGCACAAAAACATAAGGGATCGAAATGTATACTCCTTCCTATTCTTGTAAACTGGCAGATTTGGAAGGCTCGAAATCGCTCCATATTTGAGAACAGACCTATCATCTGGCCATTGATCGAAGCCACTATCACTGCTTCCTATAAGGAACTCCCTGACCCTCTGCCCCCAAAAGAGCGCCATCCTCATTCGCCCCCTTGCATTGACAGAAACATCCCTTGGGCCTTCTTTGATGGGGCTGCAAATCATCAAAGTTGTGGGGGAGGTTTTATATTACATTTGAATGAACATCATTATTACATTGTAAAATCGGGACTGGGAACAGGAACTAATAATTTTGCTGAGCTCATAACCTTGCGACATCTTCTCCATTTTGCTCTACACCACCATTGCACCAGCATCAATATTTTCGAGGATTCAAAAACTGTAATAAATTGGTTCAATGGCATATCTGACTGTCACATACACACACTCAGCATCATCCTAAATGAAGTTTTTATTTTCAAGGCAGCTTTTAACAACATCTCGTGCTCCCACATTTACAGGGAGCATAACGGCCATGCTAACAAATTATCCAAGGAGGCCGCGTTGATGGACAGAGGCATATGGGAGATCGCAGAGGTGAAGGGACGGAATGAATACAGATATTTTCACCGGCCATACATAGACCAAGAATACCAGCATGCACCAGAATCTTAATTACTGAAAGGATTTTTGTTTTTTGTCATGCAGACAGTGTTTATCTATGATGATCGAAAATTGCATATTTTTGTGCCTTATGGCAAAATGTAAACAGTCTTATATGACAGAACTATTTCTCGGAGAACTACATAGTGCTCTGCACGATATATTTATGTAAATATGGAACACTATTATACACACAGTGGAAATCGCATATGCGTAAAGCATCTACAATATGTAATTTTTCCAATCTTAATGAAAAATTACGGATTTTTCCAGTGGAAAAAAAATGAGAAAATTAGATATTCCTTTCCATTTTAGATCAAAATTTTGAAAGGAAATCATATTAAGATCAAAATCAACCATTAGAGAGCAAGCAAATTTTATCAAATCATCTTCCTCCATATCAAGTAAGAGCTCAATATTGAAGTCGGCCTTTGCGCTGATATGGCTTCCACATTAGAGCAAGGCATATTTATTTTGAATGGGAGCATCAAATCTTACCCAATCACGTAATAAATACAATTCTTGGCCTTTCTTCCCTCATACGCATCAATGGGTGCTCAACCCAAGGTTTTTAATGGGCATCTCTAAAATCGAATAGTGTAACATTGATTCCCCTCACCCTTCACTTGCTTTAACATGGTCTATGTGTGGGTAATCGAAGCAATTCCCTAGGCTCCCACAACATATTTTGGGATATGGATTCATTCAAACTCACATGGCTTCATCTGGTGGAAGCATTTCTCAAGGTTTCGATGTAGTCTTTTTTAAGGTATGCATCTCTTAGAGGAAAAAAAGCTTCATCTTCCCATGAGTATCGAGGTTTTAGGCCAACCTTTGGGTTCACTTTACGAAGTAGTTATTCAATCTGGCTCTTATGCAAATTCTTGATATATGTTTAATTAAGTTTCCTCTAAATTCCTTGTTCTTGTTTGTTATCCACGCAAATGGTTCCCTAACATTTATTTGCCTTTGTATCTCTCTCATCGCTCTTTTATCATGACTGGAAAGGAGTCCTAGCTTCACTTTCTATGGCAGGCTCGATATGGGTAAACTTGAGGTGAAGGAAGTATGAAAAGTCCTTCATGGATAAGAAGGAATCATTCAAGCAAATAACACAACACTATCAACAATTTTTACCAACTTGGCATAAATGAAGCAAAATAATGTAGCACATATTGCCATTGGCATGAACCTTCTCCATATTCAAAGCTAATGTACAAACACCATAGAAGTTGATTGTAGTTGCCTCAAATCACTGCTCCTTGCCCAATGGATGGATGCCTTATCACTTGGTTCAAAAAACATAGAAATTGGGGCAACAATAGAAGTAAAATTGGATGAAAAGTGGATACAACATAAGTAGATGCACAACAACATGAAAAACCTGACACAAAAGTGGATGCAAAAGTAGATGCAGTTGTCAATGCAAACTTGGATGCAAACATGAAGGCAAAAGTGGAAGCAAACATGGGTCCAATGGTAGGTGTAAAACTTGGCACAAATTGTGGTGAAACAAATGTGGATGCAACAACGGAAACAAAAGTATATGCAAAAATGGATGAAACAAAAGTGGATGCAATAGGGGATGCAAACGTGGAAGCAAATGTGGTTGCAATGGTAGGCGCAAGATATGGTGCAACAAAAGTGGATGTAACAATAGACAAAAAATATGCAAAATAAGATGCAAAAATGGATGTAAAAGTGGAAGCAAACATTGATGCAACAGGCAAAACAAAATTGGATGCAAAAAATGGATATATTGTAAGTAGATGCAAAAGTAGATACAAAACGAGATGCAAAACCCAATGCATAAACCTGACATAAAAGTGGATGCAAAAATAGATGCAATAATTGATGCAAAAGAGGATGTGAACATGGATGCAAAATTGGAAGCAAACGTGGATACAACAGTGAGTGAAAAACATGGTGCAAATTGTGGCATAACAAAAGTGGATGTAATGATAGATGCAAAAAAAGAATCAAAGTATGATGCAAATGAAGATGTAAAAAGGGATGCAAAAAGTGAAATTTAAAATGGGTGCAACAGTGGATGCAAAATTGTGTGCAAAAGTGGATGCAATAGAAGTGGATGCAATAGAAGTGGATGCAAAAGTAGATGCAAAACGAGACACAAAACCCGATGCAAATCCCGATGCAAATCCCGGTCCAAAATTGGATACAAAAAGGGATGCAAAAATAGATGTAGTAGTTGATGAAAACCTAGACGCAAATGAGGATGCAAACGTGGATGCAAAATTATAATCAAAAGTGGGTGCAAAAGGAGGTGCCAAACTAGGCGCTAATTGTGGCACAAAAATATTAGATGCAATAGTGGGTACAATAATAGATGCAAAAGAGGATGTAAATATGGATGCCAAACAAGAGGGAAAAGTGGATGCAACAAAAGTAGATGCACAATTTTATGCAAAACTAGACACAAAACACGATGTAAAACTTGGCGCAAAAGGGATGCACAAATGGATGAAAAAATGGATGCAAAAAATGATTTAAAAAAGGATGCAAAAAAGGATGCAAAAGTCGATGCAAAAGTTGATGCAAGTGTAGGTGCAAAAAAGGATGCAAAAGTCAATGCAAAAGTTGATGCAAGTGTAGGTGCAAAAAGTGGATGCAAATGAGGATGCAAAAGTATGTCAAACAAAATTAGGTGCCAAACTTGATGCAAAACCTGGAACAAAACCTGGTGTAAAGGATGACACAAAACTTGGCATAAAATTTGGTGCAAAACGTGGTGCAAAACCTATTGCAATACCTGGTGCTAAACTTGGTGTAAGATTTGGTGCAAAACTTGATGCAAATTTTGTGTCAAGTTTTGCACCATATTTGATAAATGGATGCAAATAGCACCAAAAATGGGCTCTAGATGCAAAAAAAGAAGTAAAAAGGGACGCTAATCGCTGGTTTTGTTGTAGTGCATGGAGGTTTTGGCATGGACCATCCATTTTAGGGAAGTGTATATTATCTTCAAATACAATGTTTTTCAAATCATTACCTAATGGTAATTGATTGGTGTTTTGGTAAGAAATATTTGTTGTCAAGTGGAGTTTTTGGGGTCAATCCCCATCGATGCCATTTTTAACAATGGCTTGTTTTGTAAACTTAAGACATTACCATGTCTCTTCCATACTGGGGTTGAAGAGTGCCTCTCAGCGCAATAATGCTTGGGAGGGAAACTAGGTGGAGAATTCTTTAAAAAATTGGACACTTAGCCCATCTTTCTCTAGTTATAAGGTTCTTCCATTTATAGTGGTTTGGGATGTCTCACTTGTTAGAGATGATAATGTTTTCAATTGAAAAAAGAATCTCCTTTATTTTTTTCTATTCGAGGGATGAATATCCTTAAATATTTTAAGCAAGAAGGCAATATAAACCTTGCATGAATGATACATCTTGAATTCATTTATAAAGAAGGGTTTTGGGCCTATTTTGATGGGGTTACACAAGGTGACCCTCCTAAGGGAGGTGTTGGAGTGATTCTATATCTTTTTGATGTTTGTTGGATGAAATTCTTAATTGGATAAGGTGGATGCTCAATAAAAAGGGTGAAATTCGTACTTTAAAATTGATTCTATTTTGGCTTTTGAAAAAGTGATACAAAGGATTCAAATTACGAGAGACTCCCTACTTTCTATGGAGTGGATGAAGTTTCAGAAATATGAAAATACATAAATTTCAGACCTATCTTTGTGGAGGTTCAAATTTTCTCCAATTTTGTTCCTAATGTCAAATATGTACATGTATGTCATATATCAACTATTAAAATATGGACTACATGTTGGTGTAGGGATGAACACGTGGGGCATACACTTACATAGGTAGATCCAAGGCCATTTTACTCAATAACGGTTTTAGGAAAATCATGCATACATTTGAAGCTTCATTACCAATATTATTTGGTGACTTTATGTGGTTTTCGACATTTTAGTAATATATTAAATATCAACATATATACCTCTTTTGAAATGTAAAACCTAAAGAAAAATTAGACATTTAATACCTTTATACACCCGATAAAACTATAATTAAAATAGATTTATGATAGTTCTTAATAATATTATTTATATTATATAAATTTCAAATTTATAAATATTATTTAATTTTTTTATTATTATTTTATATATATATATATATATATATATATATATATATATATATATATATATATATATATATATATATATATATATATATTCTTGATATTTTTTATATACATAATTAAAAAAATTACTTTTATTTTATTAATAAAAAATATTAAGATATAATAAATTCAATTAAATAAAATTATTATATTTAGGTTTTATTTTTTTAAATAAACCTATGATGTTATTGTTTAATTTATCATTTCATTATAACATCTCATTACGTCTCAATGTAACCATTCTCATATTAAACTTGAGAAATGCATGAAAGCAATTTAAAAACTTATATTTATTGTTAGAAATTTCCAGAATAACATTGTGTAATATGTGTGATTTGTCCAACGTTTCAGATGGTGACTCCATCCATCATCAGGGACCACAGAGAGCCTTGGTCCCTGATGATGAATGGAGTCACCATTCGAAATGTTGGACATATGACGCATATTACACAGTTTTATTCAGGAAATCTCTAACAATATGATTAATTGTGGAAGTCTCCAATCACTCACAACTTATATTTACTATATTGAGAGAGGGAAAAAAATATTGCATAAGCATATTGTATTGGAGCTTTTTTTCCCCTTTATTTTATTTGTTTACAACAAACAACGAGGAAGGGAGCAACCATCCACCGTTTTGAGATGTAGTGATGGTAAAATAAAAAATAAGCAGAAACTATACAAGAGGATGATCATCATCCTAGTACAATAGAGTTTTGATATCTAGTACATGTTATATTTAGAAATTTTCACCATAAAGTATTTGAATTGTTTGATAGCTAGATGATATATTTATACTTCAATATGTTTGTTATAACATTACCCATAGTTCCAAGCAATGAGTTTCTAAGAGTGGTTTGTGTTCCTAGATATATACTCAAGTCAATAAGAACCTATGAATGATCCTTGAAGCACTTGCCATACTAGATATTGTTTAAGTCAAACTAGAATCTAAGTTGAAATGAAAAGAGGAACTCTGCATGAAAGGAGGAATGCCCCATAAAGATCAAAGTAATGTGGAATCCTTTGAAGTCCATATTAGAGCATGTGGAGGAATGCCCCATAAAGATCAAAGTAATGTGGAATCCTTTAAAGTCCATATTAGAGCATGTTAAAGACACATGGAAACTAGGGAAACATAAAGATGTGAGTGTCCTAGCTTTATATATACCAGATAAGATGGAACTATATAAGTTTTTCAAATAAGTTTTTATCTTATTGTTATCCATATTCATATCTCACCCATATTATCTAATTTTTATTTTTGCAATGAGCCTCATTTCCTTCCCTTCTATTTTCCATTAATCCATAAAAATTATATATATATACTTCACTTCTCCTTTACTTAATTATAAGTGTTACATACTAAATCTCCTTAAATTAACCTTATACATTTCACATATTACTTATCTCTACGCAATTTACTTATATGTGTAAAATACTCTATATCCTTTTCTCTCCGCACCCAAACTTCTACATTCCACACAGTGCCCACTGCTCACACCCACACTTTTACACGCCATAAAAAACTTTTGGAAGTATACATTTCCCACCTTTGAAGGGAAATTCAAGATACATTTAAGAAACCCAATAGTGAAGGTAAAAGGTGTCAATCCAGCATAAGGTGAATCAATTTACTTTACATTTTATAAAAGATCTACCTTTATCAATGAATTTTCAATTCTGTTTTTCTTGTGTACCAAGGAGATGGTAAGATGGTAAGCCATAAAGAGATGTTTGAGTAAATTTCACTCATTTAAATAACCAAGAGTTGATCCGTTGACTTCATTTATGAGTAGATTTAGTATTAATGGCTGACATCCGTCCTTCGAACAAGGTAAAATCGTGATCCAAACTCACACAATCTGCCCGTGACGGAGTGCCTGCGAGGCTTTTCCGTGGACGTCTTCCACTGAAGGGACGGGAATCGGTCCGGGGTTAAAATTTGACGGGAAAAGGGTCTCCTTCGTCGACAGTCTTTAATTTCGTTCGAGGTGATAGGAGATATTAATTCCGTTATGCTTAACCTGCGTTGCCATGATTTAGCTTTTAATAATTTCGTCCATCCACAGCAACTTTGTAGAGAATTGAGAGTCAAGACTATGAAATAAGCAGCGATTTCTGTCTAAAATACACAACTTTGTGGATATGTATAAAATACACACAACTTGAGGCAATACCAGAATTATTTTGTGGTCAACTGGTTTAGCCATAATTTAAGTACACTGACTCAGATTTTGATTGCAAGAACATAAGACATATAGCTGAGTATGTCTTAGTCATAAATTTGCTGCAAGTCTCGATACATTCCCATTGATTGACATTACTTACATGAGACTAGATGGGCATCATTCCAATTCCAAGATGTAAGGAGAGAGAAAAATCGCAAAAGAGAGCTGAAGCAATCGAGATTCCGTTCGGTCCATTGTCACAAGGATGACTACCAGATTCAAATCGAGAGCCTTGAACAACTTTAACTCCTGTAAACTATCCAACCCATTCCTAAAAAACAGGGTGGAAAGACTGGGGCTCTAGAATCTTTCAAGCAGAAAGAAGAACATGACGTGGCCTATGATAGATCACCGTTCCCATCTGCTTCCGCATCTCTTGGCTTTTGCCCGATTTGTCATTGTCTTTCACCAATTATCTCCTAGTTTAGATGATGATAATATGTTCTTGCTGTTGGGGATGGGCACGCCATCTTCTATACTGAAGTTCCACTTACTGTCCCAACGAGGTTGAGCGCATGTAAAACACAAAACACTTACTCTGCAATGCAAATCCAATCAATTAGATCAGAATCAATGTCTAAAAGTAACCCTATAAATTGAATATACAGACATTTAACTATTGTTATGAAACGAATATGTTGTTGTGGGAGATGAAGACCTTGGAAGAATTATTAGTTGGCCCAGGACCGGCTGCTTCTGATCAGAACATGAATTTTGAGGTTTGTGATCAAAGCCCAGGCACTCCCGATCACGCGCCAAGGCTGCTGCTATAACTTGGGAATCCATAAAATAAAACCTATTTGCAATGAAAGAGATTAATCATATGTCTGCTAAACGATGATTGTCTTGAGAATACCAAGTATTATGCTATTTGTTATTTGTTTCCCTAAAATTCAAACAGAGAGCTGGGAAGGAGACCCACTGTTTTGGCTTTTGAAATACAAAAGGTGAGAAACAGATGGCAAAACTGCAGAGGGGGACAACCACTAAAGGCAATACCGATGGGGCCACTTGTAATGCGTTGTTATGATATTGGCGCCCACCCACAACCGCCGAGTAAACCACACCCGGCTTACCGCGGCCAATATCACGCTGCTACGCAGCATTCAATGCTGCGGCAGGTAGTATAGAGTCAAGCGGATTTGAAAAGCAGCGTTGAATGCTGCGGCAGGTAGTATAGAGTCAAGCGGATTTGAAACTCTTGTTTTGTGTAATGAGTGCTTGCGAGCGTGTAAGCAGTTTGGTCAATTAAGGGATACTAAGATGGGACGTTAACTCGCTCTTCGTGTTTGGTTTGATTTTCTGAAGATGATATGTTAAGCAAGTTGTGATGAGATTGGAGGATTACGTGGTTCTACCAAGTTACTCTATTCGTAGTCAATACCATTCTCCTGGATTGAGTTGTAAATGTTTATCAAACAACTATTCAGAGTGGCCTAATCTAAAAAATTCACAAAATAGTTTAGAAATTGCGGCAAGATTATGAAGTTACTTTATTCGCAGTCAATACATTCTCATGTATTGAGCTGCGTTAAATGTTCATCAAACAACTAGTGGCTTAATCTAAAAAAATTCACAAAATAGTTTAGGAATTCCAGTAAAATTATGAAAAACTTCCGTATAGATTTTTGAAAATATTGGTTACGATTATTAAAATTGAGGATTATAATACCTTAAGAATTTGATGGTGTTGAATTTATTTCCACCATAAAAAATTATTCAAACATTTTAATTACTTGATTTTAAAAAGAAAAAATTACTAGATTCCAATAAAAAAAACTGTTATCTTTACTATTTTGTTGATAGACAAGGCCATTTGTAATTAATAAAGAATGCTATATGCATTGTGTTGTGTTACATGTTTACGATAAAAGTTGTAAGCAAAACTCAAAAAGAAATCTGCCTAATAAGATAGGCATTTCAAATCTGAAACACTCGTTATCTAAAACGCTCATTAAATTTGTTGATTTCCCCACTCTAATATTCGTTTTTATCATCTTAACCAACAAAATATTGAAAAACAAATGTTTTGTTAACTATTTGACAGACGAATCACCCATCACAAATAACAATAAAATTCCATCCTTCTACAGTGACAAACTCACTCCTCTGTAGACCGGCTTCCAGTGATGGCACGTGGAGGTCGGGCCCTCTGACGTGACACAGGAGCAGGCCTGGGATTTGTTCGTCAAATGAAATTTGAATGGCTGTCAAATTCATTCGACCGTAAATGTCTTTTTTTTGCTACACGTAAATGCATTGAACCTGTAAAACTCAAAACTTCGACTTTACTTTTAACTTTATAATATGCGGAGCTGAGCGGAGTTACTTTTAACTTTATAATATGTGGAGCTGAGCGGAGTTACTTTTAACAATTCGATCTACTGATGAAACATGTCGTTTGGAAAGAAATTACATAATCTGTGCAGGAATTCCAACTTGCGAATTATCAATAATGGTAAGTAAATAAGGTTGCAAATTGATAATTATGCATGAAAACAGGGCAACGGTTAAGAGGCAGGTACATTGCAAATTGGCAGGAGTGGGAAGTAAATAAGATTGAGAATTGACAGTTTCACGGAAAATTGTGACTATATTTTCAAAAGAGTGGGTGAAAATGTACAAAAAAAACCTGATGAGTAAGTGAAATATATAAAAAACCATGAACTTATTCGAGTTGTATTTATAACTCGAATGAATATATATATAGATATATATAATTTGATTTTTTTTTAAATATTTTTTTTTCATATTTTTAAAATAACAATTTTTTTATATTTCAAAATTATTTATATTAGTTAAATGCCTCTTAAAACCAAAAGAATGTTTTAATGAATATCAAATTTCAAGTTTACCAATTTATTATAACACTCAGGATAATAGGTTGTTGAATTCATCATACAATATTAATGGTGTCTTACTCTTTCATCTATTCTATCATTTGTGACCCAAATTGAATCATTACATTATCTTTTATCTATCTTGATGCTTTTAGAGTGGAAAAATGGGAGGAACTAGCTAACAAATCTATTTTCAATTACAATCCCATTTTGGCAAATTGAGTTTTTAAACCTACAGATAAAGGTTGAGGCATTTCTTGAGATTTTTTTGGGGTCCAAAAACTTTTGCTTGTGTCAACCCCTTCGCAATGCTCTACACTCATACCTTTCCAACGGTGCAAGAAAGATCTCAAACGGAATCAGTTTATGCTACCCAAAAGTTGACTTTCTAGTTTTGACCACCATTGATGTCACATCAACGCCATTGCTCATGGAAAATGGGCTTGCCATGTGAACATGATGAAGAAAACTCTAGGGAAATCAATATTGTATCTCTAGTTAAAAATTGAAGAAGCAAAACTTAACCACTAGTAGGTTATTGAATTGTGTTATAATTGGGCCACTAAGAAGAAGAGGGATTACATTCTATTCGACTACATTTTGCTCCATAGTTGAGAATATTAGCTAAGAGTGGATATAAAGAGAGAAAACAAAGAGGGTTTGTGTTCTATAGCAGCCTACAGGTCATATATCTTACTTCTTTGTACTTACATCCATTTGCATTTAGAGAAGGAGAGAGAAGAATAATGTCACCTTCCAATTTGTTTTTTCTCCCGTAAGGGTTTCCAAAACATATCTTGTGCTAGTGGTTTGTGAATGTTTTTCTTTCACTTTTTTCTATTTTTCGTATTTAATATGTTGCATGCATAAGCAGAAACAATAATTTAATAAATTCAAGGTTCTAAGGAAAATTAGGGCCTCATAGTATAGAATTTGAATTTTCAAGATATTTTATCTAATTTGTTGTGATGAATTATCCAATGGAATATCCATGACAATTTATGGATCTTATTGGTATAAGATCGGGTTTCATTACGGTATATTGTAGGGAGTTGCCAGAAATCTAGATCAATTAAGCTAAAATCCATAAAACCCTAGCCATGGTCAATGAATCAATTAATAACCCTTAAGATCTTGAAAAATAGAGGTTCACCAAGGTTGGAATAGTGGGTCGCACGTATCAGCTATAATATAAACCTTCTCATGGTGGTTCTAGCAAATAAGCTTGGAATGGGAGATGACAGAGCTTCCAACTCGAAGATTAGTTCAAAGGGAAAATTTGGGGATCAAGAAGAACCAGAGAAGGAGGCTAAGAAAGAACCCAAAGAAGAACAATCGAGCTCAAGTTCCATGAACCATTCACAATCCTTATTCAAGATGGAAGCAAAAGCCGACATCAAGTCATATCAAGGTGAGATTGACACTTTGGAGCTTTGGAGCTTGGAAGCAAAAGACGACATCAAGTCATATCAAGGTGAGATTGACACTTTCTAAGGATGTGGGAAACAATGCTTTGGAGCACAACATTCCCCCATTCCTTGGCTTGCACCCAATGTTCAATGTAGATCACCTTCGGCCATACTGTCCACCATTATTGAACACATCTAACATTGCAGAACAACTCACACCAATAGAGCTCAACCCGAACTACATGAAACATGCCACAACTGATCAAATCATGGAGACAAAGATCAAGAACACTCGGAAATAGAGGATACAACTATATCGAGTTGTCAAAGAAGGCCAATTCCTTAACCAAGGCAAATGGCTCACCAGCAACCAAGTCCAGTAGAAGTTTCATCATCTCATGGAGGAACACAATGCAATGCAGACCATTGCTTCCTAAGGGGGGAGGACTGATCCAGGTGGATATTGGTGGCCACCCACCTATTCCACTTGGACCCTCACCATTGTTTCTTTCAGTTTTTTAGTTTCCTTAATTGTAGCACAAATTACTATTTTTGGCAATTTTTCAAGTCCTGAACTTTTGGAGCCGTTTTGAGGTCCTAAGCTAGGTTTTTTAGGAAAAATTTCTTAGAGATTGCTAAAGAAATCGCCTCGGCCGCTCTAGTCCTTGGAGAGATATTTCCAACAAGGTATCATACACGTCAAACGGAGATCATATAACCAAGTTACGACCCTCGGAAGTTGGCTACCCAACTAACCCCAACGGGGCCCATAAACTCTTGGTGTTACATCTCCTTAGGTTATGGTTTTGGTTGTTTAGGGTTTTCTCTTATTGTTCAATAATAAAAAGGCGCCTCATTGTAACTCAGTTCAGAGGCATGTAGCCGCCACATCTCTTCTCAGAGATAAGCTATCATCATCCTAGCTAGTCTTATTTCCATTCTGTTTGTAAGCATATTTCAGTATTTGATATTAATGAAATGAAGTGTTATTTCAGCTGCATCTATGTATTTATGGTTATATCTGTAATTTGTTTTGTTCTTGTTTAAATCCGGATCAATAAATAAACGAAAAAAAACTCATAAAAGAAACGAGAAAACATAAAGTGCCAAGAAGGCCACATGAAGATCAACATTCCATAAATACACAAGGAATCCCCTTGTAAGCCTAAACCATACATTCAGGCACATGATTACCATTATGTCAAGCCTACAATAATCACATTCATGTCGATTCAATTTTTCGAGCATAAATCACACGACTTAAATTAAATATCATTAGAGGCCTGAAGCCACACAATGAATATCCAATATTCATACCAAATACAATGGTTTTATTCATTACATACAACACTCGCACAGATGGTTATATAAGTGTGTTCTTGCATAAAAAACATTAATGCAATCCCACAACAACATGGAACACATTAATCCAAATTTCTCTATTCCATTCATATTGAACTATGAATTAATCATACAATGAATACAATACCAATTTAATAGTTCAACATGAAGTCAATAAGTAGAATTACAATTGTAGACACTTATTTGAAATCAATATTGGAGATGGCAATTGAGATTGGGACTACAACTCTCCACCTCGCTGTAGACATCGACAACTAAGCCTTACTTGCAACTGTCACCCCCGAGTCAGATTCCAAAGTTTGAGGTGGGGTGCTTATAAGTGCTTTCAATCAACCGACATAATTGAAACAAGATTTCACATGGCCATGTTGCCTTCATCCACCGCCTAATCTGATTATAACTCACACCATTAAGGTGTATTCACAATTATATCAACCATTTATGATACAAAGAGCTTCAACTCATTTGCAAGAGAAGAGAGGCCCCTATAAGGAAGGTTCGTCAATGGTTAATTTGTCTATGGGTAAAGCAATCACTACTTCAATTGGTTCATCAGTGATTTAAGCACCAAACCTTCAGCCCAGGGCAGCTCCTAGTGGTTCATCAATCCTCACAAGTACCTATTTGTGTGGTTCATCAGTGAGTCACTAGAGCTCCAGCTTTAGGGAAACTCCTTATGGCCCATCAATCCTCACAAGCACTTAAGTGATTCTTCCTAGTCCAACAAGTTCATTAAACCAAAATCTTCTAGTGGGCTTTAGTCTTACGCCAAAGCCACGCTCTCTAAAAAAATCACCCAACAAGCCTCCTCAAAGGGTTCCTATAACGAACAAAGTTTGTATAAGCAATGGAATAGTTCAGAAGAACTGAAATATGTAAGTATCCATCTTTGGACAAGTAGTAATTGTATATAAGAATTATTGAATGTATAAAAGATGCTTGTAATGATTACAATGAGGACCCACTTATATACCTACGTAGGTGTCCTTTCATGAATTGTCGTGTCTCTAAGACATGCCTCTTCATTACTAACTAACTAACTAACTATTATTTAATTAATTTTCATTTATTTATATTTACATTTAATATTTTTATATGAATTATATTCAGAACATTGCTCCTCTCTTCAAAAATCGTTTTCCTCAAAGCTTATTGATGAAAAGGTTGTTTCTCATTTCTCATTTCAAATATCTTCTCATCTCGGAACTTTCATCTTCATTGATACAAGGCAATATGATCCTTTGAGTGATATACAAAATTGTCGGATTGAGAATGGATCTGACCATCTAAGATTAATCTTTTGTCGAAACTTTTGATCACTAGAAGTTTGTAATGAATTGTTATCATAGAAATGGATTCTGCAAACTTCAGTATTCCTTGGAACATAGATCTGTTGTCTTTGTCTTGAATGGTTCAAATATGTAGATTGGATTAGTTGTTTGCTCTTATGATTTGGATGTCGATAACGAGTTCTTTTGGTTTGACTTTCCCTTGACAAGTGTGTAGCGACTTCCTGATTTACTTCAGGTACTGTTGTTTTTGAGTTGGTTACTGAATCATCACTTGGAATTTCCATTGTTTGAACGTCTTCTCTTCAATTGTATTTGGACTTGTATGAATTGTGAGATTAATATGATCTGTGTTTGTTCCTTTTTCTTCGACTTGGACTGAAGGCTTTGATACTTATTTCTTCATAAAGTTCTTCTAATTTGTTTTTCAATGATTTCCTATCATCCTTAAGTTTCTTTATTTGAGTGAGTAGACTTTGATTATGGTTTCTAAGATGTAAGAGTTCTTCATTTTTCTGAGTCAAATTTTTTTTGGTATTAAAGCTTCTCATCTTTTAAACACTTGATTTGTTTTAATAACCTTTGATTTAGGTCTTTTAAGTGCAAATTTATTTTTCTTTCTCTCGTAGATTCTCGTTAAATTTATTCTTGAGACATTCTTTTTCTCCTTCTAATTTTTTCCTTGTATCTTTAGACTTCTTGACCTTTTCAAGTAATTTTTTATTATGGTCTCTTAGACGCCAAATTTCTCGATCACTTTTTGTTGATTCTTCATCAAATCGATCTTCGAGATCTTTATATTTATTTTTCGATGCTTTGTTCTTTTATTGTAGTTTTGCGAGTTCTTCATTTAATCTTTTCATTTGCAGTTTCTCATTATATTGAGGTTCTTTTGTACTAATTAATTTCCTACATGTTGAACGACATAAATTGCAAATTTTTTGAAACCACTAATACCCAATTTCTGTTTTATAAAATGACCATCTAGTCCAAAATAATGACTTGTTTATGAAACTCTTCTTTTCTTCCTTCACCATGTTTGAATTAGGCTCCATTTTTTCTTGTGTCAAGATGAATGTAGAGTTTTAAAGGTACCCCTTTTTAATCTTTAGAATAACACTTTATTCTTGTTTTTTTAATAAATCTTCTTCGAATGATAATAAATTCTTGAGTTTTATAATATCTCTCCCTTATCTATATATATATAGTAACCTTGCTCTTTTTCCTTTTTATATATATCTATATATATATGATTGAATCTTTAATCTTTTTAATATATCTATATATAATATAACTTAACTATTATATTCCTTTATATCTCCTTATGGTATAAAAATGTTTAGCTCATAATTATTTAATTATATGAAATTACCTTTTGATAAAAGGTCACACCCGTACGTTTAGGAGTCACAGTTTTTGACTTCCACAAGGAGACTGTTGAAACTGTACGAATGAACTCGGGACAGTAATGATTTTGATACAATTTTATATTGCCTTTTGACAACAGTTGTAAGTTATACTACCGACATGTTATAGCGTTGGCACATGGCTAGACTGTGGTCATGGATCTGTAGCAAGCAGTCAAAGGTCGTGGTTGTTCAATGAAAGATATGACGACATGGAAGTCTGTGGCTTGTTGTTGGTTGGTTATAACATGCAATGAGAGAAGAACTCACAATTGGAATATATGTTGGCACTGCGTGGGTTGCAGCTGCTTGACCGGTGGTGTGCAGTGAATTTAACAACATCATTTGTGCGACCCATGACAGGGATTCATTTGGCATCTAGGCTTACTTTTGACGACTGATGACGTGCTGCATTATTGTTTTTTTTACGTTTTTAATATATATTTTTTTAATTCCCTTTTTATATAAATTCTTCTCTTTTTTTTTTTAATTTGATTTGATTTATTTATTTTTATTTATAAAAACCTTTTGTTTCCTTTTAATATAATTTCATTTTTTTTAATAATTTTATGGCAAAAGGCTTGATAATGAATCCGATAGAATGGAGAACCTTCAACTATATAGTGAAATGCTTGATCGCGACGACAACTACGTTGACAAAGACTTTAATGGCCAATGGTTGGGATCAAAAACCATGGCTCTGATACTAGTGTAACAAACAAAGTTCATATACACAGCGGAATAATTTAGAAGCATTGAAATATGTAAGTATCCATCTTTTGACAAGTAGTATTTGTATATAAGAATTGTTGAATGTATAAAAGATATGTGTAATGATTGAAATGAGGGCCCACTTATATACATAGGCAGGTGATGTTTCATGAATTTCCATGTCTCTTCATTACTAACTAACTAACTATAAGTTAATTAATTATTATTATATTTATATTTACATTTATTATTTTATATGAATTATATTCATAACAAATCCTCAATTGATGCCCCCATTTTCCAGGGCTTAATTCAATGTCATAGGTTACTTTCTCCCTTTCGGTCATTTGCCCTCTTAGAGCACGTATGAATCCTTGAAAGAATATCTTTCCTTCATCCACTCTTCAAAGCTGACTAGCTTCCTTCGCTCTCACAATTTGCACAATAGTCCATAACTTGACAACACAACCCATGTTACTCTTAAATTTCATGCTTTCTTTGCTTATTGTTTGAGTTGAAGGACACTTGGACCAATCCTTCCTCTTTCAATTATATTGAATACACAACCAGTGCATTAAACTCTTTCAACCAACCAGGGCTAATATTTAAAGACAACCATTACCTAAACCAATGCAATCGGTGTCCCTTTCTCAACCATTTTTAAAATAATTATAATTATTTACAAGAGGGAAAATATTAATTGGAGGATGTCATAGTGGCCCGCCACACTTGTACATGATGATTTGAGAAATAAGGGTCCTTTAAGACCATGTATAATGCACCATTAACATTGTTGGTGGTCTGAAATGATCATATGTTAAACTGAAGTAGAATTTATTAATGCCAACAATGAACTGAATGTTAACTTAAAGTGCTTTAACCGTGAGAACTATTTGAGAGGAAAGACTTTACAACAGATGAGAAACATAAGAAAGATATAAAACAGAATTGAAAAGCAGCAAAAGCACAGTGATATCGAAAAACAAGATTGATTACGGAATTCGTCCCTTATGGACTATGTCTCCAGGTCCACTTTCAAGATGGGCGACCGCTTTATTAGGATTGAATATGAGGAGGTCGATTACACAACAAATTAACCAAAATGATTGTGCACGCAGACACTTCTGGTCACTATCATAACAAAGCTCTCTAAAATAGATTTCCAACACCTGTCACGGTTCCCAATTTTGACTCCCGATGCTCCTGTTACACTGAAAACAAAAATTGCTTATAACCTCCATAATCTGCACACAAAACTTCAAAACCACTCATGGCTTCTTCAAAGAACAAAACTGCCTTTATAACCCTGCAAATTCATTCAAACTCCTTCATGCTGAGTTTAGGAATGAGCTAGCTGATCTTTAGGGTTAACTTATGGTTTATGGTTAAGCTTTAATGTCACATAGTGACATTCACCACTTGTTTTAATTAATTTAACAAAAACTGTAACAATAAACCCACTTTAGAACTTTAGTTTAGCCCGAATCCTTTAGCATCTAGCTACCCATGCGGAGAAAGCGTGGAAGCACATGTGATCAGGTGATAGACCATTTCTGGTAACCTCCAGGCCGGCAGTTTCGGTGACTCACCCTGACTGTTCTCATGCGCAGTGATGGTTGGCGGATAGTCTGGCAGTTTCGCCATGGTCTCCCCATCGTGTTTTTGCAGAGTTGTTCACATGTTAGAGCTAAACCTGACCGCAACTATCAACCCAAACGGCGGAGACTATCTTCAGTCTACGCGGTTTCCCACCTTGTGTTCACACGACCGCAGTTCCGACATTGTCTGAACCCTGCGGTTAGGGACCTTTTATATATATATATATATATATATATATATATATATATATATATTGCAATGTTTTGTGTTTGATATGGTCTGTAATGGCTCGAGAGGGTTTTTAGGTGTAAGACTTAGGTTTAGCATAGGTTTTGTAATGCATTTTTTAACATAGGTTTTGTTTGAATGTTATGTCATAGTCCGAGAGGGTTAGGACAGGATTTAATGCATTAGGTTTGTTTTGTATTTGTTTATACAATGTTTCAGTAGGGTTTATACGGGGGTTTGAGATCTTATGTTTAGGGTTTAGGTGTAGGACTTAACACCATTTTTGTCATAAGAACCCTTTTGTACAACCACTTGTCACAATGTCACATACAAACCGATAATATGATAACCATGGACCACATCTGACAACCAAGCCCTGGCGGAACTGACGACAAACATGTTTCGACAACCAAACCTCGATGGAACTGACAAAAAACACATGTTAAAAACCAGGTACAAAACCATATTTTCCAAACACCATGAAAACCATCTACATTATCGAACAACTTGAACCATAAACATCACTGTCAAAGCTAAATATACCAGACACTGAATGCTGATGACGACTACTAGTGAAGCTGATATAGTTCAAGACCTCATCAACCAATGATCATTTGACGATCACTTCAATGTTGAACCACTGAAGACTCTCCTTATGCTGGACTGAAAAGTTCCTCCTGGATCAATCCTCTCCACTTGAAAGCTTTTGGACCACAAAAGTTTGACTAGACAGATAGCAGATGATGGTAGAGCTCTCTCACTTTCCACCTTACCCTGATGATGTACCAATTCATTTGATCAACCACCTGAAAGTGATGACCTTGATGATGTTGATCATGGAATATTTTGAATCTGTGAATTGTTCAATCCATCTACAGTATGCTCAACTTGCGAAGATGGTCAAACAACATGTTATGAACATGGAAATTGATTTCTTTCCATGAAGTACCATGAATTAATGATTCATAAACATCTTTGAAAATAGTCTCTACAGGATATTGTTAAATACTATTGACATGTATTAACAATTTATATTGAGGAATGATAGAGACAATCAAAGACATTTTTTACATCAAACCAGCTACTTGACTTGATATGCTTTCCTGATCCCTGATTACTAAGTGTACTTGCTACAATAAACCCATCAAACTGTAATGTGAAAACTACTGCAACTTAGTTTGATTTTGAAAGTATTGAAATGGTTGTTGATTTGATTGAATCATTGTTTCTTCATTTATTAAATTATGTTTCCATTTATTAGCACTTTCCCCTGATGGATAAGTTTCCCTTAGATTTATTGAATACTTTGACATTGCTTTAGAAAAGGCTTTGATATGAAAACAACTAGGCTTCCTCTCCACTCGAAAAGAGGCTTCCAAACTGTTTGAAACATGAAATGGTGACATAATACAAGAGAAATTTAACACTGACTTTCCCCAATACTGACTTGCATCCCTGTAACTGATAACTTCCAAACTTGGACTGAATTGATTCATTCTGACATTAGGAAGAGGAGTTTTGGGCATAAACTGTAATTCATGTTGTATTTTGTGCTTATGAGTAAGATGTTTGGTTTCTTTAAATAGAACTGGAAAAGTTTCTACATATTTGATCAAACTATATTTAAGTTGAGACTCATAACTTGAACAAACATCATGTCGATTATTATGTTGTTCATTTACACACATGATTACAAATCTCTTATTTGAACTTATTAATCGCTTCATTTGATTAGAAACAACTAAATTCAAGTGATTTTTACTTTGATGTGCCCTGACAATAAATTCAACCCCATCTTTCTTAAGGTGATATTTATGCTCTCTTCTATAAAATACTGCATCACGATCATAAAGATAAGGACTTCCTAAGACAACTCCACATATGTCTACTAGAACCACATCTAATTCCACTTCATCAATGTAATTAGTTGTAATGGCAAATCTTAATCGACACTATTTTGTGACTTTTATCTGAGTTTATTTATTTAGCCATCCTAATGGGTAAGGTCTTGGATGATTCCATGTCTCCAAACCCAAATTCTTAACTAAATATTCAGATATTAAATTTGCCTATGATCCACTATCAAACATTGTATCTATCTTTGTGTTCTTAGAAGTTATCCTTATGTTAAATAATTCAACTCTTTTATCCTCATTTGAAGGATTTATGTTTGATGAAGATGCAATAGTATTCGAACTTGAACCAGTGTCAGAAGTTTTACCTGTCGAAACTATGGCAGTTATCCTCCTTTCATCACTTGAATCAGAACCTAGATCTTGTTGGACTGCTGCAATTGCCTTCTTTTCATCCTTCTCTTTAAGGAACTTTTTGGGCTTAAGTTCGGGGTGAAGTTTCCAACACCTAGATTCATCATGACTGATTCTCTAGCAATGAGAACAAGTAGGTCTTTCCTTATGAGCTATAGTTGATTTCTTTCTCTTTGAATTGTTCTTCCCCTTACTGTCATTGGAGTCCTTGATTTCCAACTCTTTGGATGATTGCGGTGGAAATTTGAATGGTCTACCACCTGATTTAATATGTATGGCTTGAACACACACTTCATCAAAATCATCAAGATTAAACATCAATAATGTATGCTGCAAATATGAATGTAAACTGTCGATGTATTTTAATAAAGTTTCACATGTATACAATGAAATACCAAGCGCCAAGGCTTTCTTTCTGACCTCCTGAGTAAACTCCTAAACACTCTGCCCTTTACCTTGCCTCAAATGCTACCAATCAATAACAGCTTGTTGCATGTATCTAAAGGATAGAATTGTTTCCTAAGAGATTTTAAAAACTTAGACCATGAAGAGATGACTTTACCTTTTCGCTTTACATCTATCTAAGTTTTACTTTCCTACCAGATTAAAGTTGTTCCCCCCATTCTAAGTGTAGCTAACTAAATTTTCATTTTATCGTCAAAAATGTTCTGAATAGGACAACATACTTCTAACTGCTTAATCCAGTTATCTAACTATTCAAGATTCATATCGCCATCATAAATAGGTAACTCAAATTTTACATCAAGTTTCAAAAGAGATTTTTTCTTAGGTTTCTTTTCTGTTTCAGATTCTGAACTGGAAGAAGAAGAGGTAGAAGATGATGATAGAGATGATGGAGGTGAAGGAGGTTTATTAGCCTTGCCTTTACCTTTATCCTTCTTCGATGTCTTTGAAGAAGAAGTTGCATCTCTCACCTTCTTATCTTCGTAAAGTTCTCCCAAAATCTGCTGCAGACTTAAGAATGCTTGTTGAAATTGTTCTTTGCTCATCTTAGTTTCAGGATTTTCACCTACATCATAACCTATCATGGTCTAATTATGAGCAACTCTTCGCTTTTCAATCTCTGGATCAATCTCCTCGAGGATTCCTTCTCCACATTGTGACTTTGACCTGGTTAACATTCACTGACAAATTGTACAACCGCAACTAGCTCTAATACCAAATTATATGATTTGAAATGATCATATGTTAAACTAAAGTAGAATTTATTAATGCCAACAGTGAATTCAATGTTAACTTAAAGTGCTTTAACCATGAGAACTGTTTGAGAGTAAATACTTTACGACATATGAGAAACATAAGCAAGATATAGAACCGAAGTGAAAAACAGCAAAAACACAGTGATACCAGACACCAAGATTGACTACGAAGTTCGCCCTTGATGGAATATGTCTCTGGGTCCACTTTGAAGATGGGCAACCGCTTTATTAGGATTGAATCCGAGGAGGTCGATTACATAGCAAATTAACCAAACTGATTATGCACACAGGCACTTGTGGTCACTATCATAAGAAAGCTCTTTGAAATAGCTTTCCAACGCCTATCACGGTTCCTAATTCTGACTCCCAGTGCTCCTTTTACGCTGGAAATAAAAACTGCTTATAACCTTTAGAATCTACACATAAAACTTCAAAACCACTCATGCCTTTTTCAAAGAACAAAACTTCCTTTATAACCATGCAAATGCATTCGAACTGCTTCATGCTGAGTTTAGCAATGAACTAGCTTCTCTTTAGGGTTTATGGTTAAGCTTTAATGTCACATAATGACATTCACCACTTGTTTTAATTAATTTAACAAAAACTGTAACAATAAACCCACTTTAGAACTTTAGTTTAGCCTGAATCTGTTAGTGGCTAGCTAACCAAGCAGAGGAAGCATGGACAGCACATGTGATCAAGTGATAGACCATTTGTGGTAACCTCCAGGCCGGTGGTTCCGGTGGCTCACCCTCACTGTTCTCATGCACGGTGATGGTTGGCGGATAGTTCGACGGTTCTGACGCAGTCTCCCCACCATGGTTTTGCAGAGTTGTTCACATGTCATAGCTAACCCTACCACAACTATCAACCCAAACGACGGAGACTACCTTCTGTCTGCGCAGTTTGCCACCTTGTCTTCACACACCCGCAGTTCCGACATAGTCTAAACCCTGCGATTAGGGACCTGTTTATATATATTTTGCAATGTTTTGTGTTTTATATGGTTTGTAATGGATCGAGAGGGTTTTTAGGTGTAAGGCTTAGGTTTAGCATAGGTTTTGTAATGCATTTTTTATCATAGGTTTTGTTTGAATGTTATGTCATAGTTCGAGAGGGTTAGGACTTAGGATTTAATGCATTAGGTTTGTTTTCTATTTGTTTATACAATGTTTTAGTAGGGTTTATACTTCAGTTTAGAACTTATGTTTAGGGTTTAGCTGTAGGACTTAACACCATTTTTGTCATAAGAACCCTTTTGTACAACCATTTGTCACAATGTGACATACAAACCCATACAAACCCATAAGATGATAACCATGGACCAAATCTAACAACCAAACCCTGGTGGAACTGATGACGAACATGTGTCAACAACCAAACCTCGACGGAACTAACGACAAACACATGTCGACAAAGAGGTACAAAACCATATTCTCCGAACATCATGAAAACCATCTACATTATCGGACAACTTGAACCATAAACATCACTGTCGAAGCTAAAGATACCGGACACTAAATGCTCACGATGACTACTTGCGAAGCTGATAAAGTTCAAGACCTCATCAAACAATGATCATTTGACAATCACTTCGATGTTGAACCACTGAAGACTTCGCTTATGCTGGACTGAAAGATCCCCCTGGATCAGTTGGCATCCAACCCTAATATGAAATTCATGATTTTATTTGCATTAATTATAAGTGTGAATTAGCTTAATGAATAAATTGAAAGGTTGCACTAAATAATAAACAACAACAAAAAATAAAGATAACAAAAACACAGGTTAATAATGGATTCCCCCCAGCTTGGGTTATGCCTTTGTGACAACTTCCAATGAGTAACCAATTTATCATGTAATGAAAAAATGATGTTTACATCCACCAGGTCTCTAACGTACAACAAAACTCATCCTCATATCTACTACAAAGGTTTTGGTATCCAGAAAACCAGTTTCCTGCACTTGGACAACAAAAAACAGGGTGCAAAACCTCTATTTCTTCAAAATATACATAAAGACTATGATTTAACATTACTCTAGTTCAACAACCTTCACAAAATATCATTGTGTCGCATTGGAAAAGGAATTGGTTATGTAGTTGGAGGTTGTGGGGCTAATCCACAATTGGTTTTGATTTTATTAGCTTCGATTGATTTCAAATTCAAATATCATATCCCCATCCCCATCATACAAAGCAGCAATTGGTGTAGCGGTTAGAATGTAGGCATTGTGGCATGGAGGTTCTGGCATGGCCCATCCATTTTAGGGCAGTGTATATTATCTTCAAATATAGTGTCTTTCAATTCATTACCTAATGGTAATTCATTAGTGTTTTGGTATGAAAAATTTGTTGTCAAGCAGAGTTTTTGGGGTCAATCACCATCGATGCCATTTTTAACAATGACTTGTTCTGTAATCTTAAGACATTCCCATGTCTCTTCCATACTGGGGCTGAAGAGTGCCTCTCAGCACAATAATGCTTGGGAGGGAAACTAGGTGGAGAATGCTTTAAAAAATTCGACACTTAGCCTATCTTTCTCTAGTTATAAGGTTCTTCCATTTATAGTGGTTTGGGATGTCTCACTAGTTAGAGATGATAATGTTTTCAATTGAAAAACAAAATCTCTTTTATTTTATTCTATTCAAGGGATGAATATCCTCAAATATTTTAAGCAATAAGGGAATATAAATCTTGCATGAATGATACATCTTGAAGTCATTGATAAAGAGGGGTTTTGGGTCTGTTTTGATGGGGTTACACAAGGTGATCCTCCTAAGGGAGGTGTTGTAGTGATTCTATATCTTTTTGATGTCTATGGGATGAAATTCTTAATTGGATAAGGTAGATGCTCAATAACAAGAGTGAACTTCTTACTTTAAAATTGATTCTAAGTTTGGATTTTGAAAAAGGGATACAAAAGATTAAAATTATGAGAGACTCTCTACTTGCTATGGAGTGGATGAAGTTGATGAGAAATATGAAAAATATAAATTTCAGACCTATCTTTGTGGAGGTTCAAATTGTCTCCAATTTTGTTCCTAATGTCAAATATGTACATGTATGTCATATATCAACTATTAAAATGTGGACTACATGTTGGTCTAGTGATGAATAAGTGGGAGATACACTTACATAGGTAGATCCAAGGCCATTTTACTCAATAATTTTTTTAGGAAAATCATGCATACATTTCAAGCTTCATTACCAATATTATTTGGTGATTTTGTGTGGTTTTTGACATTTTAGTAATATATTAAAATTCGACATAGATTCCTCTTTTGAAATGTAAAACCTAAAGAAAGGTTAGACATTTAATACCTTTATACACTTGATATAATTAAAATAGATTTATAATAGTTCTTAAAAATATTATTTATATTATATAAATTTCAAATTTATAAATATTATTTTAATTTTATTAAAACCATGTAAATAGAAAAATCAAGGATATATATATATATATATATATATATATATATATATATATATATATATATATATATATATATATATAGATATATAGATATATATATATATATATATATATATATATATATATATATATATATATATATATATATATATATATATCACTTTTATTTTATTAATAAAAATATTATAATATAATAAATTTAATTAAATACAATTATTATATTTATTTTATTTTTTTAAAATAAACCTATGACGTTATTATTTAATCTATCATTTCGTTATAACATCTTATTATGTCTCACTGTAACCATTCTCATATTAAACTTGAGAAATGCATGAATTTTTTTTTTTAAACTTATATTTATTATTAGAAATTTCCAGGATAACACTGTGTAATATGTGTGATTTGTCCAACGTTTTAGATGGTGACTCTATCCATCATCAGGGACCACAGAGAGCCTTGGTCCTTGATGATGAATGGAGTAACCATCCTAAATGTTGGACATATTACACATATTACATAGTGTTATTACAGAAATCTCTAGCAGTATGATTAATTGTGGAAGTCCCCAATCACTCAAAACTTATATTTACTATATTGAGAGAGGAAAAAAAAAGTATTCCATAAGCATATTGTATTGGAGTTTTTTTTCCTTTATTTTATTTGTTTACGACAAACAATGAGGAAAGAAGCAACCATCCACCGTTTTGAGATGTAGTGATGGTAACATAAAAAATAAGCAGATAGTAAACTACACAAGAGGATGATCATCATCCTAGTACAACAGAGTTTTGATATCTCTGAACTCTAGTACATGTTATATTTAGAAATTGTCACCATAAAGTATTTGAGTTGTTGATAGCTAGGTGATATACTTGTACTTCAATATGTTTGTTATGCCATTACCCATAGTTCCAAGCAATGAGTTTCTAAGAGTGGTTTGTGTTCCTAGATATATACTCAAGTCAATAAGAACCTATGAATGATCCTTGAAGCACTTTCCATGCTAGATATTGTTTAAGTCAAACTAGAATCTAAGTTGAAACGAAAGGAGGAACTTTGCATGAAAGGAAGAATGCCCCATGAAGATCAAAGTAATGTGGAATCCTTTAAAGTCCATATTAGAGCATGTGGAGGAATGCCCCATGAAGATCAAAGTAATGTGGAACCCTTTAAAGTCTATATTAGAGCATGCAGAGGAATGCCCCACGAAGATCATAGTAATGTGGAATCCTTTAAAGTCCATATTAGGGCATGTTAAAGACAAAGGGAAACTAGGGAAACATAAAGATGCGAGTCTCCTAGCTTTACATAACCCAACAAGATGGAACTGTATCAAGTTTTTCAAATAATTTTTTATCTTATTGTTATCCATTTTCATATCTCGCCCATATTATCCAATATTTCTTTTTACAATGAACCTCATTTCCTTCCTTTTTATTTTCCATTAATCCATTAAAAAAAAGTCTATACTTCACTTCTTCTTGACCTAATTATAAGTATTTCATACTTAATCAAACCCTTAAAACGTTTGCATTACTAAATCAACTTAAATTAACCTTATACATTTCACATATTACTTATCTCTACACAATTTACACCTTATACATTTCGCATATTACTTATCTCTACACAATTTACTTATATACTTATATGTGTAAAATACGCTCACATCCTTTTCTCTCCCCACCCAAACTTCTACATTCCACACAGTGCCCTTTTTTGCACACCCACACGTTTACACCCAATAAAGAACTTTTAGAAGTATACATTTCCCACCTTTGAAGGGAAATTCAAGATATATTAAAAAAACCAAATATTGAAGGTAAAAGGTGTCAATCCAGCCTAAGGTGAATCAATTTACTTTACATTTTATAAAAGGTTTACCTTTATCAATGAATTTTCAATTATGACTTTCTTGTGTGCCAAGGAGATGGTAAGATGGTAAGCGATAAAGAGATGTTTGAGTAGATTTCATTCATTTAAATAACCAAGAGTTGATCATTTGACTTGATTTATGAGTAGATTTAGTATTATAGTCCTCACACCCGTCCTTGATTGCTTCGAGTCACAGTGTTGATCCACAAACAATGTAAAATCGTGATCAAAACTCACACAATCTGCCTGTGATCGAGTGCTTGCGAGGCTTTCCCGTCGACGTCTTCCGCTGAAGGGACAGTGTAACGACCTACATTCTACCGGTTGAAGTACGAGCGTGGGTGAGGCTTGAATGAGCGCAGTTGAGGCTTGAACGAGCTGCGGTTAGATGAAGTGTGAGCTCTCTCTTGAGTATGCGATAGTGTTATGTGCATATGTGGAGGGCGAGCGAGTGTTTATATGCGTGGTGGCATGGCGGTAAACATATGGAGGCCAACCTACATTGACAAAGAGGCCGACATGATATTTGATGGCGTGTGTAGCATGGTGGACGAGTCGGTCGGGTGAGCCAACTCGCCCTGCCATGGGTATATGTTGGTGATGCGTTGAGTCATTTGGACATCACTCATTCGATCAACATCTTCACTCTATGAGGTAGAGGCGCAAGTCTAGTGCGCAAATCTAAGGAGGAGGCGCAGGTTTAGTAATGCGCCCATTCTTGGGTAGGGCTGCATGGGAACGAGCGTGGTTGAGGCTTGAACGAGCTGCGGTTAGACGAAGTGCGAGCTCCTTGTTATGCGATGGAGATAATGTGCATAAGTGAGAAGGGGGCGAGCTTGTATATACACATGAGAGCATGTGTTAACATTGGATGAGGGGCCGACTTGAAGTTAGGGGCTTTTGCGATGAAGCAAGGGCGTGGGAGAGGTCGGCTGGGCAAGCTACGACCTCCTCCTACAACGCATATATATTGAAGGACGTTGGCTCTCATTTGGACATCGATCACTCGCTTAACACCTTCGGTCAAGGAGTTAAGGCGCAGTTCTAGTGCGCAGAACCAAGGAGAGGAAGGCGCAGATTTGGATGCGCCCATTCTTGGGCTTGGTTGCACGGTGAAGGAACGCTTAACTCGGTTGTGGGTGAAGGGTGCGGGCAGGAGCGCCCGACGGTTGGGTGAGGGCATGCACGGGTGTGTGGTGCCCGATTTGTGCAAAGGTGCCTGACGGTGAAACGGGGGAGTACCCGGTTTGTGCGACGACTTGGCATGGGTTCTTGGGTGGCTCGGGTGAGCGCCCGCCCATCATGCAAGTGTGCACAGTGACTTGGTGAAGTGTTGAGATTGTGAACGGAGGTGTGTCTCGGGTGGAGGCGCCCATGTGTGGCGACTTGGAGGCGCGCCCAAGTTGGGAAAACAACACGATCGTGCGACAAGGTGAACGAAGGGTTGGTGAGTCATGTGGTGACCGTGTAGAGACGCCGACGAGCTGGGCAACTGAGTTTACCGAAGGTTGTAAATTTGGCTAAGTATGAAACTTGGTGGTTACCAAGTATACTTGTAAAGCTTGTAACTTGTAAAAGATTGTATTCGGGTAGACTCATTGTTCAGGGAGTTGCCCCTCCCTTTAAACTGTGCAATTGTGTTCTTCATGTATAATTGTTGTTGATAATGAATGTGTATGGGTGTTCATTGGTATAAAGGATAACATAATAAGACTTGGTTGTGAAACACAAACTAAGTAGGAGTAAGTGGTTAGGCGTAGTCCACGAACATAAGTATTGGTGAAAAGAAAGTGTTCAGTGGTGTCGCACCTCACTAAGAGCGGTTGAAAGACTACCACCGGCTTGGGGGCTTGACAGTTGGTATCAGAGCTCAGTTGGGGCTGGTGTTTATCTGCACTTTGTGAGATAAGATATTGAAGCTGATTCAGGGTTGAAGAAGCTTGACAATTGGTGACAGTGAAGCAGGTACTTGCAGGTGAAGGAAGTTGTTTCACATACAAGTGGAACAAGAGCTAGTTCAGGTTGCAGGCATCTTGGTGAAGCTGTTGGATGGTCGAAACTAGATCGCAAAGAAGAAGGAAGTTGTTAGCAATGGCAGTTGAATCTCAGGCTGGGTCTAGTCACGGTGTGAAGGATGCTACTATGGCACTTATGGAAAAAGTGTTGGAGAAGATGGAGGACTTGGAATTTTCCTAGAATAAGAAGATGGATTTGATCGAGAGAGATCAAGAGGCCAATTCGAAGATGAGGGAAGAGCTTGATGAACTCCGGACTCAACACGAGTACACTGATCTTATGTGTACACAACTTGAAGTAAGGGTCAAGGAGGTTGAAGAGGCAAGAGACCAAGGTCTTGCAGAGATCGTGGGCTTGCGAAAATCTCTTAACGAAGCCAGAGATGAGATCACGGTGTTGAAGAAGGCCATGAGGCATAACTCAGGTGGAGGAGTGCCTCATGTGAAAGTCAAGGAACAGGAATCTTACGATGGTACAAGGAGTGAAAAGACTCTTGGCCACTTTCTATGGGACATGGAGTAGTACTTGGAACGATGGGGTCTATCTGATGATGAGACGAAGGTCAAGGTAGCTGCTCAGTTCTTAACGAAAGATGCTAAGATGTGGTGGCGAAGGAGAATGGATCAGATTGCCAATGGCAGTGATGGTGAAATTACTTCATGGGATGAGATGAAGAAAGCTTTGCAGACCCATTTTAGTCCTCAAGATGAAACGTGGGAAGCAAGGATGAAAATTAATTTCATAAAGTAGACTGGGAACCTTCAGACATACCAGTGAGAGTTTGCAAGTGCGTTTCTGGAACTTCCTGACATGGCAGAGAGGGACAAGGTGTTCAATTTCATTATTGGGTTGAAGCCTTGGGCACGCAATGAAGTGAAGAGGCAGAGGATTAGAACACTTGAGGAAGATTTTGCTGCTGTTGACAGGTTGGTGGAGCATTATGATGAGACTTTTGATGATAGGAAGAAGAAGTCCGATAAGCCAAAAGATAATAAGAAGGAGGATGCTTCAAAATCGGATGATAATTCGAAGACGAAGAAAGCCTTGAAGTGTTGGATATGTGCTGGACTACATACGGTGAAGAATTGTCCTTCTAGACCGAAAGTGGCTGCGATTGCACAATCTAATACGAAGAATGAAGAAGCTTCTGTGGAGATGATGCAGATACTTGGTACTGCTATTGCTACAGAGGTGGTATCTTAGAGGGATCCTGAGAGGAACAGGTTGGAGTATGTTCGGATGAAGTTTGGAGGTGCTTATATACTCACTATGGTGGATAGTGGGGCCTCTCACAACTTCATGGGAGAAGATACTGCAAGAAGAATTGGGCTGAAATTTGTACCGGTAAAGGCACAGATGAAGACAGTCAATTCTCCTCCTGATAATGTTCTTGGTGTAGCTGAAAAAGTGGACACAACACTAGGTGAGTGGGCAGCGAAGGTCGACTTCACTATAGTGCGGATTGATGACTATGAGGCTATACTGGGAATGGAATTCATGAAACAGTTTGATGCTATGATTGTTCCACATTTGAGGAAGCTGTACATTTATGATGGAAGGGAAGATGTACCCATTGGTGTACCAACCATTGGAGTGACAAGGCCTGATTGTAAGTTGGCAGTGATGCAAATGGAGGATGAGAAGCGGATGGAAGACATGAGTAAGCGGTTGTCTATGGTTGAGACAAAGCTTACCGAGCAGTCATTGGTCATCAGGACACTTTCAGATAGTATCTTGGATTTATCAAGAAGGCTAGAAGTGGTTGAGGATGATGATGATGATGATGAGGCATATGTGAGGCCGAATGTCCGGGAGGAGGATCGGGTCACTTATCTACAGAGGATGGAGATAGAAGATCCTGACAGATGGATTGAGATGATTAGTGAGGGTGAGCCTTCAGGCTCTACCCCCTCCACATCTTCTTAGATGACAAAGAAGACGGGGCTCATTTTTAGCTTCTCATGGCAGTGAGTCCTTTAAAACAGGGTGAGCAGGGATGACAGATGGTGCAGGGATGGCTTGGCATCAAGCATCATGACATGTTGCAGATGGGATGGAGTTTCCATGGACCTGAGCATGGCTAGATTCTTGGTGATTCTGGGATGTGGCAGAATCCGAGATAGACTGGTGAAGGCATAAGGATGTTCACTCTCATGGCTTGAGTGTGACAGTTGGATTAGCTACCCAACTAGTTCAAACATGGGGTCCGAAAGTGCGCGGATAGATGTTGGCATCAGGCAGATGAGGAGGATAGTTCATAGGATGAGGACGACACATGATGGGAGTTCTACGTATGTTGCAGGGATGTTTGCAGCATGTGGAGGAGTTGACATCATGGACCAAGGATGAGACAAACATTGATGATGATCTTGGTGGACGGCTACCAAGATGGTATGTTGTCGAGGACGACAACGATTTCAGGTGGAGGAGGATGTAACGACCTGCGTTCTACCGGTTGAAGTGCGACTACAGGTGCAGCTTGAACGAGCGTGGTTGAGGCTTGAACGAGCTGCGGTTGGATGAAGTGCAAGCTCTCTCTTGAGTATGCGTAGTGTTATGCACATATGTGGAGGGCGAGCGAGTGTTTATATGTGTGGTGGTATGGAGGTAAACATATGGAGGCCAACCTACATTGACAAAGAGGCCGACATGATATTTGATGACATGTGTAGCATGGTGGACGAGTCGGTCAGGTGAGCCAACTCGCCCTGCCATGGGTATATGTTGGTGATGCTTTGACTCATTTGGACATCACTCATTCGATCAACATCTTCGCTCTATGAGGTAGAGGCACAAGTCTAGTGCACATATCTAAGGAGGAGGCACAGGTTTAGTAATGCGCCCATTCTTGGGCAGGGCTGCATGGGAACGAGCGCGGTTGAGGCTTGAACGAGCTGCGGTTGGATGAAGTGCGAGCTCCTTGTTATGCGATAGAGATAATGCGCATAAGTGAGAAAGGGGCGAGCTTGTATATACACATGGGAGCATGTGTTAAATTGGATGAGGGGCCGACTTGAAGTTAGGGGCTTTTGTGATGAAGCAAGGCCATGGGAGAGGTCGGCTGGGCAAGCTACGACCTCCCCCTACAACGCAGATATATTGAAGGACGTTGGCTCTCATTTGGACATCGATCACTCGCTTAACACCTTCGATCAAGGAGTTAAGGCACAGTTCTAGTGCGCAGAACCAAGGAGAGGAAGGCGCAGATTTGGATGCACCCATTCTTGGGCTTGGTTGCAAGGTGCAGGAATGCTTAACTTGGTTGTGGGTGAAGGGTGCGAGCAGGAGCGCCCGACGGTTGGGTGAGGGCATGCACGGGTGTGTGGCGCCTGATTTGTACGAAGGTGCCCGACGATGAAACGAGGGAGCGGCTGGTTTGTGCGACGACTTGGCATGGGTTCTTAGGTGGCTCGGGTGAGCGCCCGCCCGTCGTGCAAGTGTGCACAGTGACTTGGTGAAGTGTTGAGATTGTGAACGGAGGTGTGTCTCGGGTGGAGGTGCCCGTGTGTGGCGACATGGAGGCGTGCCCAAGTTGGGCAAACAACACGACCGTGCAACAAGGTGAATGAAGGGTTGGTGAGTCGTGCGGCAACTGTGCAGAGACGCCAACGAGCTGGGCAACCGAGTTTGCCGAAGGTTGTAAATTTTGCTAAGTATGAAACTTGGTGGTTACCAAGTGTACTTGTAAAGCTTGTAACTTGTAAAAGATTGTATAATATACTATTCGGGCAGACTCATTGTTTAGGGAGTTGCCCCTCCCTTTATACTGTGCAATTGTGTTCTTCATGTATAGTCGTTGTTGATAATGAATGTGTATGGGTGTTCATTGGTATAAAGGATAACATAATAATACTTGGATGTGAAACATATACTAAGTAGGAGTAAGTGGTTAGGCGTAGTCCATGAACATAAGTATTGGTGAAAAGAAAGTGTTCGGTGGTGCCGCACCTCGCTAAGCGCAGTTGAAATACTACCGCCGGCTTGGGGGCTTGACAGAAGGGGATTGGTCTAGGGTTAAAATTTGATGGGAAAAATGATGTCCTTTGTTGACAGTCTTTAATTTCGTTCGAAGTGATATGAGACATTATTTTCGTTATGGTTAACCTGTGTTGCCATGATTTAGCTTTTAATAATTTCATCCAACCACAACAACTTTGTAGAGGATTGAGACTATGAATAAGCAGCGATTTCTATCATGTATAAATGTATAAAATACACACAACTTGAGGCAATACAAGAATCATTTTGTGGTCAACTGGTTTAGCCATGATTTAAGTACACTGACTCAGATTTTGATTGCAAGAACAGAAGACATATCGCTGAGTCATAAATTTGCTGCAAGTCTGGATACATTCCCGTTGATTGACATTACATGAGACTAGATGGGCATCATTCCAATTCCAAGATGTAAGGAGAGAAAAATCGCAAAAGAGATTTGAAGAAATCAAGATTCAGTTTGGTCGAGAAGAGACATTGTCAGAAGGATGACTACCAGATTCAAATCTAGAGCCTCGAACAACTTCAACTCCTGTAAACTATCCAACCCAACCCTAAAAAACACGATGGAAAGACTGGGTCTAGATTATTTCAAGCAGAGAGAAGAACATGACATGGCCTATGATAGATCATTGTTCCCATCTTCTTCCGCATCTTTTGTCTTTTGCCTGATTTGTCATTTTCTTTCATCAAATCTCCTAGTTTAAATGATGATAATATGTTCTTGCTGTTGGGGATGGGCACGCCATCTTCTATACTAAAGTTCCACTCACTGTCCCAACGAGGTTGAGCGCATGTGAAACACAAAACACTTACTCTGCAATGCAAATCCAATCAATTAGATCAGAATCAATGTCTGAAAGTAACCCTATAAATTGAATATACAGACAATTAACTATTGTTATGAAACAAATATGCTATTGTGGCAGATGGAGACCTTGGGGGAATTATTAGTTGGCCCAATACCGGCTACTTCTGATCTGAACATGAATTTCGCGGTCCGTGATCAAAGCCCAGGCATTCTTGATCACGCGCCAAAGCTGCTGCTATAACTTGGGAATCCATAAAATCTATTTGCAAGGAAAGAGATTAAACATATGTCTGTGAGTGTGTAAGTAGTCTGGTCAATTAAGGGGTATTAAGATGGGAGGTTAACTCGCTCTTCAAGTTTGGTTTGATTTCCTGAAAATGATAGGTTAAGCGATTCGTGATGAGGTGGGAGAATTAGGCGGTTCTAGGAAGTTACTATATTCGTAGTCAATACGATTCTCGGTGTATTGAGTTGGGTTAAATGTTCATCAAACAACTCATCGCAGTGACTTAATCTAAAAGAACTCACAAAATAATTTAGAAATTCTATTAAGATTATGAAAAATTGGGATTGTCAAACTCCAAAACCATCAACATATTTAATCCCTTTCATTGCCATTTCATCCAAGCATTTTGAGGATTTCAGTGTTGAATAAACACCTCCATTCCCATTTGGAGCCCATGCAACCTGATATGGAGTTTCCATGATAATTCGCCCTTCCTTAGATATACAAGGGAGGGTACCTTGCTGGAAAAAGGCTTTCTGTCCTAATTCCAAACCAAAATATTTTCGACTTTTAAAGAATTTGAGTATTGCATCATGTGTGAATGGAATTGTCATTATATACTAATGAATTTGGATAACTCTCCCATCAGCCACTGACTGGGATGCAAGTCACTGAACACGTAAAATATGCTTTGCTTGAAGTTGAAACAGAGATTTACCCGAAGGATGCCCAATTTTGAAACATCCCTTCGCCTCTGAACTTCCTAGACGGGTACCCTGGCCTCCAGAAAAAAGCACGACTGCAAGCTTGCCCTCACATGTGGCCTTTAGTCCCATGCTCCACCATTTTTCTCTCTCCTCTAATGTCCTATCCTCAATAGTTGAGATACTTGCTTCGGACACTGGTCCTAGATTCAGTACAAGTCAATCACGTTGAGCATGTTGGAAGAAACTAAGTAAAATTCCAACTACCCGCTACCAATGTTCAACAACGATTTAAATGTTGATTCTAGAAAACGTTGAAAATAGGCAAGCTTCTCCAGGAATCCACCGCCTGAACTGATCTCCAGAAACTTCTCCAGCTTGTATATATACCTGTTAATCGATGAATGGAGGTGTGTTTTTGTGTTCAGTGTTTGTGTGTTGTGTTCAAGAGCTGTGCGCCTCTGATCTCTGTCATGGTATCGGAGCCACGTTCAGCGTTGAGAGCCTGAGGTCCGTGTGTGAGCTGTGAGCTGTGTGTTGCTGTGTGGTCGAGAGTTGTGTGAGCTGTGAGCTGTGTGTTGCAGAGGAGCCGTGCAAAGAAGGGCTCAGCTGTGCGTTGTGGTGGAGGTTGCAGCAGCCGCTGTGGTGTAGCAGAAGCGTGGGCGACTGAGCCAAAGTTTGAGTAAGTTCTTTGAAAGAGCGTTGCTGATACTAGCGCTGGCTGTGAGATCGAAGGGCGTGTGGGATGCCGCCAAAGTCAAACGCCGGGAAGCACAATCCGGAGCCGCGAAGGCATTTCCTGAACATCTCATAATTATGGTGAACGACATCATTGGAAAGTAAGTTTTATTACGGTGTAATTTGTTGAAGGATTGAGGATTTCTGAAATCTGTTATGTTTATGCTTGGCGACTCTGATAATGAAATATAGTTGTGTGGACCTGTTTTAGTATTGGTGTTGGTGTCTCCAATCTTTGCAGTGGTATTCCAGCAAAAGAAAACAACATCTGGCTGATTATGGTCAATCTGTCATGGTAACGCGCATGTCATCTATGTTTTTTTTTAATGTTGTAAGCTAGTGCTTATATATATACTGAACAGACAGAGGTGGAAGGCTGTGCGCATAAGGAGGCCGAGAAGCCTATGAATGCTTATCTGCTAAACTCTCTGCTTAAGTTGAAGGATAATCTGCTGATGAAGCTGCCATGTGATACTATTTACCCTCTAAGTCCAATACTCATAAAGTTGTAGTTTCGGCAGTATTACTTGTATGCATGGAATGGTACCAAGTTTCTCTTTTCCATTGTCTTTACAAAATTACAGGAATTAATACGCTAGATAAACTGAGAGAGCTGTGATTTGCCACAATTTTTTGTAAGATTTGTGCTGATTAATGTGATTCAGGAAGTACTCAATTGTTCTTAAAAAAGGGAAGGAAGAGAGTTGTTATTATTGAGTAAAGAAATATTGAAGTTGTAATTAAAAAAAAAAAAATTTGCATTTTGGTGATTGGAGAAAGTTTCTCATCATGGCAAATTTGTTGCTTGATAATTATATGAATGAATCCACCAAACTTGATGGAGAAAATTATGTGAATTGGAAATTCAAGCTAATGATTATTCTAGAAGGAAATAATTTGTGGTCCATTGTAAGTGGGGATGAGCCCAAACCCACTGTTGCAAGTTCTATTCCAGATTGGGAGAGAAGGGAGAAAAAAGCAAAGGTATTGGTGCGTATGTCCATAAAGGACAACATTATTCCTCACATCAGAGATTGCAAGACATCAAAAGAAACATGGGATACGTTGAAGGGTTTGTATGAAACAACAAATACAAACCGGATCTTGTTTTTGAAAACTAAGCTTTTATCTCTAAAAATGGAAGCAAATGAAAGTATAAGCAATTTCATATCTCGTGTCAAAGATTTAAGTGATAAGTTAGGAGATATTGGTGAAAAGGTGTCTAATACTGACTTAGTCACCATCATATTAAATGGCTTAGTGCAAGATTATCAAATTTTTGTTTCAAGTCTTGCAGCTAGAGAGAAACCCCCTTCATTTGATGAATTGACATGAATTCTTCTACAAGAGGAGGAGAGGATGAAGAGCTTTAATTTGGGCTCTAGCAGTTCAGATTTGGCATTGGTGGCCAAGGGCAAATATCCATACAGAGGCAAGCCATGGGAAAAGAACAAAGGAGGCAAGTTTCAAGAAAAACAAAAAGGTATGACACAGTCTAAATTTTCAATCCATAAGAGAAATGATGAGTGTTATTATTGTGGAAAACCTGGGAATCACTCTAAAGATTGTTATAAAATGAAATATAATGAGTCTAGGCAAAGAAACAAAAGGCATAATGGAAATTTTGTGGACAAAGATACCTCAATCAGTGATGGATTTAAAAATCTTAAATTGTTTGTTTCTGATGCTGCATTGTTTGTGGAAAATGATGATAAGAATGCTTGGTTCATTGATTCTGGTGCGTCACTCCATATGTCTTGTAATAAGGAGTGATTTGATGAATATCATGAAAACATTGAAGGAACATATGTTTGCCTAGGAGATAACAGATCACTTAAAGTTCAAAGTTATGGAGTAATAAGTGTGAATTTGCCTAATGGACAAGAGAAACAGATTCATAATGTGATGTATGTTCCTGATATCAGAAAGAATTTAATTTCCGTTTCTACTATTACTGACCAAGATTTGAAGGTGGAATTTGTTAAATCACACTGTGTAGTAAAAGACATTCAAGATCAGTACAAAGTTATTGCCACAGGAACTAGAGTTGGAGGCTTGTATAAGCTGGATGTGACCAAGAAAAGTCATCAAGCGTTGGCATCTACAACAATATCAACAACAGATTTATGGCATCAAAGGTATGGATGTCTAAATCACAAAGATTTAATGCTACTTCAAAAGAACACTATGGTTGAAGGGGCTTCCTGTCTTGAAGAATGACCATGTTGAATGCGAAGCATGTGTACTTTGCAAGAAACATAGGGAGGAATTTCCTATACATAAAGAAAAAAGGAAAAGGGAAATACTTGAATTAATTCATACTGATGTATGTGGACCTACGCAAACTAGATCTATTGGCGGAGCATGGTATTTTCTTATTTTTGTGGAAGATAGATCTAGGTATACATGGGTTTATTTCATAAGAAGGAAGAGTGATGCTTTTGAGTATTTTAAAGAATTTAAGAACATGGTAGAAAAATAAACTGGTAATTACATCAAAATTTTGAGATCTGATCAAGGGGGAGAATTCAAATCAAGAGAATTTAATCAATATTGTAAAAGCAATGGAATTCTACAACAATTTACAGTGCCACATACACCTCAGCAAAATGGAGTTGCTAAGAAGAAAAACAGAACACTAGTTGAATGTGCATGTAGTATGCTTCAAGGTAAAAATATCTCTAATGTCTTTTGGGTTGAAGCCATTAATACTGTTGTTTATTTGAAATATAGAAGTCCAACCAAAATTTTAGAGCTTAAAACACCTTTTGAAGCATTTTATGGGTACAAACCAAAAGTGAGTCATTTAAGAGTTTTTGGTTGCAAGGCATTTGCTCATATTCCAAAAGATGAAAGAAGAAAACTTGATGCAAAGTCAATTAAGTGCATATTTATTGGTTATTGTGATAATCAGAAAGCATACAAGTTGTTTGATCCCAGTACTCATAGACTGCTTGCAAGTAGGGATGTGGTGTTTCATGAGAATACAAATGAAGGTGATAAAATAAATAATACTAGTGTGTGGCATGATATTGATGATTATGTCAAAATAGATACAAGTGTTGAACAAGAACAGGAACAAGCACAGGAACAGATACAAGCTAAAGAGCAAGGAGAATCAAGAAGTCATGATACTCCAAGAAGAGGAGAGGGGACTCCGCAAAGCAAAAAGAAAGATGAAAGTAGCGAAACTCCAAGAAGGTCATCACGTCAAAGTCAAGTACCTGTAAAGTATAAAGATTATGCATTAATGTCTCAGGTTATGAATGTTGTAGAACCTTCAAGCTATGATGAAGCTAAAGAATATGAAGAATGAAGAAATGCAATGAATGAAGAATATAACTCTATAATGAAGAATGACACATGGGAATTAACAAAATTGCCTACAAACAAAGTTCCCATAGGATGCAAAAGGCTTTATAAATCTAAATTTAATGTTGATGGAAGTATTGATAAACATAAAGCTAGATTGGTTGCAAAAGGATATTCACAAAAGGAGGGAATTGATTATGAAGATACTTTTGCACCTGTAGCTAAGTTGAACACAATTAGAGTCATGATTGCATTAGCTACAAAATATAATTGGAAAATGCATCAGTTAGATGTCAAATCTGCATTTTTGAATGGTGAGTTAAAAGAAGAAGTTTATTTAGTTCAGCCTGAAGGGTTTATAAAACAAGGACATGATCATTTGGTTTGTAGGTTAAAGAAAGCTTTATATGGCTTGAAACAAGCACCAAGATCATGGTATGTGAAAATTGATTCTTTCTTTTATGAGAAAGGTTTTATGAGAAGCAAGAATGATCCTAACTTATACATCAAGGAAGATGAAGACAAGAATGTTTCTTTAATATCTATATATGTTGATGATCTTATCATAACAGCAAAATGCATGCAAGTTGATTGAAGAAATTAAAAATCAGTTGTCACATGTATTTGAGATGAAGGATCTTGGTGAATTGCATTATTGTTTAGGTCTTGAAGTTTGGAGGGAACCTGGTAAGACACTAATCACACAACGCAAATATACATGGGAAATCCTTAAAAGATTCAATATGATTGAATGCAAGGCAACATCTACTCCTTTAGAACATAATGTCAAATTGTGCAGTGATGATGGAACCAAAGAGGTGAATGGAACTATGTATCGTCAACTGGTGGGAAGTCTGAACTTGTGCAGTGATGATGGAACCAAAGAGGTGAATGGAACTATGTATCGTCAACTGGTGGGAAGTCTGAACTATCTCACCACTACCAGGCCAGATATAGCATATTATGTCAGCATACTTAGTCAGTTCATGGCTAAGCCTTGTGAAAGCCATTGGAAAGCAACAAAGAAAGTCCTTCGATATCTGAAAGGAACACTTAATTTTGGTATTATGTATACTGATGAATTTGATGTTGAATTGGCAGGTTATTCTGATTCTAATTGGGCTGGAAATCCAGATGATAGGAAATCTACTACTGGATACGTGTTCAATATTGGTTCAGGACCAACATCATGGAGCAGTAAGAAACAACCAATTGTTTCATTGTCATCCACTGAAGCTGAGTATAAAGCATTATGCAGTGCTAGCTGTGAAGCAATATGGCTTAGGAGGATACTTGAAGATGTTGGAGAAACGCAACAAGCACCTACAATAATCAGATGTGACAATCAAAGCACTATCAAATTGGCAAACAATCCTATATATCATGCAAGGACAAAACACATTGAGACACAACATCATTTTGTAAGAGAAAAATTGCAATCAAAAGAAATTGACTTATCATATTTTAATACAAATGAAAATGTGGCTGATATATTCACCAAGCCTCTTCGAAAGGCTAAATTTGAAATGTGTAGAAATAAGTTTTACATTGTAGAAAATCCAAATTATGTTGTAAGCCTAGCTGAGACTTAGACCAGCAGGCATGACAATTAAGAGTATAGTGTCTTGTTTATTGTATGTAGTTGGAATTAAGGGGGAGTGTTGGAAGAAACTAAGTAATTCCAACTACCTGCTACCAATGTTCAACAATGATTTAAATGCTGATTCTAGAAAACGTTGAAAATAGGCAAGCTTCTCCAGGAAGCCACCGCCTGAATTGATCTCCAGAAACTTCTTCAGCTTGTATATATACCTGTTAATCGATGAATGGAGGTGTGTTTTTGTGTTCAACGTTTGTGTGTTGTGTTCAAGAGCTGTGCGCCTCTAATCTATGTCAGAGCAAGAGAGTGTTTTATAATTCAATCCACTTGGGGGAGATCCAATCTCTCGAGGTCTTTAATGAGAAGGCCACTCTCATTAGTGTTCAGCTCCTACCACAACGCTAGGTTTTCTTCCTAGGTTTTGTTCTTGGTCGAAATCTTTGAGACGTTCCAGCACAGCCTAAGGCAGACCTGCATCTTCAGCCCCCCTTCCCCATTAACGCACATCTCAAACCCTCATGAAGCCTAAATAAAGAATAATTCACTAAAATATTTTGAAAAAAAATCCGACGAACAGTGTAAAAAACACGTTCCGCTCCTGATTAAAAGTCTCTGGATTAATTTTTCTAGGATCAAGCAACACGCAACGTTGGGAGAATTGCATCTGTTAATGTTGTGTACGTAGTTAAAGAGCATCCAAGGCTGATATTATGCTAAAGCACAAACTCATTGTAAATCAAGGGAAGTTACATGGCCAAGGCTAATGGCTAATGAATATTGTTGTAGGATAAAAATAAAATTAGTAATTATTTCTAAAGGTGCAAAGTATGTCGAAGGAAGTACGTCGAAGGAATACCAGAGTCGGGAAGTTCATTTTGCCACCAACACACTGTTGAATGGACACCTATGAAGTTTTCCAAACTCTCGAGTGCAACGTAGATAAATATAACCAACAACAAAAAGGGACAATAAAAAACATAATTGATCTATAGGCAATTTACAATTTGGACTTGTATAAAAAAATATATTGTTATGGGTCCAAATCATCGATATGTTCGATATCATAAAAAGGGGTTAGAGTTGAAAAAAACTAACCAAACTGAAAACATATCAGTTATAAAAAATCTTCTTGTAAATTTTAGAGGTTAAAAAAAATCGTGTAGCGTTCGTTCACCAAGATGCATAATTCCCCTACAACTACATCTAGTGCTTTGTTCGTGATCACAATGCAAGTGATCAGTAAGACTAGAATATCTTGCTCTAGGATGAGATTCCAAGCTGTTGTAAGTTATCGACAAGGCACTTTTCAGTTTTCTTGGAGACAAAGCCCGAAACATCTTTAAAAAGATGGAAGGTGATAGCAAGGTCGAGATGAGTTGGAAGCAAGGCCTCTTCACTTTTGGGATGGATTAACTTCCACTATAAGTGCAGCGACACCGGCGCCAAAGAGAGTTTGTTGAACCAAATTGTTGAGGTAACTCTCAGAAGGACCACAAAAGGTGATGGTCATGAGTTCACTAAAGACAACTCTACAAGGTATGATAATTTGTACACTCTACAAGGTATGATAATTTGTACAAAGGCGACGAGGGCAAAAGTGAAGGTCATGAGTTCACTGAAGACAACTCTACAAGGTATGATAATTTGTACAAAGGCGATGAGGGCAAAAGCGAGGAGGGTCAATGCTACGATCTTGGTTGCACTGATGCACTTCTTAGTGAATTTCTTGACGATTTCCTATAGGTTCAACGTGTCAGATTATAATTGGAGGGAGGCATATGAATTGGCTGGAATGAAAAGTTTCTACCCAACCCAACCCCGCAAAGAAACATGTTCGGTGTAAAAATTTTAAATCTACTCCAAAATTAAAATGAGTGTAAAAATTGTAATTTACATAAAAAAAATTAAAAAGTATAAGGATAGTGATATGATAATATTTGTTTTAATATATTAATAAATTAATATCATAATTTAAATATTATTTTTCAAATATATTTGTTACTTGAGATTATGTCTCTACATTGCTTTCTATTTAAGCCTTTGCCATGGTTGCCATGGTCTGCCTCTTCATATGTGCCTCATTATGAATCACACTTGTTGGTTCGAAAAGCCTCGACCAAAAATTTCTCTTATATAATTTCTATTGAAAAACTTTGCTTAAAAAAATCTTTACTTTTTCTAATATAATAATTATGCCTAATAAAAAAATTTATTTTATATTTTTAATGTAATAATTAATATATAAAAATGAAATATATATATATATACCAAACAATTTTATTTAAATATTATTTTAATAATTCTTAGTTCACCGTTTAGGAATTTTCTAAATTACATATAAATTTTTAATGCAAAACTATAATTTATAAAATAAAAGAAATATAAAAAATAAAATTTGTATGTTTAGGAAATTTTATTAAAATTAAAAATTACTTTCTATTTGGTTTATTTTAAAAGTTCTATTTTGTTTATTTTAAAAATTCACATTTATTTACTTTGTAAAATGGGAATTTTATTAATTTTTTAATAATAATATTATGAAATATAATACTAATAAATTCAATTTTATTAACTGGGCTTCGCATTGAATAATTTAAAAAGATGTTTTGAAAAACTATATTTAATATTTATGATTATAAAAACATTATTTATAAATAATTTAAAAAAAAATTGTGATAATAATATATATATTTATATTATTCGAAAAACATATAATTAAAAATGATGAATAATAAGAACTTGTATATGGTATATGATGCTTAATGTGTATTTAAAAGCTAAGGTTTAAAATTAATGTTTTTTAATCTATTTTTGGAGTCCTTTTATGGATTAGTGTTCTCGGCAAAGACCGCAGCTAAGCACAAGACTGAATTGACATGCACTCATGCCGTTTCAGAGTTTTCGTAATAGCTATGTTCTGGCAGACCGTCTTTCTTGACCTTTTTAATTTTCAATACCTCTTTATATCGGGCTGAATAAGGAGATTTATTTTTACAGTTTAACTTTACATGAGCTCTAAGAAAGTAGATCGAGGTGCTTCTTGCATTTGAAGTGACACCATGTGACTTTCTTTACCTAGGAGGACGCGGGTCAACAACGCAGATGTCTTTCTTTCTCTTCTAATGTCTTTTCCCTATATCTATGTTTTACACTATATAGATATATTTTACACTATATATATATTTGTGTAAAAATCATAATTCTATTGGAGTCATCATTACCGTTACACCAAAATCCGAAGGTGTTAGTAAATAGATACATCACTAGATTTAAGCTCATGTCACAAAACAATTCGCAGGTGTTAGTAAATAAATACATCACTAGATTTAAGCTCCATGTCACAAAACACACGGGGAGCGTTGACCTTCTACACCACCATTAACCCGGAGCCAACAATCTCCCCCCAAGCGAGTCAAGTGTGTTTTGAACTCAAGACCTCTAGCTCTGATACCACTTGTTGGAGTCACGATTTCTGTTACAACAAAACCCGCAGGTGTTAGTAAATGGACACATTGCTAAATTTAAACTCATGCCAGGAAATACACGGGGAGCGTGGACCTTCTACACCGCCATTAATGAGTAGCCAACAAACTCTTCAATTTTGAGGAGCTTTTGTGTTTCAAAAAATAGAAATGGGTCATAAAATAGTTGCTCCCATGATGATGCAACAAATCCATTGCATCAAATCCATTAGAGGAGGATTTATATGATGATCATCTCCATCCTGAATCTAAATCTCAAGATTTTGTGTGGAATGAACGATATATATGATGATCATCTCCATCCTGAATCTCAATCTCAAGATTTTGTGTGGAATGAACGTAATGCGTTGGAAGAAGGTCACCATGAAAGTGACTTGGATGCTCCTTTTTCCTTTAATAAGAATATCAAAAGCGATCTAGCAAGAAAGCTCTGCAACTAGACAACTCAAAATTCAAAGCAGGTATGCTCCTCATAGTATGGTATTCACTGCAGTCAACACACTCGAATATTTATTCCCATAGTACTTCATGTTCCGTTACTCTGTAAAGATTTCGAATATTTGCATGATCCTAAATTACAACTGGTAGGTACCCTCTCATGCTCTCTTGGCAACCTTTCTTCATTGCAAACGTTGAATCTTTGTGGCAATAATTTCACAGTAGTGATTCCACCTGAACTCGGGCAGCCTAAAGCCATGAGATTACTCAACTTCATTGTCTATTGTCATCTCCATTGTCTATTGTCATCTCCATGCTAGACAATTAGAGCTAACCAATGTGCCAATAAATCATGTCAACTCCAGGCCAGACAATTAGAGTTGAATGGAGAGCTAGGATGGTGGGTTCTTCCGTAGTTTCAATGATTACTAAACTACTAATGAAGGAAATCAAGGAAATAAATTGACAAAACCAAAACAACAAGGTATACTATATCAACTCCACAGAAATCACACGTTGCGAAGGACGCAGATCAATCCTAATTCAAGCCTTCCACACATGGCGTTAATCACATACCTGATGAAGGAATTAATGAAGAATTATGGACGTTCTCGGTAAGGCACATGTGGGTTTAGGACGATGTTTGTGTGCAGAGGAAACCACTGCCTTATACTTTAATTTATCTTTCCATTCCAAGACCTCAACGTAGATGGATTAGGGATATGAAGAGGGCTTTGCCACTAAACATAGTGAGTCCCCTGGAACGACGCAAGCTAATCTGGTAAGTTCTCCAATGAAATCAATTCAATGTTGAGAAAAGCACAATTTAAATCATGATAATTGCGAGCACTAGACAATGCAAGAATAGAATTAGTAAATTTTCATCTTCAAACTTGGCCTTAGAAGTTTAAATGGATGTCGAATGGTGTACTCGGAAGGTTCGTCTCGAGGCTATTAGCTGACAAGGAAGAAGGAAAGCTACAGAGAACATCTATCCATGATGGACATTACCAAATGTCCTTTCTAATATGTAGCTGGCATCGAATGTTCCAAAAGTTGATGGGCAAATCGAATTGAACCACAAAACGAAATTAAAGCGAAATCGAACCATACAATGAAATCAAGATCAAAATTGGATACAGAGAATTTCTACCACGCAATTGAAAGATAAATTAGAGTATAAGGCATCCATTTCATAATACTAAAATATCCATGACAAATGTGATGACGTGAACATGGCCATTTCCCGCGAGGGCTATAAAACTAAGGCTATAAGAAGGACTGCAATAAAGCTCCCTCGCCATTTGAACGGATTGTTAATATCTGATTTAAGGCCGCCATGACGATGAGGTCATTTGCCTTTGTTTTACCTCTAATGTTACTATTCGCAATGGTAATTGATGTTGCAAAGGAAACATGTTGTTAGAATTATATTATATTTAATAAGATTAAAATATTATTAAAATCTAATATAATTAAGTAAGAACTAAATGAAAAAAATGATTGTTTAAACAAAATAAAATACATATATTTTATAATAGTAAAATAGTTGTTAAATACATCTATTTCATAATATTAAAAGGAGTCGTTTAATGAGGTAGGGGAATTGTTCGGACGACTAAAAGTGGTCAGAACTCGGGTAAAAAAATTTCAAAAAATCTTGTAGATGCAGTGTTTGAATCGTGTTTTTGATGGTGGAAATGGATTCAACACCATAAAAAGCTTGTAAAACACCTAAAATTTTGAAGTTTAACAACTATAACTTGGATTTACAAAAAAATTTATTGGATTTTCTCTAAATATAACCAGAATTTCCATAACTTTTTGGGCAACTCCTCCGTCTTGTTAGACTGCGCGATACTAGAATATCCATGACAAATATCATGACGTAAACATGACCATGTCCCACGAAGTATATAAAACTGGGGCGTCCTCACCAGATTGATAAGGAGGATCGCAATAAAGCTCGCTCGCCATTTGAAGGGATTGCTAATATTTGATTTAAGGCAGCCATGGCGATCAGGTCATTTGCCTTTGCTTTACCTCTAATGTTACTACTCGCAGTGGTTGGCGCGCAGACAACAACTCTGCTCCTATGTAACCTGCCCGTAGTCCCAGCCAGAAGTCCTTTCAGTTTGCTTATCAGAGATATGCTCAATACTCTGCAAGAGCACATAGCTTTCACACCTTGTTGGTGTACATGCACTTAGACTAGCCGTGTTGGTGTACATGCACTTAGACTAGCTGTGTTGGTGTACATGCACCTAGATTAGCTCCAGTTAACTTATTGCTTGCATGTGGCACATGTACACATTAACATAAGATAAAGCACACTTAGCTTTAGTTATTGCATGTACAACTAAGCTTAACTTAGTTGCTTTTATGTATTTATTCTAAAACTAATATTGTAGAATCAATTTTCATTCTTTTCTCAATTCTTGCTCGCTTCCTTCCTTCTCTTGCAAGCTTGTTTATTGTTTTGCAGATCTAGATCTGTGTATCTCAAAAATCTTACATGGTATCAGAGCACAGGGATTTGTAATCAGTGCACAAGTAATTTTATTTGCAGGTTCAGAAGATTGAAGCAACAACAAAGAATGGAGTCTAAATTGGAGTTTCCACAATCAGCAATTCTCACTCCATATAATTATTTCGAATGGAAGCCAAAGATTCAACTTCATCTCAGAAGTAGAGGCTTATTTCGAATAACCATGGAAACGGAAGTTGAACCAACATCGGCAATGGAGAAAACAAGATATTTCAATCGCATGGACGAGGCATTCGGCATCCTATGTTTATCTATTTCTCCGGAACTGCTATTTCATTTTGAATCATGTTCAACTCCAAATGAAGTATGGAAAAATTTGGAAGGATTGTTTGGAAAACAGGATGAAATGCAAGGTCACATTCTCGAAAATGAGTTAAACTCATTAGATCCGAGAAACTTTGAGAACATTCAAGATTTTTTCACAAGGTATAAAGCCTTGTTGGTTCAGCTGAAAGGATGCAGGATCGACAAATCCAAGCAATAAAATCAGTTGATTCTTTCCATTTTATCAAAACTTGGTCCAGAGTATGCAGTATTCGTCTCTACATTCCACACAGTCAGATCTGCAACTGGTGCAGATTGGAAGATGCCCTCACTGGATTCTTTTATTCAGTCTTTGATGCATGAGCAAGATAAGCTCATCAAAATGGGTACACTTAAAAATTCCAAAGCACATGCACTTACTGTGCATGCAAAAGGAAAGGCAAATTCCAAAGACCATCAGAAAGGAAAAGGGAAGAAGGATCCTGATCCAAGAAAGGGAGGACATCCCAAACCCCCTGATGAATCATCTGGCTCAAAGGAAAGGAAAGGAACGAAAGGGCAATCAATGTGCAATTATTGCCACCGTGGTTTTCATCCTGAATCTGCATGCATGAAGAAGACTATAGATCTTATGGCGCAGACGCTCCAGCAACACAATCTTGGAGACCACATTCCTGAGAATGCTAAGAAGAAGTCTGGAGAAAAAGCACCAGATCCAAGAGGTAACGAGCATGCTTTGATTGCTCTTCATTCTGCACCACAAGAATGGATCATCGATTCAGGAGCTTCACATCATATGGCTTCTTCAAAGGAATCCTTTTCTTCTCTAGATGCATACTTAGGTCCTCCCATTCTCATGGGGGATAATTCTGCAGTTGCAGCAACTGGACAAGGAAGAGTGCAATTCGAAGATGGAAGTTTTGAAAATGTCTTGCATATTCCAAGGCTTTCTGTGAATCTTCTCTCAGTGTATCAGATGACACACACAGGCAGCGGAAGGAAAGTGGAATTTACCCCAGATTCCGTGAGCATTTATGACATGCAAACCAATTTGAAGATTGCATCTCGCAAGGTAAATGATCAATCTCGTCTGTATACATTTTTTGATTTTGTTCCTCAATCAGATTCTATTTTGCTACTTACGCATGCAAATGAAGAAAGTAGGATTTGGCACGAGAGATTTGGGCACTTGAATTTCAGATATATGCAACAACTTAGTAAGCAAGGGATGGTCAAAGGATTGCCAACCATTGAATTTTCAGATGGTGTTTGTAATGGATGTGCTCTTGGAAAGCATCCACAAGAAAAATTCGAGAAGGGGCATGCATGGAGAGCCTCTTCACCTTTGGAACTTGTACACAGTGATCTCATGGGTCCATTTCCGGTGCTTTCAATGAGAAAAGCAAGATATGTGTTGTCATTTATAGATGATTACACGAGATTCACTTGGGTTTACTTCTTGAAACTCAAGTCTGAAGTTTTTCAACATCTAAAGATTTTCAAAGCGCATGCGGAAAATCAATCTGGAAAATGCATCAAAATACTCCACACAGATAATGGGACAGAATATGTCAACAAAGATATCAAGAATCTTTGTGATGAAGCAGGCATACAGTTGCAGCATACAGTTCCTTACACTCCACAGCAAAATGGCGTGGCTGAAAGGAAAAATCGATCTTTGAAAGAGATGGCTAATTGCATGTTGCATGCAAGATCTCTTCCGTCGAAATTGTGGGTAGAGCTATTAATTGTGCCTCATACATCCAGAACAGATCTCCTCATAAATCTATTACTGGAAAAACACCTTTTGAGGCTTGGACTGCCATGCAACTTGAAGTTAGTCATTTCCGCATTTTTGGATCTCGAGCATGGGCCCGCATTCCTCCAGAGAAGAGAAAGGCTTTGGAGCCTCAAAGCAAAGCATGCATGTTTGTTGGATATTCTGATGAAGTCAAAGGGTACAGATTGCTTGATATCCACACTGAAGAGCTCTTTATTGAAAGGAGTGTAAAGTTTGACGAAGATATTTCGCATGCACCAGTAGATGAACTTGTTACCAAATTTTCATCACCACTCATTGATGAGTATGCAGATGAAACTTCAGACCAGCATTCTGATGAAGATGAGTCTTTTCCTGTGACCCCTGTTAGACCACCAGTTGTTGAACATCGAGATCATACTTCTGCATGTAGTTCGGAAGATTCTCGACCACCTTCAACACAAAAATGGCGCAGCATGAGTGATATCCTTGATGATCCTGCCTCTATCCCTCTGTTTGAGGAAGATCCGCAAGCACTTTTAGCTATGGAGCCATCCATGCCCATGCATGCTTATATGATGCATGGATCTGATCCACAAACTTATGCAGAAGCAAATGGGCATCCTGAATGGGAAGCCACCATGGATGAGGAATATAACTCTCTCATTGAGAACCAGACTTGGGATTTGGTTCCGCTACCTTCAAATCGCAAACTTGTGAGATGCAAGTGGGTTTACTGGACCAAGAAAGCATCAAATGGCCAAGTTAGTCGATATAAGGCACGATTGGTAGCAAAAGGTTTTCAGCAAGTACATGGTGTTGACTATGATGAGACTTTTGCTCCAGTGGCAAAAATGGATTCCATTCGGCTAGTGCAGCAGCAAGAGGATGGGAGGTGCATCATATGGATGCGAAGAATGCCTTTCTTCATGGTGATCTCGAGGAGGAAATCTACATGGAGCAGCCACCGGGATACATGCAGAATTCATCTCTGGTATGCAAACTAAAGAAGTCTCTCTATGGCCTCAAGCAGGCACCTAGAGCATGGTATGCAAAGATGGATTCTTATTTGTTATCTCAAAATTTTGTACGCTGCAAATCTGATTCCAATGTTTATTTTCTGAAGAAAATTGACTCCTTGTTGATCATAGTACTCTATGTAGATGATCTTTTGATAACGGGTAGTTCAGCTTTTGTCATTACTAACATCAAAACTGCATTGCATAAGCGGTTTTCTATGACAGACATGGGCTTGCTAAATTTCTTCCTTGGACTAGAGATCCATCAGCGTGATTCTGGCATTACCATTTCTCAACCAAAATATGCCAGAGATCTTTTGGCACGATTTCACATGAGTGACTGCAAGCCAGCAGCCACACCTTTCTTATCAAGGATAAAGCTTGAGAATGGCAAAGACACACCATTGGTTGATTGCACATTGTATCGCCAGCTTGTGGGAAGTCTTCTTTATCTCACTCACTCCCATCCTGATCTCCCCTATGCTGTCGGAGCAGTTTCCAGATACATGCAGGAGCCACATGAGTTACACTGGAATGCTGCAAAGCGCATCCTTCGATATGTCCAGGGGACAATCAACTATGGGATTCATTATGCAGCCAATTGTTCTTTGAATCTCATCGGGTTCACAGATTCAGACTGGGCTGGCGACACCATTGATCGCAAGTCTACTTCCGGTTATGTACTTAGTTTGGGATCCGGCCCAATTTGTTGGTCAAGTAAGAAGCAGGCTGCCATTGCTTTATCATCAGCAGAGGCCGAGTATAGAGGAGCAATCAATGCCACTATTCAGGCAATTTGGCTACAACATTTCCTATCTGAGCTTGGGATTAGTGTCCATCATCCAACTGTCATCTGGTGCGATAATCAAAGTACGCTAAAGTTTTGCAGAGATCCAGTGCAGCGGCAGCGTACCAAACACATCGAGATCCACATGCACTTCATTAGAGAACTCATTCATGATGGGATCATCGATCTTCAGTACTGTCCTAGTTCCGAGCATATTGCTGACATCTTCACCAAGACTTTCACTGAGCAGAAGTTTCGATTCCTGTGAGATCGTCTCGGGGTGAAGGACACGACTGCCTAGCAGTTGTCTTTTCTCTACTTTTGCATTATATTTTGAGGGAGGGTTTTCTTCCCACTGGGTTTTCCCTCTTTCCTCCTTTTTATGCATTGTATATGGGTACCTAAAATGGCCGTGTTGCCGGGACTCATTCATTTTGCATCACACTCACCTAAGTTATGCTTAAGGGGGGGTGTTGGTGTACATGCACTTAGACTAGCTGTGTTGGTGTACATGCACTTAGACTAGCTGTGTTGGTGTACATGCACTTAGACTAGCTGTGTTGGTGTACATGCACCTAGATTAGCTCCAGTTAACTTATTGCTTGCATGTGGCACATGTACACTTTAACATAAGATAAAGCACACTTAGCTTTAGTTAGCTTTAGTTATTGCATGTACAACTAAGCTTAACTTAGTTGCTTTTATGTATTTATTCTAAAACTAATATTGTAGAATCAATTTTCATTCTTTTCTCAATTCTTGCTCGCTTCCTTCCTTCTCTTGCAAGCTTGTTTATTGTTTTGCAGATCTAGATCTGTGTATCTCAAAAATCTTACACACCTGGTTACAACTACTGGACGACGCTTAGTTATCTAAATTCACCCGATATCTACGGGCAAGGATTCTGTGGTCTTATTTCTTTGACTACCATGACTGCATGGCCAGCATTGAAGACCTCATGCAGTATATGGCCATGAAATGGATGTGTTTCAAGGATCGACATTTCATTGAACGGGTTGACTGGGACCATGGCATCAAAGTTTCTCTGTCTACTCTACTTGGACGAATGGTAGTGGTAGAAGGGAGGACTGAGCGATAACGACAACGGGTTCAAATGTGGCCGGTTATAGTCACGTGTCATTTTTTATTGAACGGAGGACCACGAAATTAAAGTGCGGGGATTCGCTGGGATGAACAGTGTATGCTCACCCCAACCCCACAATGAAAAACGCCTTCGGCGTAATTAGGAAAGTGTACAGTAAAGCCGACAGCCCGATGAATGATACTATAGATGTTATGATGTAGCCATGATATGGTGGTGAATTATAAAAAATTTATAATTTTTTTACAAATTTTTTGCAATGATCCCTTGAACCTTTCATACAAATATTGTTTAAATCAAACTCTCATTTAAGTTAAAATGAAAAGAGGAACACTACATGAATGGAGGAATACCCATGAAAAAGTCCATATTAGAACATGTTAAAGACATAAATAATGGAAATATAAAGATGAGTGTCCTAACTTTACATAAAGCAGACAAAATAGAATTATGTAAATTTAGCCATTTTCATATCTCACATAAATTATCTAATTTTCGTTTTATTTGAGACTCATTTCTTTCTCTTTGAGCATCATTTCTTTCTCTTCTATTTTCCATTAATCCATTAAAAAAAAATCACGCATACTTCACTTCTTCTTAACCTAATTATAAGTTTTTCCTACCAACTAAATCTCCTTGAACTAGCCTTATGCATTTCGTATATTACTTACCTACACAATTCACTTATATGCGTAGAAAACTCCCATCTCCTTTTCTGTGCACACCCAAACTTCTACATTCTAGTCTTTCCACACCCTCATTTTACACACACAATTAAGAACTTTTGGAAGCATAGATTGCCCACCTTTGGAAGGAAATTCGAGATACATTTAAGAAACTCAATATTGAAGGTAAAAGGTGCCGAGCATAAGGTGAATCAATTTACTTTACATTCAATGAATTTTTAATTATGATTTTCTCGTGTGCGAAGAAGATGGTAAGTGATAAAGAGATGTTTGAGTAAATTTCATTACTGATCATTTAAATAACCAAGAGTTGATCCTTTGAATTCATTTGAGTAGATTTAGTATTATAGTCGCTGACACCCGTTCTTCATTGCTTCGAGCCACGTGTTTACCCACAAACAAGGTAAAATCGTGATCAAAACTCACACAAACTGCCGGTGCCAGTGCCTGCGAGGCTTTTCTGTCGACGTCTTCCGCTGAAGGGACGGGGGTTGAAATTTGACGGGAAAAGGGTGTCCTTTGTCGACAGTCTTGTGGAGACGGGGGATTGGTTCGAGGTTGAAATTTCACGGGAAAATGCGCATCCTCTGTCGACAGCCTTTCGGAGACGGGGAACGGTGGCTCGGGCCCAGGTTACAAAGTTGACGGGCAAGTCTCATACAGTGAAAGTTCTATTAAGCCGTGTGCCTGAACAGTTTAGTGATTCCGCAGAACAAAAATTCGCCTATTCAAAATTGACATTCACTTGGAGGAAAGAGTTCATTAACCCTAACTACTTCAACTCAAACACACATAATCGTAATTACAATTCTTTAATATTAAAATTTAATCTTAATTATTTTTAAAAAATGCACCTAACTCAATCTCAACTTCTCGGACCTTAATTTTGTTTTAGTACACCATGTCACTTACAACAGAAACCCTACTCCAATATATATACCATATATCACTGATCTCAGCCACAAATCATTCTTTGATTTCGTTCGAAGTGATATGAGATATTAATTCCGTTATGGTTAACCTGCGATTTAGGTTTTAATAATTTCATCCAGCCACAACAACTTTGTAGAGGATTGATACTATGTTATTATTTTTGCCCAGTCAGAGATATGACAGATTTAATTTCTCATAATAATAAAATAAACTTCTCACTCAATAAAATACACAACTTAATTAATTTATAGTCACATATCGCTGTGTCATAAATTTGCTGCAAGTCTGGATACATTCCCGTTGATTGACATTACATGAGATTAGATGGGGGGCATCATTCCAATTCCAAGATGTAAGGAGAGAGAAACATCGCAAAAGAGATTTGAAGAAATCGAGATTCCGTTCGGTCCATTGTCACGAGGATGACTACCAGAGTCAAATCCAGAGCCTTGAACAACTTTAACTCCTGTAAACTATCCAACCCAACCCTAAAAGACAGGGTGGAAAGACTGGGGCTCTAGATTCTTTCAAGCAGCGAAAAGAACATGACGTGGTCTATGATAGATCACCGTTCCCATCTTCTTCCGCTTCTTTTGGCTTTTGCTTGAATCGTCATTGTCTTTCATCAAATCTCCTAGTTCAGAGGACGATAATATGTTCTTGCATTTGGGGATGGGCACGCCATCTTCTATACTGAAGTTCCACTCACTCTCCCAACGAGGTTGAGCGCATGTAAAACACAAAACACTTACTCTGCAATGCAAATCCAATCAATTACATCAGAAACAATTTCTCACAGTAACACTATAATTCTAATATACAGACAATTAGGTATTGTTATGAAACAAATATGTTGTTGTGGCAGATGAAGACCTTGGGGGAATTATTAGTTGGCCCAGGATCGGCTGCTTCTGATCAGAACATGAATTTTGAGGTTCGTGATCAAAGACAAGGCACTCCTGATCACGCGCCAAGGCAGCAGCTATAACTTGGGAATCCATAAAATCTATTTTGCAATGAAAGAGATTAAACATATGTCTGCTAAACGATGATTGTGTTGAGCATACCAAATAACGGGCGTTTTATGGTATTTGTTTCCAGGTGGGAGGAAGGAGGCCCACTGTTTTCGCTTTTGAAATACAACAGGTGAGAAACAGATGGCAAACCGCCGAGGAGGACATCCGCACAACCACTAAAGGCAATACCGCTGGGGCCACTTGTATTACGTTGTTTTGATATTAGCGCCCACCCACAACCGCCGAGTAAACCACACACCGCTTACCGCGGCCAATATGATGCTGCTAGCAGCATTGAATGCCGCGGCAAGTGGTATAGAGGCCAGCGGATTTGAAACTCTTGTTTTGTGTAATGAGTGCTTGCGAGTGTGTAAGTAGTCTGGTCAATTAAGGGATACTAAGACTTCGTGTTTGGTTTGATTTTCTGAAAATGATATGTTAAGCAAGTTGTGAAAATGATATGTTAATCAAGTTGTGATGAGATTGGAAGATTAGGTGGTTCTACGAAGTTACACATTATGTGTAGTCGATACTATTCTCGTGTAGTGAGTTGCTGTAAATGTTTATCAAATATTTACAATTCTAGTGTATTGAGTTGTTGTAAAGGATTGTTTTTAGTGTGATTTTTTAGATTTTTTGGTGCAGTCTGAAAAATTTAAAGTGAAATCTGATTTGTATTAATTAAACTGGTTTTTCACTGTATATATGGATTCAACCCCTGAAAAATTTTTAAGGCACTTCGATTGTATAAGGGTTACCCATCAAATTTATGATTTCAATAAGTTCTTGCGGGATTTTAGAGAAATTAGACCGGAAAAACCCACCGAAAAAACTTCCAAAAAATCTCACTAAAAACTGCTCGCTCATAAAATCGCTGAGCAATTCCGACAAGATTATGAAAAATTAGGGCAGAAATATTTGAAAATCTTGATCATAGTTATTAAATTTTTGATGGTGCTGAATCCATTTCCACCATATAATAATAATAATAAAAAGAATGATACAAACTGTCCAACTACCTGAGCTTTTGAATTTTCTTTTATAAGATTGGGGAAAAACTGCTTTCTTGGCTATTTTGTTGGGTGAGTAGACAAGGCCCTTTGTAATCAATAGGGAATGTGCATTGTGTTGTGTTAAATGTTGACCATAAAAATTGTAAGCAAAACTAAAAAAGCAATCTACCTAATAAAATAAGAATTTCAAATCTGAAACACTCCTAAATTTATTGGTTCCCAATTTTAATATTCATTTTTATCATTTAATAAACAAGATATTAAAAAACAATAATTTTTTTGTGTAACTATTTGAGGGACGAATCACCCCCTCGCAAACAACTTGCACAGTCAAATTCCATCCTGGCTATAAGGCTTCTCTGTCGACCGGTTTCCAGGGATGGTACGGGGAGTTCGGGCCCTCTGACGTGACACAGGAGCAGGCCTGGTATTTGTTCGTCAAATGAAATTTGAATGGCTGTTAAATTCATTGGACCGTAAATGTCTTTTTTGTTAGATGTAAATGCATTGAACCTGTAAAACTCAAAACTTCGATTTTTCATTGAACTTTATAAGATGTGGAGCTGAGCGGAGTTACTTTTAACGATTTGATTTACTGATGAAACGTGTCGTTTGGAAAGAAATTACATAATCTGTGCAGTAATTCCAACATGCGAATTATCAATAATTGTAAGTAAATAAATTTGCAAATTGATAACGATGCATGAAAACGAGGCAACAGTTAACAGGCAGGTACATTGCAAATTGGCAGGTGTGCCGTAGTCCCTGCCGATTTGCAATTTCAGGACACAAATATTTTGTTTTATTGCGTTTGCTTGGATGCAGGGATGAATATACCTTCTTAATCTGATCAAAATTTAATTGGGCAACCTAGTTGGCAGATAGAGAGAGGTAACTCTTTCAAAACCTTTAGCAATACCCATCAAATTAACTCTGATAATCAGGACTGCTGGTTTGCTCTCAGGGTAAGATTTGTAAGACTAGAAAGATCCCTAATTGAGGCAGGGAAACTCTTCAAGTGGTTGCTGTGTAAATTTAGATCAGTGAAGCTTGAAAGCTCCTCAATGTAATCAAGAAGACCACACAATTGATTTGAGTTCAAGTCTAGATTTATTAATCTAGAAAACTTTCTTATAGAATTAGGAAGTGTCACAATATGGTTTTCATACAAATTGAGTTGAAGGAGGCTGTTAAGCTTTCCAATTGAATAAGGGAGCCACTCAAGCTATTCCACTAATCTTCCTCAAACATCCAAATTCTCAGCACCTTTCTTCGTAGTTGCTTCAATAAAGCTGACAATTTTTATTAGATCGAAGTTTTGTCCATCGTCCCCTATTTAAATCACCATCAAAACAATTACTAATTCAGGGACCTTGGATTCAGTTGCACAAAAATATAAAAAGTACATAAAATTCTCTAACCATAACTATTTTGGTTGACAAAGAAATTTGTGATCAAGATTTATGCCCACTGCAATCGCAAGTTCATGTTCATGGAGCACAGTTCAACCACCATTCCCAAGGATGGAATAACATAGTTGCGTGGAAAACAGAGAAAGTAGAAAATAAAAGATCTTCATAATAATGAAACAAATTGAATTGGAATTTATTTATATCCTCAACTTTCGTGTTTAAGCCATACATATTATTGAGATAGTAGAAAATAAAAGATTTTGATAATAATGAGAGAAAGTAGAAAATAAAAGATCTTCATATTAATGAGACAAATTGAATTGGAATTTATTTATATCCTCAACTTTCGTGTTTAAGCCATACATATTATTGAGATAGTAGAAAATAAAAGATTTTGATAATAATGAGCCAAATTGAATTGGAATTTATTTATGCTCAACTTTTGTGTTTAAGCCATACATATTATTGACCAGATAAGTCATGAAGTTTTCTCCCAACATTACAATAAAAACCCTCTAGGAAGAAGCTTCAAGGTACTGGCTTACCGTATGATTTGGCATTCTGTAAAATGATGTTGCATCTCTGTGGAAAGACTCAAGAAACCCAGAAATCAGAAAATATGCTTCGTATCAAAAATAAAAGAAGCGGATATCTAAGGCGAAAGTTACACGTGCTACATGGTATATATAAAACATATAATTATACACGTGCTCCATGGTATATATTTAACATATAATTATAATTTTCTATGAGTTTTAATATATTAATATAACTAGCAAGGTATGTTCCCAAGTTACACGTGCTACATATTTCTATGAGTTTTAATATGTTACATCAGTACTCAAACAAATCTTACATATATTGAGATATTAAGTTGGCCTTGTGTTTTTCGCTAATTATTAAACGTTACTTCACTTTATTGCGACTCATTGTTTAAAAGTTAATTTGTTTACCAAATTCGAATTATTGATACGACATGAAAGTTTAATATTTTTTTGGTTTTGTTTTTTCGTTTTTTAATGCTCATGAGCATTATTTAGGTCAACATATTCTAGCCACTTGGCCAACCAACAATATGAATGGTTGCCCGCATCTACTTGTTACTTGTTGGCTGGCACGTATCTGGACCAGAGGCAAACATTCTAGACAACCCGCGCTCATCTTTAGAGGGAGCCATTATTAATTTAAAACGATAAACCACGCGTCTATTTATTAAACCACGTGTTCACGATTGGTAATGGAAGGTTTTCATGAGCGAATCACCGATATGGGCATGGGTTTTTCTCAAGCTCTGGAAGAGAGCCATGAAAATAGTTTTGTTGGTCAACAAGACTATTATGTGAGTTGCTCACTGCTTTCCGAGGAAATTCGTAGCATTACTGGCAAACCATAGGAAATATACAACTGCATCTGGTTCTCTAATTCCTATTATTTTTCCAGGTGTTGTGCGCTATTTTTCTAGCCTAATCAACCTGCTGATTGGAAAGGGAAGCAAGGTGGTTGTTCCCGCCGGCAGTAATGGCAGTCGAGCAGGTTGAGATTTAGCGTGTTTGCACCTATTTTCTGGATACTTTCGCTTTCATTAGCCTGAGAGTGTTATCGTCAGACAACTTGATATCAAGAAGAAAATTTCATTATCCACTGCCAAATAGTCCATTGAATTTTCCTATGCACAAAATGCTTCTCAGATAGCAGAATTAAATGAAGCATCTAGAAAATGGCATAGATGATGATGATGGTTTCCTTTCAAGCTCATATTAATGGATTGTAGGTAAGTTTCATACAACCATTTACCAATTTCATGTCTCAAGCCTCTTTCATTAATTCTATAATGAACATGGCATATATGTTTGAAGCAGGGTTTGTCCAGAGGCTTAATATATATTTTAAAAATTAAAAATTGAGTATTGAATTTTCATTTTTTATATTTGGGTTAATAACAAAGACCCACATAGAGCTAGGTTTGCTAGACCCACATAGAGCCATTGGATCAAGAGGTGTTTAGAAAGACACAATGTATCAATAGCCAACATAGAGCCATTGGATCAAGAGGTGTTTAGAAAGACACAATGTATCAATAGCCAATGAAGCTTGTTGGGGCGAGAAGCTTGATTGGCTATTGATACATTATGTCTTTCTAAAAGACCTCTTTAAATGTCCCTATCTTAGAACCTTGCTTCTCTGAATGGAAAAATGGAAAAATGAAAAAGTTTGTATGGATTTAATGATAGGTTTCTAGCAATCTCGAATGGCATGGAAAGGAATTTGCAGATGTTAGCGACATTGTCTTTATGAGAAGTTTCACACCTAGAATCTCTGTTAATGTTCTTTGCTATATTGAACGGAAGAAATTCAAGGCCAAAGCGAGGCAGAAACAAGACAAGACTGGATATGCTACATAGATTGATTTTAAATTTTAATATGAAAATTTACATTAGTTACACAGTGGAAAATTGTAAATAGATTTATGTACAGAGTGAAATTTTGAAAAATTATTGAAACATTCTAGACACGGTAAAACATACCATATCATTTCTATCACAAAGAATGCATTAGTTTCTTACCTTCAGGGTTTGGAGCTAGTTTGTTGCTCCACTATTTTTCCTCATCGACCACCAATAAATGCAAGGTAAAGCATAAGCATTTTAACTATTTATGTTCTTCTTGTTCAGTTGTTCTTCCTGTTCCATTTTTTCCGTTTTCAAAAACTTTTAAGGAGGCGCAAAACTGATTTTTCTGTACCCCTGCAATAACTGAAGGGATATGGCAAATCTTTTTGCTATTCTGGTGTGCTGAAGGGCCATGAGAATGAAGGAGTATCTTTCTGTTATTCTAGCGCGCTAAGGAAAATAACACGCTAAGGAGAATACAAAGGAGTCTGCAAACAATAACTAGCAAGAGCAAGGAGAATACAAAGGAGTCCGCAAACAATAACTAGCGAGAGCGGGAGGAAGCTTGTGTTGTTTTAGCAGTTGTGGAAAACCTGACACATGGTTAACATGCTAACAGCGAGTTACTCGACACTTTGTTTGGATCACGAGATAGGAAAGTTTGGGTTATGCTTTAATGGAAAGTATTCGAAAACATTAAATGTTTTCTAATTAATGCTAACTCCAATCTAGCATTAAACTGCATCAAATTAAAATTCAAAACTTGTTATCCTAAGTTTTAATTAAAAACACGTAAATTATACGATTTTCTCAAACATTGCATAAAAAATTGTTTGATGGAATATTTCTCTTAAAACATTGGTTATAGTTAATCAGTCCAAGCGAATTAATGCTCGGTCAATGCTGAGCGATCACTATAGTCCCTGCACTGCCAAAGGCAAGGACTAATAAGATTGAGAATTGACAGTTTCACGGAGCAAGAATGAAATTGTGACTATTTGGCAGGAGTGAGAAGTAAATAAGATTGAGAATGGACAGTTTCACGGAGCAAGGATGAAATTTTGACTATGTTTTCAAAAGAGCAGGGGAAAATGTATAAAAAAAACTGAAGAGTAAGTGATGTATAACTTTAAGTGAAAAATTATATATATATATATATATAATTTATTTTTTTATTATATATAAATTTTAATTTTTTTTTTTATATTTTTTTTTAAATATTTTTTTACATTTCAAAATTATTTATATTAGTTAAATGTATCTTAAAACCAAAAGAATGTTTTAATGAATATCAAATTTCAAGTTTATCAACTTATTATAATATTCATGATAATAGCTTGTTGAATTCATCATACAATATTAATGGTGTCTCACTCTTTCATTTATTCTATCATTTGTGACTCAAATTGAATCATTACATTATTTTTTATTCATCTTGATGCTTTTAGTGTGGAAAAATGGAAGGAATTAGCTCACAAATCAATTTTCACTAACAATCCCATTTTGGCAAATTGCGTTTTTAAACCTCCACATATAGTTTGAGGCATTTCTTGACATTTTTTGGGGTCCAAAAACTCTTGCTTGCACCAACCCCTGTCATTGCTCTACATTCATACCTTTCCAACTATGCAAGAAAGACCTCAAACAATATATGTTACCCAAAAGTTGACTTTCTAGTTTTGACCACCATGGATGTCACATCAACTCCATTGCTCATGGAAAATTGGCTAGCCATGTGAACATGATGAAGAAAACTCTAGAGAAATTAATATTGTATCTCTAGTTGAAAATTGAAGAAGTCAAACTTAACCACTAGTAGGTTATTGAATTGTGTTATAATTTGGCCACTAAGAAGAAGAGAGATTCCATTCTATTCGACTACATTTTGTTCCATAGTTGAGAAGAGTACTTGAGAGTGGATACAAAGAGAGAAAACAAAGAGGGTTTGTGTTCTATAGCAGCCTACGGGTCATATGTCTTACTTCTTTGTACTTACATCCATTTCTATTTTGAGAAAGAGAGAGAAGAATAATGTCATCTTTCAATTTGGTTTTTCTCCCGTCAGGGTTTCCAAATACATATCTTGTGCCAGTGCTTTTTGAATGTTTATCTTTCACTCTTTTCTATTTTCCGTATTTTATATGTTGCATGCATAAGCAAAAACAATAATTTAATAAATTCAAGGTTCTAAGGAAAATTAAGCCCTCATAGTATAGATTTTGAATTTTCAATACATTTTATCTAATTTTTTGTGATGAATTATCCAATGGAATACCCATGACAATTTATGGATCATATTGGTATAAGATAATGTTTCTTTAGGTATATTATAGGGAGTTGCCAGAAATCTAGATCAATTAAGCTAAAAGCCATAAAACCCTATCCATGGTCAACAAATCTATTAATAACCCTCAAGATCTAGAAAAGGAGAGGTTCACCAAGGTTGGAAGAGTAGGTCGTAGGTATAAGCTATAATATAAACCTTCTCATGGTGGTTCTAGCAAATAAGCTTGGAATGGGAGAGACAGAGTTTCCAACTTGAAGACTAGTTCAAAGAGAAAATATGGGGATCAAGACTAACCAGAGAATGAGACTAAGAGAGAACCCAAAAAAGAACACCCAAGCTCAAGTTCCTTGAACCATTCACAACGACTCTTCAAGATGGAAGCGAAAGTCGATATCAAGTCATATCAAGGTGATATTGACACTTTGATACTAAATCACTAGTTGTAGTAGTCAGAGGTTTATTTTAGCATTAATCAAATGGATGAATAATATAAAATTTCTTTTACTTCTTTGAAATTAGAAGGTTGTGCCTTAACTTGGTGGGAAATCCATACATAAACACTTAGGATGGATGGGGATTCTCTAGTGACTAAGTGGGGGGATCAAAAATCTTATAAAGTCTCAACCTACCCTACCAGGTACGTAGATAACCAGTGGATCTAGATGCATTACTTCATGAAAAGATAGGGGAAGAGAATCTAGGGGGTCTATATGGCCATCTACAAAACAAAGTGATGTTGTTCAAACCTAAGATAGTGGATGAGGTTTGTGTACAGGCACAATATCTAGAGAACATGGGTAGAAGAAAGGGTAATCAAGTGGGTTGAATTAGAAGGAACAACACAAAGCTTCCAAAGCAAGGAAGAAGAAATGGAGAGGGGGCAAGAACATAAATACAATTACCACATCATGCCAATGCAAAGATTCCAGCAAACACTGCAACCACTATAACATTATTGTTCATATAGAAAAGTGTTGGAAACTACATCTCAAAATCAACTTGAAGAACCATAAAAAGGACGGGAAGAACAAAAATATCATGGCCACAAATATGAGTGATCAGGAGGAAATTAGCCTATGTGTGGATGGGAATATTGTTTATATATCAATGTAGAAGGGTTGAATGTAGCCTTCAACAACAATAAAAGAAAGAGATGGCCAAAATCTTCCATATAAATATATAAGTCAAGAAGACGAAAATAGATGCTTTGTTTGACTCAAGATCATAGGTGAACCTTATTGTAGAAAATATGCTCAAAAATTTTGGATTGAAGGTCCATAACCATCCTAGAAGATATGCACTGGAATGGGTCAACAAGGAGACATAAATAAAGGTAAATAAGCAATGTATAATCAATTTGCTATCAATGTTGATTGTATTGATAAAGTAGAATTGGATGTAGTTCCCCTTGATGTATGTATAGTTGTGTTTAGGAGTCCTTATATGTACATGCCAGATGTGGTATTCATATAGAGATCCAACCAATACCACATCATTAATGATGAAAAATCCTTCATCATCAATGTGCACAAGGAAAATTCAAAGATGATGCTAATAAGTGTCAACCAAGACAAGAAATTGATTAGTTCTAGCAAGAAGTATGGTTTGTTATTTTAAAGAGAAAATCAGTCTATAAAAGATTCAGTGAAGGCTAAGTCATTCTTAGAGTGGTATACCAAGGAAAAAAAACAACAACTAGAAGAGTTGTTACATTCACATAAGGATTTGTGTTCTAGGAGCCAAAAGGGTTACCACCCAAGAGAGAAGTGGAGCACACGATCCAACTATTTCCAGATCTTCATTTCCAAACATTAGGTTGTACAAAAAGTTCGTTATATAACAAAATGACTTGAAGAAGCAGTTCTAGTAGCTAATGGAACAAGGTATGATTTGGCCAAGTACCTCACCATTTAGGGCACCCATCATAACTATGCCAAAGAAGGACAAGACTTGGTGGATGTATATTGATTATAGGGTTTAAAATAAATTAGACTCAAGAAAAGGTACTCCTTGCCTAAGATAGATGATTTGTTGGATCATTTGCAACAAGAAAAATACTTAACCAAGTTGTACTTAAAGTTATGGTATCATTAGGTTCAAGTTAGAGAAGAAGATATCTCGAATACCACCTTCAAAACCAGACAATGTTTGTATGAGTAGTTAGTTATGTTGTTTGGCCTATGTAATGCACCAACTATGTTCATGAGATTAATGAATGATATATTATGCCTTTTTTATAGATTCATTTATTATTTATTATTTTGATGATATATTGGTATAAAATGCTACCTAGGAGGAGCACATCTCATAATTAATGCAAGTTCCAGAGACATTGAAGAAGCGCCAACTACTAGAAAATTTCAAGAAGTGTGAGTTTGCACAATAACCTTTGGTGTATTTAGGATATGTTATAGGTGGAGGAGAATTGAATATAGATCCTGCCAAGATGGAGGCCATCATGAAGTGGCTAGTGCCTACTAATGTTTTTAAGGCCAGGAGTTTCATTGGGGTGACACAATACCTGAGGAAATGCATATCTTTGTTTTTAATAGTAATAGTACAACTCCATGCCATCACATTGAGAGGCAAGAGTTTCTAGTGGGGAAAGACTAAGTAGAAGATCTTTGAGGAGTTAAAGAAGAAAATTAGTTAAGCACCCATTCTTGCATTACCAAACTTCTAATAGCCTTTTGAAGTGGACACAGATGCAATTGTGCGTGCTATTGGAGAAGTATTGATGTAGGGAGGAAGGCCTATATGCTACCATTTTAAAGTGCTTCATGGGTAATTTTTAAATACCCCACCTATGACGAGGAGCTCTATGCTCTAATGTAAGCTATGAAAAAGTGGAATTAATATCTAATGGGAAGAGAGATAGTATTCCACATAGATCATTGGTTTCTACATTACCTACAAGCATAGAGTAAGTTATAACAGACCATTCATTACAAAGGGATGGGGTTTCTATAGAAATTTCATTTAGTTATTAAGTATAAGAAGGGTACAAAGTAGCCAACATGCTTTCAAGGCCACCCACATCAAAGATCATAGCTTTCAAAACTTTGAAGCACATGAATCCTTTCACGCATGATGCATACAAAAAAGCATATACAGACGATGAGGAATTCAAGGAGGTGTTTCAGTACTTATAGAGCTAGAGTTATGTGCATGATGGTGATGACCTAGTTGACTATGATCTCCAGAATGGGTTACTTTATGGGCTTGAGAAGTTAAGTTCCTAATGGTACCTGATTGTAGCCATTACAGAAATTTTGAGATCTAAAATGGGTCTCCTATGGAATAATATAAAATAATAGTGGAAATTATAAAATAATATTATATTACATCATCAAATTTTAGATGGAAACAAAAATAAAAAACAACTTCTTCAACTTGTATTTTCAACTTATATCCCTATGGTTTACTCAAATTTCAAGACGGAGCACTCATTGGATGCAAAAATTAATTCTTCATCCAAGGAGTACCCATGTTGTATACTTTTGGTGGACCCTGCTATATGAAAAATGACAAATAGATCAAAAACGTTATTGTAATCAAGTTTTTTATGTATTTCTCATTTTTTGTGTAGCAAGGTCCATTGAAAGTATGCAATATGGGTACTCCTTTGATGTGGAATTAAATTATGCATACAACACTCGAAATTTGAGTAAACCCGTAGGGAGATAAGTTAAAAATATGAATTGAAAAAGTAGTTTTTTTTTTCTTTGAAACTCCAAAAATGGTGAATCACCCCCCCATGGTTGAAATTATCATCTTGAATCTTATTGGTTCTTATAATGTTGATTATGGTTGTAAATTTTTGTTTTGAGGCCCACTTTTTACCTCAAAATTTCTCTAATGTAATCAAAGAGGCTCACACCTCCAAGGTTGTAGGGCATTTTGGGATAGGGAAAAATAGCTACCAACTTGCAAAGGTATGTGTACTAGCCTAAGATGCAAGAAGATGTAGCTAGATTCATAAGAGGATGTATACTTTGTTGTACCAACAAGCCGTGCAATAGGAAACATGGTCTATACCATCCTCACCTGTACCCACTCATCCTTGGGAAAACATTTCCATGGATTTTTTGGGGGGTTTACTGATAACCAGGAAGCGACATGACTACCTTTTCATGGTAGTTGATAGGTTCAGTATGTATGCTCACCAACACCATACATGGTTAATGCTTTCCATATATCAGATCATCAACATTACGGTGTTGTGTCCTTTATGGTGACAATGGGATGTCCTTTCTGGTGACAATGGGAAAAGATATCAGGCCGTCGCTGAGATGTGACGAGATGACGAGCTGCTACATGCTAGGTTAATTGCCAACCTAGGTTAAGGTGACAACAATTTGGATGATGCACGTACATGTAAAATTAAAGCGCTCAACTAAAATTTGAATCTACTCAAATGATCTTTAGGTTTCGATACAACTGTTAAGATGGAGCCTAGAGACCTGATTTTATATTGTAGAAAACAAAGAATGTTGAAAAATAACTTTAGTAATTGACACATGGGGAGAATGTCTATTTGTTATTGCTCCAAAATTGATGGGTATGTAAACATGGTTCACCACCACATACTAGTCAATGAAAAATAATATATTTAAAGAAAATGAACCATGTTAAGTTAAAATGCACTGAAAACTAGAAGTATTCAAACATAACCTTGTCGTTACTAGAATATGTCCTTGGAAATGAAATGAATACAAAGCGAATTGTATTTATGTCCTACAATGTTTATGTCTTTAATTTTATAATGTCGCTATCCGTTACAAAGCGATGTATATTTATGTAGCTATATAGTACTATAAAATTACAAATAAATAATAAGCAAATTTATTATAATTAATTAATTATACATAATCACATAATTGTCAAATGAAATAAAGTTTTATTTTTTTATTATATGTTTAAAAAAAAAATTTGTAATATAATAAAATTATCTAAATAAAATTTAAATTACATGAACTTATTATAGTTATATTAAATTTTTTAATTCTTATTTTAGATAGTGTGTTATATTAAAAAGATGTTGGTTAATCATGTTACATTTTAGAGATTTTAGTCAAAATTGAGTGAACTTTTTTTGGCAAAATCTTATTTTTTGTTGTTTAAAATGGATTTTTGACTATTATCTATATAATCACAAATAAATAATAAGAAAATTTATTATGATTAATTAATTATACATAATCACATAATTTTCAAATTAAATAAAGTTTTATTTTTTTATTATATGTTTTTCAAAAAAAAATTGTAATATAATAAAATTATCTAAATAAAATTTAAATTACATGAACGTATTATAGTTATATTAAATCTTTTAATTCTTATTTTTAGATAGTGTATTATATTAAAAAGGTGTTGGTTAATCATGTTACATTTTAGATATTTTATTCAAAATTGGTCGAATCTTTTTTTTGGCCAAATCTTAATTTTTGTTGTTTAAAATGGATTTTTGACTATATATATATATATATATATATTCAACAACCTCAAAACCCTTGGGTCACTTGGATTATGAAGAGTTTACAACTTAAGCTTGTGATTCTAAGAAATATGTGTTACACAAATTAGAGAGAAAAAGAAAAAAACCCTCCAAAACGTAGAATAAATAATCTATGATATTAGAAAACTTCTTATTGAGTATTGGACTTGAGTTAAATCTAATTATTTATTAAATTTTCTTTTTTTCTCTTGTTTTATATTGGAGACCATTTTTTTTATATTGTTAAAGTGAACTATTATTTATAAATTTTTTTAAAAATTACAAATACATTAGATACATTTTCCTTACTTTTTTCTATTTCATGACCATTATGTAACAACCCTAGTGAAAAGTTCATGTAATAAAAGTTAATAAAAGAAAAATAAGACCACAGTTAAGGGACGCATATTCCACTCTAAATGTTGGGCAAAGATATCCTAATGAGCATCACTAGATATGTTTATCGCTAAGGAAATTGACAAAGGCTAAGGCAAAGGCATTAAAAGGAAAAAAAGGCATTTTTGGCACATTTATTTATGAAAATAAAGGAAATTAGGAGAAAAGTAAGGTGAAAGGTGACAAGTTGCATGTGAGGAGGAAATTGAAATAAAATAATGGAAAATGAAGAAAAGAAAGGCCTTATTAATAAAAAGGCTTCTGAGGATCAATTGGTAACCTTTTGTCAGTTCAAGTTTTGGAGTTCTCTCATTACTCTCTCTCTCTCACACTCTTGGTCACTTCAAGTTTTCTTGGAGAACTCTAGCTTTGGAGCAAGGAAGGAAAAGACAGAAAAGGGAAAGGAAACAAAGCAAGGATAAAGAAAGGAAGAGCAGGATCAAGCAACTTCAACAGGAATACATGTAGGTAACATATTACATGTGCGATTTCCTAGCTATTTTTGACACGCATGGCCTTTCATATTGGTGTATGGTTATCGTGTTGTCAGTGACATGGTTTTGCCAAGTTATGATAATGGTTTTTAGCCTAGACTTGTATTTTTCAGATTTCATGGTATGTTGGGATGTTTATCTCAGTTTTGAGCTTTGGCTCGCCAGATGGATTTCAGAATCTAGGACGGAGGTGGTCTCAAGGTTCATTCCCAAAGGCCTAAGAATCCCTTGAATGGTTTTGGTGGGATACAAGGTAAAAGCCGAGGGAGAAGTATCGGTTTAGAGCCTAGTGATCCAGTTTTGAATTGCGGTAAAGCCTGAGAGACTGGAATCTGTTTAGGGCCTAGTGATCTAGGATTGGATTTCGGTAAAGCCTGAGAGACAAGGAGATGGAAAATTCCTCAAGGATAGTGATCAATTCTGGATGGCATTCCAAGTTCAGTTCAGTTGTGATTAGAGCACTAATTTTGGTGTGATCACGGTTTGGTGAGGGTGGAGGTGGTTTAACCTTTGGATTCCATTGGCTTTTTCGGATTGGTTTATCCATGAGATCCCACATTCATGCTTGGAATATGGCACAGGGGTGATTGGCTGAAAGAAATATTTGGTTTAGCCATGTCTACAGTCAGGTGGTACCTAGGAGTCTCGAACCTAGTCGGATTTACCTGTGATTAATGAAAGCTAAGTTATCTTGATCTTCCACTTGTTTATATGTGGATTTAATGGTTGTTATATCTCTGTTATTTACATGGTTAATTTTGGTTATAAGCATGGTTAATTGACTGGTTCATGTCATGGTCATTTTATGTATTTACTTCAAATTGTTAAAATGATGGATGCAAGACCTAATTGATGTATCTTCGATATTGGGGCTGAAGAATGCCTCTCAGCGCAATAATGCTTGGGAGGGAAGCTAGGTGGAGAATGCTTTAAAAAATTGGACACTTAGCCCATCTTTCTCTAGTTATAAGGTTCTTCCATTTATAGTGGTTTGGGATGTCTCACTAGTTAGAGATGATAATGTTTTCAATTGAGAAAAAAAAAAAAATCTCCTTTATTTTGTTCTATTCAATTAATGAATATCCTTAAATATTTTAAGAAAGAAGGCAATAAACGTTGCATGAATGATATATCTTGAAGTCACTGATAAAGAGGGGTTTTGGGCCTATTTTGATGGGGTTACACAAGGTGATCCTCCTAAGGGAGGTGTTGGAGTGATTCTATATACTTTTTATGTTAGTTGGATGAAATTTGTAATTGGATAAGGTAGATGCTCAATAACAAGGGTGAACTTCTTACTTTAAAATTGATTCTAAGTTCGGCTTTTGAAAAAGGGATAAAAAATATTCAAATTATGAGAGACTCGCTACTTGCTATGGAGTGAATGAAGTTGGTTAGAAATATGAAAAAATATAAATTTCAGACCTATCTTTTTGGAGGTTCAAATTTTCTCCAGTTTTGTTCCTAATGTCAAATATGTACATGTATGTCATATATCAACTATTAAAATACGGACTACATGTTGGTATAGGGATGAATAAGTGGGGGATACACTTACATAGGTAGATCCAGGGCCATTTTACTCAATAACATTTTTAGGCAAATCATGCATACATTTCAAGCTTCATTACCAATATTATTTTAATTGTATTAAACCCCTCGTGCCCAACACACACACACACACACACACATATATATGAAAAAAATATCAAGGATAGTATCTATCTATCTATCTATCTAATTAAAAAAAATTACTTATATTTTATTAATAAAAAATATTATAATATAATAAATTCAATTAAATACAATTTAAGCTTTATTTTATTTTAAATAAACCTATGATGTTATTATTTAATCTATCATTTCATTATAACGTCTCATTATGTCTCGATGTAACCATTCTCATATTAAACTTGAGAAATGCATGAAAAAATATTAAAACTTATATTTATTCCTAGAAATTTCATATTAACACTGTGTAATATGGGTGATTTGTCCAATGTTTCAGATGGTGACTCCATCCATCATCAGGGACCATAGAGAGCCTTGGTCCTTGATGATGAATGGAGTCACCATCTGAAATGTTGGATAGATGACACATATTACACATTGTTATTTCGGAAATCTCTAACAATATGATTAACTGTGGAAATCTCCAATCACTCACAACTTATATTTACTATATTGAGAGAGGAAAAAAAAATATTGCATAAGCATATTGTATTGGAGCTTCTTTTTTTTTTTTTCCTTTATTTTATTTGTTTACTTCAAACAATGAGAAAGGAAGCAACCATCCACTGTTTTGAGATGTAGTGATGGTAACATAAACAATAAGCATATGGTAAACTATACATGAGGATGATCATCATCCTAGTACAATAGAGTTTTGATATCTCTGAACTCTAGTACATGTTATATTTAGAAATTGTCACCATAAAGTATTTGAGTTGTTGATAGCTAGATGATATATTTATACTTCAACATGTTTGTTATGCCATTACCCATAGTTCCAAGCAATGAGTTTCTAAGAGTGGTTTGTGTTCCTATATATATACTCAAGTCAATAAGAACCTATGAATGATCCTTGAAGCACTTGCCATACTAGATATTGTTTAAGTCAAACTTGAATCTAAGTTGAAATGAAAGGAGGAACTCTACATGAAAGGAGGAATGCCCCATGAAGATCAAAGTAATATGGAATCCTTTAAAGTCCATATTAAAGCATGTGAAGGAATGCCCCATGAAGATCAAAGTAATGTGGAACCATTTAAAGCCCATATTAGAGCATGTGGAGGAATGCCCCATGAAGATCAAAGTAATGTGGAATCCTTTAAAGTCCATATTAGAGCATGTTAAGACACAGGGAAACTATGGAAACATAAGGATGTGAGTCTCCTAGCTTTGCATAAACCAGACAAGATGGAACTATATCAAGTTTTTCAAATAAGTTTTTATCTTATTGTTATCCATTTTCATATCTCACCCATATTATCCATTTTTTTTGTTGCAATGAGCATAATTTCTTTCCCTTCTATTTTCCATTAATCCATAAAAAAAAAAGAAAAATGTCTATACTTCACTTCTCCTTGACCTAATTATAAATATTTTACACTTAATCAAGCTTTTAAGACTTTTGCATAGCTAAATCTCTTTAAATTAACCTTATACATTTCACATATTACTTATCTCATTAATCCATAAAAAAATGTCTATACTTTACTCCTCCTTACCTAATTATAAATATTTTATACTTAATCACGCTTTTAAAACTTTTGCATAACTAAATCTCTTATAATTAACCTTATACATTTCTCATAATACTTATCTCTACACAATTTACTTATATGTGTGAAATAATCTCACATCTTTTATCTCTCCACACTCAGCGTTCTACATTCCACAGAGTGCCCTTTCTTTGCACACCCACACTTTTACACACAATAAAGAACTTACAGAAGTATACATTTCCCACCTTTGAAGGGAAATTCAAGATACATTTCAGAAACCCAATATTGAAGGTATGAAGGTAAAAGGTGTCAATCCAGCGTAAGGTGAATCAATTTACTTTACATTTTATAAAAGATCTACATTTATCAATGAATTTTCAATGATGATTTTCTTGTGTCCCAAGAAGATGGTAAGATGGTAAGCGATAAAGAGATGTTTGAGTAAATTTCATTCATTTAAATAACCAAGAGTTGATACTATGATTTCATTTATGAGTAGATTTAGTATTATTGATGCAGGAGCATCTAGTTGACAGGGCAAAGACAAAAGTGAGGGAATATGGTTTCTGAAGAGGACAAAGAGATTAATTCATTGAGTGGAAAACATACTTGTTTTTTTTTCTTTTTTTTTATCAAGTTACTTAAAATTTACTGTAATAAGTTGTAATTAGGAGTAGTAATAATTAGATTAGAGTCTTTGTTTTCAAACAGTTCAGTTATTGTTGTAAAAAGCATGAAAAGAAAATGTACTAGACAACCAGAGAAAGTTTCGTATGGGAAATAACTGATGTAACTAATTGAACAAACTGAACAAACTAACAGCGGTTAGAACGGTTTGTAAACAATGCTATTAAATAGTGGAAAAAAGCACAATACGGGGGTTCGGACTGAGAGAGAAATATAGAAAGAAAAAATACAATTTTCTGTGCACATAGATCCTTACAGCGTCCTATTCATTTCTGAAATATTTTTTGTATTGAATTACTGTGTGAATATTATCAATGCATGGTCACAGAACTTAAATTGAAAAAGGGAGATATTCGAATGCAGAGGTTGTTCAATTCGGAGAAGGAGTAACGACGCCCATCTACAGGCGACTCCAACAGAATAACCAAACACACAACAAGAAATTGTTTGCACAAATTCCTATATACAAAATCAGAGTTTGCCATTACAGTGAAGAGAACAACCACAGTAAATCCAGGTATGCGAACTTAAAAGCATAACCAAAATTCAATTCCAGATAGTTCATATACAGTCATCAAAAAGTTATTGTCCATTTACATTTTGTGCAAAAACTTAAGAACGAACCAGTTCATGGACTTGGGAACCGTAACCATTACCAACATAAACCAAAACCCCATAAATCCCCAAACCCACTCCTACGACTCGACAGAGACATTACTCGACAACAGAACTAAGCACAGACAGTGGCTCGAGGCCAACAACCATACCAAACCACACGCTGAAAGACTCAGGGCAAGCAAACCACAAGTAAACAGAATGATGCTACCTGGAATTCCTTCGGAATAGTCAACTGTCCAAGCACCGAAACCCTCGGTCGCTCCACCTGCAAGGGAAACCAACAACCGAGAGTCAAATTACAGTGGAAACAAAATACAGAGGATTAAAACAGTTTTATTTTTGAATGAGAAAATACTACACAGGGGTTCCGCTTACCTAACAGACAAACCGTGACCATCGTAACCTCGGATTGTCTTCCTGCTCACAAGGAGTCGAAGACGATTAGAACCAGAAAGAAGAACAAGTACAAAGATATAGCATAGAAGGAAAGCTTACCAGTCAAGTTGGCGGAGGAATCGACGGAGAATGCCACCATTAGTTTGCCAAGACTGTGCATGAGCCGAATGAGTGCTGGAAAACGAGACTGAGAACCACATACTCATCAACCAACACACAGAGGTGAGAATAGTGAAAACCCAAGTGACAAATCGAGAAAAGGACGCACAGAGGCAGAGACCCGTAAAGCCGACAACAAAAAACACAGGAACAGTCTAGACACAAGCAGAGAAACAAACCTTACCAGGGTTCAACAGTTCAACAGACGAACGAGACACTTCCAAAACAAATTCCGAACCAATGGAGCCGTGAAGACCGCCGAGAGCATGCAGCTCGAAGAACTCGGAGCAACAAAACCCCGGACCAGCTAAAAGAACCCACATTGAAACTTGCAGACTACCAGCTCGTAGCTCAGAGAACCAGGTGGACGAGTTTCGAACAAATACGAAAGCATCACAGAAAAAAATCACAGTGAAATCGCAAGGGTCGCCGAGAGCTCGCAGACTGAAGGACCGGAGGAAACACAAAACCAAATGAACGCAAGGGTGGCAAAAACCCTATACCAAGGCGGGGTTTTAGGATTCCAAGAGGGGACAGGTGTACCATTACCATAGAACCTCTTAATTAAACATAGATTGAAAATCAAGTTGCGTATCTCCGAAATCCGATGATTATAAACATCAACTGACAGTGCAACATCAAGTGGGGAGTAATGACGGCGGGACCACGTGGGCTGGCCCCATCAATTATAGTCGCTGACACGCGTCCTTGCTTGCTTCGAGTCACGTGTTTACCCACAAACAATGTAAAATATGCCCGTGACCGAGTGCCTGCGAGGGTTTTCCATCGACGTCTTCCGCTGAAGGGACGGGGATTGGTCCGGGGTTGAAATTTGACGGGAAAAAGGGTGTCCTTTGTCGAGAGTCTTGTGGAGACAGGGGATTGGTTCGGGTTTGAAATTTGACGTGAAAATGCGCATCCTCTGTCAACGGTCTTGCATCCTCTGTCAACAGTCTTTCGTAGACAGGAACAGTGGCTCGGGCCCAGGGTACAAAGTCTCATACAGTGAAAGTTCTATTAAGCCACGTGGCTGAACAGTCTATTGATTAGGCAGAACAAAGATTCGCCTATTCAAAGTTGACATTCACTTAGAGGAAAGAATTCATTAACCCTAACTACTTTAGAGGGTAAAGGAATTGCAAGCCAAAGAAATTTTAATTTAAAAAGACCCACAATCGTAGTTACAATTCTTTAATATTGAAATTTTAATCTTAATTATTTAAAAAGAATGCACCTAACTTAATCTCAACTTCTCAGACAACCATTTTTTTTGAAGTACCCATATCACTTACCACAGAAACCCTACCCCGATAGAGATATATATATATATATATATATACATTAATGAACTCAGCCACAAATCATTTTTTAATTTCGTTCGAAGTGATATGAGATATTAATTCCGTTATGGTTAACCTGCGATTTAGCTTTTAATAATTTCATCCATCAACTTTGTAGAGGTTGAGACTATGAAATAAGCAGCGATTTCTGTCATGTATATATGTATAAAATACACGCAACTTGAGGCAATACGAGAATTATTTTGTGGTCAACTGGTTGAGCCATGATTTAAGTACACTAAGATTTTGATTGCTTTTAATAATTTCATCCATCAACTTTGCAGCGGGTTGTGACTATGAAATAAGCAGCGACTTCTGTCATGTATATATGTATAAAATACGCACAACTTGAGTCAATACGATAATTATTTTGTGGTCAACTGGTTTAGCCATGATTTAAGTACACTGACTCAGATTTTGATTGCAAGAACAGAAGACATATAGCTGAGTCATAAATTTGCTGCAGTCTGGATACATTCCCGTTGATTGACATTACATGAGACTAGATGGGCATCGTTCCAATTCCAAAATGTAAGGAGAGAGAAAAATCTCAAAAGAGATTTGAAGCAATCGAGATTCCGTTCGGTCCATTGTCACAAGGATGACTACCAGATTCATATCCAGAGCCTTGAACAACTTTAACTCCTGTAAACTATCCAACCCAACCCTAAAAAACAGGGTGGAAAGACTGGGGCTCTAGATTCTTTCAAGCAGAGAGAAGAACATGACGTGGCCTATGATAGATCACCGTTCCCATCTTCTTCCGCATCTTTTGGCTTTTGCCTGATTTGTCATTGTCTTTCATCAAATCTCCTAGTTTAGATGACGATAATATGTTCTTGCTTTTGGGGATGGGCACGCCATCTTCTATACTGAAGTTCCACTCACTCTCCCAACGAGGTTGAGCGCATGTAAAACACAAAACACTTACTCTGCAACGCAAATCCAATCAATTAGATCAGAATCAATGTCTAAAAGTAACCCTATAAATTGAATATACAGACAATTATGTATTGTTATGAAACAAATATGTTGGTGTGGGAGATGAAGACCTTGCGGGAATTATTGGTTGGCCCGGGACCGGCTGCTTCTGATCAGAACATGAATTTTGAGGTTCAGGATCAACGCCCAAGCACTCCTGATCACGCGCCAAGGCTGCTGATATAACTTGGGAATCCATAAAATAAAATGTATTTGCAATGAAAGAGATTAAACATATATCTGCTAAACGATGATTGCCTTGAGCATGCCAAATAACGGGCCTTTTATGTTATTTGTTTCCCGAAAACCCAACAGACAGCTGGGAAGGAGACCCACTGTTTTGGCGAAATACAACAGGTGAGAAACAGATGGCGAACTGCGGAGGAGTACATCCGCACAAGCACTAAAGGCAATACCGCTGGGGCCGCTTGTATTGCGTTGTTATGGTATTAGCGCCCACCCACAACCGCCGTGTAAACCACACGCTGCTTACCGCAGCCAATATCAGGCTGCTACGCAGCATTGAATGCCGCGGCAGGTGGTATAGAGGCCAGCGGATTTGAAACTCTTGTTTTGTGTAATGAGTGCATGTGAGTGTGTACGTAGTCTGGTCAATCAAGGGATATTAAGATGGGACGTTGAATCGCTCTCGAGTTTGGTTTTATTACCTGAAAATGTTAAGCAAGTTGTGATGAGGGTGGAGGGTTAGTTCGTTTTTGGAAGTTACTCAATACAATTTTTTATTTTTTTTGGGTATTGAATTGGGTTAAATGTTTATTGGAGAGTCAATTTATTTTTTGGTGTATTGAGTTGAGTTAAATATTTATTGGAGAGCTGAAATTCTTATTATTTAAGGATTAATTTTCATCAACTTTATTGTGAAACATTGGAAAATGTCAAAAGAAGTGTGGGAGGAAAGAGAATGCATTTTTTGTTTTTCTCTAAAAGTGGAAACAGAAAAACATTTCATTTTAGAATGTGAGGCTTTCAAAGACAACAGAGAAGCTATTCAGAGACGCTAACAGCTAGCTCTTGGGATAATCTTTTTAGCTAGAAGCATTTATTTGGAAGTTTCACAGAAAAAGTGCTGAATTCATCAAGCAGATGAATAAGCAATTTGTACCATAGGCTATCTTTAGCCAAGTGGATGTTAAAATAATTTTATTATTATTATTATTATTATTTTCAGTGATGGTCTAATTTTAAAAAACTCAAAAAATAGCCTAGAAATTTTGACAAGATTATGAAAAAATTTAGGCAAGATTAAATTTGAGGGTTATGGGTGTCCCAGTGTTTGATGGTGCTGAATCTATTTCCACCATAAAAAAAAAGTCACTCAAACAGTCCAACTACTTGATTTTTTGAAATTTTGGCTATAGTTATTAAACTTGAGGGTTATGGGTGCCCCAGTGTTTGATGGTGCTAAATCTATTTCCACCATTCAAACGCTCCAACTACAATTTTTTTTACTGGATTCCGATAAAAAAAATTGTCATCTTGACTATTTTGTTAAATGGTTAGACAAAGCCATTTGTAATCAATAGAGAATGCTTTGTGAATTGTATTGTATTACATGTTCACAATAAAAGTTGTAAGAAAAACTTAAAAACATTCTGCATAATAAAATAAAAATTTCAAATCTAATTTCCTCAATTTTAATATTAATTTTTATCATTTGATGAATAAAATATTAAAAAACAATTTTTTTTTGGTAATTATTTGACAAACGAATCTCCCCATCACAAACAACTTGCATAATCAAATTTCATCCTGGCTATACCAGTGACAAAGGCCTTTAAGGCTCCTCTGTCGACCGGTTTCCAGTGATGGTACGGGGAGGTCGGGCTCTCTGACGTGACACAGGAGCAGGCCTGGGATTTGTTCGTCAAATGAAATTTGAATGGCTGTTCAATTCATTGGACCGTAAATGTCTTTTTTTTGTCAGATGTAAATGCATTGAACCTGTAAAACTCAAAACTTTGATTTTTCTTTTAACTTTATAAGATGTGGAGCTGAGCGGAGTTACGCGGAGTTACTCTTAACGATTTGATATGCTGATGAAACGTGTCGTTTGGAAAGAAATTACATAATCTGTGCAGTAATTCCAACTTGCGAATTATCAATAATGGTAAGTAAATAAGGTTGCAAATTGATAATGATGCATGAAAACGGGGCGACAGTTAAGAGGCAGGTACATTGCAAATTGGCAGGAGTGGGAAGTAAATAAGATTGAGAATTGACAGTTTCACGGAGCAAGAATGAAATTGTGACTATTTGGCAGGAGTGGGAAGTAAATAAGATTGAGAATGGACAGATTCACGGAGAAAGAATGAAATTATGACTATATTTTTAAAAGAGTGGGTGAAAATGTATAAAAAAAACTGAAGACTAAGTGAAGTATGTATAACTCAAGTGAAAAATTATCTAATTTTATATATATATATATATAATTTATTTTCTATTATATCTAATTTTTTTTTTTTAAATAAATTTTTTTGCTTCATATTTAAAAAATAAATATTTTTCTATATTTCAAAATTATTTGTATTAGTTAAATGTGTCTTAAAACCAAAAGAATCTCTGAATGAATATCAAATTTCAAGTTTATCAACTTATTATAATACTCATGATAATAGGTTGTTGAATTCATTATACACTATTAATGGTGTCTTACTCTTTCATCTATTATATCATTTGTGACTCAAATTGAATCATTACATTATTTTTTATCCATCTTGATGCTTTTAGAGTGGAAAAATGGGAGGAATTCGCTGACAAATCAATTTTCACTAACAATCCCATTTTGGCAAATTGAGTTTTTAAACAAACTCTTGCTTGCGCCAACCCCTCACATTGCTCTACACTCATACCTTTCCAACGATGCAAGAAAGACCTCAAATGAAATCAGAATATGCTACCCAAAAGTCGACTTTCTAGTTTTGACCACCATGGATGTCACATCAGCTCCATTGCTGGTGGAAAAATGGCTAGCCATGTGAACATGATGAAGAAAACTCTAGAGAAATCAATATTCTATCTCTAGTTAAAAATTGAAGAAGTCAAACTTAACCACTAGTAGGTTATTGAATTGTGTTATAATTCAGCCACTAAGAAGAAGAGAGATTCCATTCTATTCGACTACATTTTGTTCCATAGTTGAGAAGAGTACCTAAGAGTGGATACAAAGAGAGAAAACAAAGACAGTTTGTGTTCTATAGCAGCCTACGAGTCATATGTCTTACTTCTTTGTACTTACATCCATTTCTATTTAGAGAAAGAGAGAGAAGAATAATGTCATCTTTCAATTTGGTTTTTCTCCCGTAAGGGTTTCCAAATACATATCTTGTGGCAGTTTTTTGTGAATGTTTATCTTTCACTCTTTTCTATTTTCTATATTTTATATGTTGCATGCATAAGCATAAACAATAATTTAATAAATTCGAGGTTCTACAGAAAGTTAAGTCCTCATAGTATGGATTTTGAATTTTCAATATATTTTATATAATTTGTTGCGATGAATTATCCAATGGAATATCCATGACAATTTATGGATCATATTGGTATAAGATCAGGTTTCTTTAGGTATATTATAGGGAGTTCCCAGAAATCTAGATCAATTAAGCTAAAAGCCATAAAACCCTAGCCATGGTCAACGAATCTATTAATAACCCTCAAGATCTGACAAAGGAGAGTTTCACCAAGGTTGGAAGAGTAGGTCATAGGTTTAAGCTATAATATAAACCTTCTCATGGTGGTTCTAGCAAATAAGCTTGGAATGGGAGAGACAAAGGTTCCAACCCGAAGATTAGTTCAAAGGGAAAATCTGGGGATCAAGAAGTACCAGAGAAGGAGACTAAGGGAGAACCCAAAAAAGAACAACCAAGCTCAAGTTCCATGAACCATTCACAATCCTTATTCAAGATGGAAGTGAAAGCCGACATCAAGTCATATCAAGGTGAGATTGACACTTTGATACTAAATCGTTGGTTGTAGTAATTAGAGGTTTATTTTAGCATTCATCAAATGGATGATGAATATAAAATTTCTTTTACTTCTTTGAAACTAGAAGGTCGTGCCTTAACTTGGTGGGAAATCCATACATAAATGCTTAGGATGGAGGGGGGTTCTCTAGTGACTAAATGGGGGGATCAAAACTCTCATAAAGTCTCAATCTACCCTATCAGGTATGTAGAGAACTAGTGGATCTAGATGCATTACTTCATGAAAAGATAGGAGAAGAGTATCTAGGGGGTCTATATGGCCATCTACAAAACAAAGTGATGTTGTTCAAACCTAGGATAGTGGATGAGGCTTGGGTACAGGCACAATATCTAGAGAACATGGGTAGAAGAAAGGGTAATCAAGTGGGTTGAATTAGAAGGAACAACACGAAGCTTCCAAAGAAGGGAAGAAGAAATGGAAAGGGGCAAGAACATAAATACAATAACCACATCATGCCAATGCAAAGATTCCAACAACCACTACAACCACTATAACATTGTTGTTCATATAGAAGAGAAGTGTTGGAAACTACATCTCAAAATCAACTTGAAGAACCATAAAAAGGATGGGAAGAACAAAAATATCATGGCCGCAAATTTAAGTGATCGGGAGGAAATTAGCCTACACGTGGATGGGAATATTGTCTACATATCAATGTAGAAGGGTTGAATTCAGCCTTCAACAATAATAAAATAAAGAGATGGTCAAAATCTTCCATATAAAAATATAGGTCAAGAAGACGAAAATAGATGCTCAGTTTGACTCAAGATCATAGGTGAACCTCATTGTAGAGAAGATGCTCAAAAAGTTTGGATTGAAGGTTGATGACCATCCTAGCAAATATGCACTGGAATGGGTCAACATGGAGACATAAATAAAGGTAAATAAGCAATGTAGAATCAATTTTCTATCAATGTTGATTTTATTGATAAAGTAGAATTGGATGTAGTTCCACTTCATGTATGTATAGTTGTGTTTAGGAGTCCTTATATGTACATGTTAGATGAGGTATTCATATAGAGATCCAACCAATACTGCATCATCATTGATGGAAAATCCTTCATCATCAATGTGCATAAGGAAAATCCAAGGATGCTGCTGGTAAGTGTCAACCAAGACAAGAAATTGATTAATTCTAGCAAGAAGTATGGTTTGTTATTTTAAAGATAAAATCAGTCTATAGAAGATTCAGTGAAGGCTAGGTCATCCCTAGAGTGATAAACCAAGAAAAAAAAAAACAACTAGAAGAGTTGTTACATTCACATAAGGTTTTGTGTTCTAGGAGACTAAAGGGTTACCACCCAAGAGAGAAGTGGATCACAAGATCCAACTATTTCCAAATCTTAGTTTCCAAACATTAGGTTGCATAGAAAGTTTGTTATATAACAAAATGAGTTGAAGAAGCAGTTCTAGTAGCTACTGGAACAAGGTATCATTTGGCCAAGTACCTCACCATGTGGGCCACCCATCATAACTATGCCAAAGAAGGACAGGACTTGGTGGATGTATATTGATTATAGGGTTTTAAACAAATTACACTCAAAAAAAGGTACTCACTGCCTAAGATAGATGATTTGTTGGATCAATTGCAGCAAGCAAAATACTTAACCTAGTTGGACTTAAAGTTATGGTATCATTAGGTTCAATTTAGAGAAGAAGATATCTCGAATACCACCTTCAAAACCAGACAATGTTTGTATGAGTAGTTAGTTATGTTGTTTGGCCTATGTAATGCACCAACTATGTTCATGAGATTAATGAATGATATATTATGCCTTTTTTATAGATTCATTTGTTATTTTTTATTTTGATGATATATTGGTATAAAATGCTACCTAGGAGGAGCACATCTCATAATTGATGCAAGTTCCAGAGATAATGAAGAAGCACCAACTACTAGAAAATTTCAAGAAGTGTGAGTTTGCAGAATAGTCTTTCTTGTATTTAGGATATGTTATAGGTGGAGGAGAGTTGAATATAGATCTTGCCAAGATGGAGGCCATATTGAAGTGGCCAGTGCCTACTAATGCTTTTAAGGCCAAGAGTTTCATTGGGGCAACAAAATATCTGAGGAAATTCATATCCTTGTTTTTAATAGTAATAGTACAACTCCATGCCATCGCATTGAGAGGCAAGAGTTTCTAGTGGGGAAAGATTAATTAGAAGACCTTTGAGGAGTTAAAGAAGAAAATAAGTTAAGCACCCATTCTTGCATTACCAAACTTCTAATAGCCTTTCGAAGTGGACACTGATGCAATTGTGCGTGCTATGGGAGAAGTATTGATGTAGGGAGGAAGGCCTATATGCTACCATTTTAAAGTGTTTCATGGGTAATTTTTAAATACCCCACCTACGACAAGGAGCTCTATGCTCTAATGTAAGCTATGAAAAAGTGGAAATACTATCTAATGGGAAGAGAGATAGTATTCCACATAGATCATTGGTTGCTACATTACCTACAAGCATAGAGTAAGTTATAACAGACCATCCATTGCAAAGGGATGGGGTTTCTATAGAAATTTCATTTAGTTATTAAGTATAAGAAGGGTACAAAGTAGCCAACATGCTTTCAAGGCCACCCACATCAAAGATCATATCTTTCAAAACATTGAAGCACATGAATCCTTTCACCCATGATGCATACAAAAAAGCACATATAGAGGATGAGGAATTCAAGGAGGTGTTTCGGTAGTTATAGAGCTAGAGTTATGTGCATGATGGTGATGACCTAGTTGACTATCATCTCCAGAATGGGTTACTTTATAGGCTTGAGAAGTTAAGTGTTCCTAATGGTACGTGATTGTAGCCATTAGAGAAATTTTGAGGTCTAAAATGGGTCTCCTAAGGAATATTATAAAATAATAGTGGAAATAATAAAATAATATTAGATTACATCATCAAATTTTAGACAGAAACAAAAAGAAAAAACAACTTCTTCAACTTCTATTTTCAACTTATATCCCTATGGTTTTACTCAAATTTCAAGACAGAGCACTCATTGGATGCAAAAATTAATTCTTCATCCAAGGAGTACCGATGTTGTATACTTTCGGTGGACCCTGCTATATGAAAAAATGAGAAATACATCAAAAACATGATTGCAATCACGTTTTTCATGTATTTCTCATTTTTCATGTAACAAGGTCCATCGAAAGTATGCAATATGGGTACTCCTTGGATGTGGAATTAAATTATGCATACAACGCTCGAAATTTGAGTAAAACCGTAGGGAGATAAATTAAAAATACAAATTGAAAAAATAGTTTTTTTTTTTACTCTAAAAATGGTGAATCATCCCCCCATGGTTGAAATCATCATCTTGAATCATATTGGTTCTTATAATGTTGATTATGGTTGTAAATTTTTATTTTGAGGCCCATTTTTTACCTCAAAATTTCTCTAATGTAATCAAAGAGGCTCACACCTCCAAGGTTGTAAGGCATTTTGGGGTAGGGAAAAATAGCAACCAACATGTAGAGGTATGTGTACTAGCCCAAGATGGAGGAAGATGTAGCTAGATTTATAAGAGGATGTATGCTTTGTACCAACAAGCCGCGTAATAGGAAACATGGTCTATACCATCCTCACCTATACCCATTCATCCTTGGGAAAACATTTCCATGGATTTTTTGGGGGGTTTACTGATAACCAAGAAGGGACATGACTACCTTTTCATGGTAGTTGATAGGTTTAGTATGTATGCTCGCCTACACCATACATGGTTATTTCTTGCCATATATCAAATCATCAACATTAGGGTGTTGTGTCCTTTATGGTGACAATGGGATGTCCTTTCTGGTGATGGGAAAACAATATTGGGTCATCCGTGAGATGTGATGAGCTAACGAGTTGCTACGTGCTAGGTTAATTGCCAACCTAGGTTGAGGTGACAACGATTTGGATGATGCACATACCTGTAAAACTAAAGTGATCATACGTAAAATTAAAGGGTTCAACTAAAATTTGAATATACTCAAATGATCTTTAGGTTTCAATACATCTTTTAGGATGGAGCCTAAAGACTTGATTTTATATTGTAGAAAAAAAAGAATGTCGAAAAATAACTTTAGTAATTGACAAATGGGGAGAATGTCTATTTGTTATAGCTCCAAAATTGATGGGTATGTAAACATGGTTCACCACCACATACTAATCATGAAAAATAATATATTTAAAGAAAATGAACCATGTTAAGTTAAAATGCACTGAAAACTAGAAGTCTTCGAACACAACCCTGTCGTTACTAGAATATGTCCCTGGAAATGAAATGAATACAAAGCGAATTGTATTTATGTCCCACAATATTTATGTCTTTAATTTTATAATGTCGCTATCCATTACAAAGCGAATTATATTTATGTAGCTATATAGTACTATAAAATTATAAATAAATAATAAGAAAATCTATTATAATTAATTAATTATACATAATCACATAATTTTCAAATTAAATAAAGTTTTTTTTTTTTCAAAAACATTTTTTAGTATAATAAAATTATCTAAATAAAATTTAAATTACATGAACTTATTACAGTTATATGAAATTTTTTAAATCTTATTTTTAGATAGTGTGTTATTTTAAAAAGGTGTTGGTTAATCATGTTGCATTTTAGAGATTTTAGTCAAAACTGGGTGAACCTTTTTTTGGCCAAATCTTAATTTTTGACTATATATATATTCAACAACTTGAAAAACCCTTGGGTCACTTGGATTATGAAGAGTTTACAACTCAAACTTGTGATTCCAAGAAATATGTATTGCACAATTAGACCAAAACAAAAAAAAACAAAAACAAACAAACAAACAAACAAACTCTCCAAAACGTAGAATAAATAATCTATGATATTAAAAAACTTCTACTTGAGTATTGGACTTGAGTTACATACGTTTCTCACCCTAATTATTTATTAAATCTTCTTTTTTTCTCTTGTTTTATATTGGAGACCATTTTCTTTCTTGTATTTTTTAAGTGAAGTATTATTTATAATTTTTCTTAAAAATTACAAATACATTAGATACATTTTCCTTATTTTTTTCTATTTCATGACCATTATGTAACAACCCTAGTGAAAAGTTCATATAATAAAAGTTAATAAAGGAAAAATAAGACCACGGTTAAGAGACACATATTCCACACTCAATGTTGGGAAAATATATCCTAGTGGGAATCACTGGATGTGTTTATGGCTAAGTAAATTGGGAAAGGCATTAGAAGGAAAAAATGCATTTTTGGTACATTTATTTATGAAAATAAAGGAAATTAGGAGAAAAGTAAAGTGAAAGGTCACAGATTGCATGTGAGGAGGAAATCGAAAGAAAATAATGGAAAATGAAGAAAACAAAGGTCTCATCAATAAAAAGGCTTCTAAGGATCAGTTGGTAACCTTTTGTTAGTTCAAGTTTTGGAGCTCTCTCATTATTCTCTCCCTCTCTCACTCTTGGTCACTTACAGTTTTCTTGGAGCACTCTAGCTTTGGAGCAAGGAAGGAAAAGAAAGTAAAGGGAAAGGAAAGAAAGAAAGGATAAAGAAAGGAAGAGCAGGATCAAGCAACTTCAGTAGGAATACTTGTAGGTAACATATTGCATGTGTGATTTCCTAGCTAATTTTGACACGCATGATTTTGCATATTGGTATATGGTTATCTTGTTGTTGGTGGCATGGTTTTGCCAGGTTATGATAATGGTTTTCAGCCTAGACTTGTCTCTTTTGGATTTCATGGTATGTTGGGATGTTTATCTCAGTTTTGAGCTTTGGTTTGCTAGATAGATTTCAGAATCTAGAGTGGAGGTGGTCTCAAGGTTCATTCCCAAAGGCCTAGGAATCCCTTGAATGGTTTTGGTGGGATACACGGTAAAACCTGAGGGAGAAGTCTCGATTTAGAGCCTAGTGATTTGGGTTTGGATTGCAGTAAAGCCTGAGAGACTGGTCTTTGTTTAGGGCCTAGTGATACAATATTGGATTGTGGTAAAGCCTGAGAGACAAGGAGATGGAAAATTCCTCAAGGATAGTGATCAATTCCGGATGGCATTCCAAGTTCGGTTCGGTTGTGATCAGAGCACTAATTTTGGTGTGATTGTGATTTGGTGAGGGTGGAGGTGGTTTAACCTCTAGATTCCATTGGTTGTTTTTGGATTGGTTTATCCATGAGATCCCACATTCATCCTTGGAATATGGCACGGGGGTGACTGACTGAAAGAAATATTTGGTTCAGCCAAGTCTACAGTCGGGTGGTACGTGGGAGTCCCGAACTTGGTCGGATTTTCCTATGATTAATGAAAGCTAAGTTATCTTGATTTTTCACTTGTTTATATGTGGATTTAATGGTTGTTATATCTTTGTTATTTACATGGTTAATTTTGGTTATAAGCATGGTTAATTGGTTGGTTCATGGCATGGTCATTTCATGTATTTACTTCAAATTGTTAAAATGATGGATGTAAGACCTAATTGATGTTATAACAATTCAAGGGAGAAGGTGGTGATCCTTCTTGTCATGTTTCATAAGAGTTTTCAGTCATTCATGCTCTGTCTTGTATCCTAGACCTGTAGGTTGCATTAATGGCAAGTTTTTAAAAGAATGTCAGTCTCGGTTGGGGATGGTCAGGCCTAGTCCTAAGGTTGATTTTTGGTTTATTAGTCTTGTCATCATGTATTTGATGGATTCTGAAATTTATAACAAGTTCTGGGTAGTGGCCGGAATTCTGGGCTAGAAAAGTGCCTTGAATTTTGTAGACGCTAGCACAAGTCTGCTGGGAAAAGTCCTTGGATGCTAGCTTGCAGGCCTGTGAGAGCGTCCAGAGGTCCCTGAATGTTGGCATGCCCATAACATGAGAGCGTCCAAAGGTTAAGAGGTCTAAAAGATCAGTGGGACCCAAGGGCAGGATGTCTGAGTGGCTGAGATGTCTCCTAGGGGTGTTGTTACTGATGTGGAAGGTATGGTTGATGTGTTCCATCGATTCCATTTCCTTAAGGTCACCAAGGAGGTTGAATCCCTTCATAGTGGCCTCTCTCGTCGCATGTTTACCCCGGTTGGTCGATTACTTGGGTAGATGTGGGAGGAGGGTGGTTACACATTATATAATATACTTGAAAAAAAATTACAATGAGTCATCAAGTTATGAACTTTAGCACAATTTATTATTAGATGTTTTTATATGTTTTTTGGAATATGACAATATAATTTTTGGCAAGATAGTGAATTCAATGGATTTAGTGCCCTGAAAATTATGAACTTTAGCACAATTTATTATTAGATACTTTTATTTTTTGGGAATTTGACAACGCAAGTTTTGTCAATATAGTGAATTCAGTGGATTTAGTGCCCTAAAAAACTTGTGGAATATTGGAGTTCTACATATTACACAACTGAAACATAAAACTTTTCCATCTTTGATAAAATAATTTTAAATTTGAAATTCTTCCTCCCTAATAAAATTGACAGACAAAACTTTTCAATCTCTTTACCTTTATTGTATTAAGACATACTTTTTATTTTTATAGACGATTGCTTATTTAACAAGGAGACTGTGTAGCTAACATAATTCAAATATCTCAATAGTTTTTAAAAGAGTTGAATCCCTTTCCAAACTCAAATAAACAAAAGCATTACTCAATAATATATTATACACATTCTTATATACACTTTTGTTTAAAGTGTTATTTACTACCACACCTCTATAAATTAAATGGTTGGTAAATGTTGATAGGAATCAATCCATAATAAATATCAAAATACTTACTCCATTATATATATCAAATTCCTAAAATTCAAGGATTACTAAAACTAATTAAATTATAAGATCTTTATTTTACAATGGAGATTCTTAATATGTAAATAGGTTTTGATAAAATACCATGATTTATCAATACCAAGTGCCCAAAAAATCATTACTAGCTTTATAACATTATTGTATATAACTATTTTTAAATTAAACAATTTAATTAAAAGTAAAATAAAAATATAACTACATTAGAATTATTGAGAATTAAATTAAAATTCTAAAAGCCAAATTCCAAAATATGCATATTCACATAACAAGAGCCATGTGGTAGTGTGACATGTCACTACTTTCTGTTTCATTGTTTGTGTGCCTCTAAGAATGGTTGAACTACACTGCATGTCCATCAATTATATATATATATATATATATATATATATATATATATATATATATATATCTGTGTGTGTGTGTGTGTGTGTGTGTGAAATATGTTTTAACTTAAAATATTGAATAAGTATTTATGGGAAAAACTATTTTGAGTACTGTCGTTTAAAAGTGAAAATGCAAAAGCTTCATGCAATTGCTTTTCAAAAGTCATCTACAATTATGACCTTTGTAATTATAAAATACTAGCCCAAAGATCAATAAAAATTGAAACTATTTCTGAAGTCTAAACAATATGTCAGTGTAATATCTATGATTCAGTAATGGATATACCAATATAGCCAACAAGTCAGCATCAACATACTTGAGCTACATGAATTTCATGCCATTATGTGGCATGAGTTTCATGCTTAGTGTCCATTTTAATTTACTTCATTCCTTGCACTCTACTACAACACATCGATAAAATTACAAAATTTGTTAGCATATACAAAGACGTTTGTTACAAGATCAAGTGCAGTGTGTTATGTTACATGGCACTATAAACAACTAGCATCTTACGAGGAATTATGTCATGTTAAAATCTATTGAGCCTCCACAACTTGACCTGCCATTTCCTCTAACTCATCCTTTCAATGTTTTCTTCTACAACCATATTGTGATCCTTTTCATCATCTCCCTTTGATAGCTTGCTCAGTTCTTCTCAAATCATATTTTTCAAATATGCCTTCCTCTTTGAAAAATCAATGTCGAATTTTCCCACTGCAGGAATATACACATATTCACAACTTAGTATATCAATATAAACATAGTTTGAAAACCATGAAGAAAGAGTCAAAGGACTTGTCAATTCAACTAAAACATAGCAAACCAAGCACAAAAAGCAGTCACAAGATTTTTAGTCAATCAAACTAGAGTGCATGAATGCAAGCAAATTGATAACTAACAAAGCCATAAACAATGTAGAGGGACAAAAGCAAGATTCAAGATACCCATTTACTAAAGTATGTAAGTGAATGTTGCTTGCACAACAAACCATGGTTAGAATACAATTTTGAGCAAAACATAAAAACCTTTGGAGGGATAACAAGAAGCAATCTTGTAGCACCTCTCCAAAAGCATACCAAAAACAAAGGGAAGGAAATGTTGAAACTGAAACTAACTAATTAAAGCTTATTATGTTAAAATCTACTCCTTGAAGAATATTAGAGATACCATAATGTATATCATCATCAGAAGGATCTAATTTGGTTGATTTCCCTTTAGCTTTGTTTTTTCCCTCTATATACAATACAAAAGCACAATTAATTCTCTTGTGCCATGTCAAAGACTTCAAAAGTTCCTATTTTTGTTCTATTGGTAGAAGATGTGAACCATAAGAACTTTGATTATTCTCGAGGCCATACCTTTCTATTCATTATCACTTTCCTCTTGTACACCATCTTCCTCCTCTTCTTCATTTCTTCTTTCTTCTTTAGATACAACACGGGTTCAACATATAACAAATATAAGGACGAGAACCAACAAAACTTTTCCTCATAAAAACATGGCAATACACTACATGCAGTACCATAAATCTTCTTAGGAAGAATGCTTTGAATAAGCCAGTCATTTTCTTCAGCGTTATATTTCAAAGGAATACTATTTTATGTTTGATAAGCTTGAATTTTTCCGTGTAATCTAGCACTAACATGAACCCACACCGGGGAAAAAGAATATCCCATTACAACCACTTCAATCAGATGAGTTCCAACTGGCCTATCATAGAAAGAAAAATAGCCATCTGGTCTGATGAAAGAAACCGTCTCCTCCATTCAATACGACCTTCACATTTGCAGTTTTGCTAGGAAATCCATGCGTTTTCACTCCAAGTCCTTCTATTTTCACTCTGCCGAAAATTGTGTAACCGTTTTTAATCCTGGTAGATGAGACCGCTAAATATGACCCATGTAGAAGATAAGTAAGTCTGATGATAAAGAAGAGGTAGGAAACCAGAATTCTGCAATCCATGGTTGTCACAATGTTTCACAGCACAAAGTTGCAGGATTAACCTCGCATGTGCTTAGAATGTTTTAGTGCAATTATACAAGTTCCCAAAATAAGCTAAGCATGACAATGTGAATGAATACCTGAACCTCCATGTACTTTCCAATCTTGTCCATAGGCCCATCTTTGGATTAAAAAAAATTGTATTGTTTCCATCTTCACCAAATACAAAAAAAAAATCTCTAAAAAAAAATCCATGACACGTGCCTTGTTGTTTCCTTATTGGAGGACGAATTTCCCATCTGTCTTCTTCCACATTGTAAGATCATTGCAAGTATTGTGGTTGTATTTCCTTGTGTTGCTTGTGAATAGAAAACAAATGCCCTAAAGAAGAAGCAACTACACAGAACTCGCGACCTTCCACATATCCTCAAACATTATACATAGTTTGCTTGAACCAGTTTAGTGTATGAGTACTACGTCTAGTGAGAACAACTAATTTTCCATGGATGAAAGCATTGGAGCAATTGTCCATCATTTGATAATTTCTGAAGCCAATGAAGAACATGGACATTGCTAGTTGCATGGAGATATTTCCTCACCGATTATTGCAACATATCTCCAAATTTACCCAGCAGACACCCCAAGCAACAAAATAGCATGTAAGAACTGCTATGTACTCACAAATTGTCCAAATATGCTCCCCCTTAAATTCAAAATTTCAAATAATAAACTAATGTTAAAAATTTCCCTCTCATTTTTAAATTCAAATTCAAATTTTATAGCCTCGTATTGAAATTTTAGTTGAGCGCTTTAATTTTACGTATGAGCGCTTTAATTTTACATGTACGTGCATCATCCAAATCGTTGTCACCTCAACTTAGGATGGAAATTAAACTAGCACGTAGCAGCTTGTCATCTTTTCACATCTCAATGGTGGCCCGATATTTTTTTCCCATAAACACCAGAAAGGACACAACACTAGAATGTTGATGATTCGATATATGGCAAGCAATAACCATGTGTGGAAAAGAAAGCATCTCAAGGAATATTGTTGGAAAAGAAAGGAGTCCATTGAAAACCCAAAGAAGGAAGAAAATCAAGTTGAGTCAAGTATGATTGATGAAGTTTTATCTGCTAAATTAGGTATGGTAGATGAATCTTTGCCTGTTTGCAATGTTTCTCATCATTATGAAAATTGGTTGTTAGATTCTGGTGCTTCTCATCACATGATTCCGCACAGAAATTGGTTCACTTCATATCAAGTTGTGAATGGTAGTTTTGTGTTTATGGGTAATAATATATCTTGTCAAACTATTGGGATGGGAAATGTCAGAATTAAAATATATGATGATACAGTTAGAACATTGACTGATGTTAGACATATACTTGAGTTGAGAAAGAATTTGATTTCTTTGGGAGTATTGGACTCGGAAGGTTACAAGTTTACAGGTCAAGGTGGAGTGCTGAAAGTTTCAAAGGGTGCTCAAAGGGTGAGGCTGGTAGCAAAACGGTATTATCAGGTAGAAGTATTGACTTTCATGAGATTCTTTCACTAGTTGTAAAACTTGGTTCTATTTGTATTGTGTTAGCACTAACTGCATTACTTGATCTTGAGTTAGAGCAGTTATCTATTAAAACAAATTTTCTTCATGGAGATTTGGATGAAGATATTTATATGGAACAACCAAAAGGTTCTATATAAGGACGAACATAAGATTAGTTTGCAAGCTCAGGAAATCATTGTATCATCATTTGTAAGACTATGTGCAGAGGAGAATTATGTTGCTATAGTACATTCCAATTGAGGAGCAAGATGCTGACATTTTAACAAAGACATTGTCAAGAGGTAAATTTGAATTCCATAGGTGCAGGATAAGGGTGGTGAAAAATCCATTTCTTCATAAGAGGGAGTGTTAGAAAATGTAGCAAGAAAGGATCAATTTGACTTTAGCCTTAGTCAAATTGAGTAAATCGAATTTTCACATCAACAAGACAACTTGGAGGTAGTTAACTAGCGTGACATGACTCTTGTCAGTCAGTTACATCAACAAATTAGAGTTAGTGGGCTTGGAGTTCAGTCATAAATTCATATAAAATGTAGAATAACAAAGATGAAAAACAAATAATTATTGTCAAATTTTTACTTCATACACAATATAAATTTGAAATTCATATCTTAATGAATCCACTCTCAAATTTTCATTTCAAATTCCAAAGTATGATCGACTATCAACCACCACATACCATATTAGAAATAACACATAGCCCACTCAAATGATTCTTAATATATGAGTGTATTTTTCGTTACCTTTCCTTTCAAGGCATACAATATTGAGAAGAGATCTAATCTCTCATACAAAATCAGTGTGAAAAATTATATGACCTAGAATTTCATGTCAGACAATCTTAATAGGTGATCTAACCACCCATACAAAATCTTAGAGTATATTTACATGTTAGTTACTGAACCACGTTCACACAATTTTAAGTGGACAATACGTCATGTGAGACGTCAAAATCCAGGTCCACTTGAAATTTGTACAATATTCTTTATAATGGTAGTGTGGGGTGGTAGTTATTGTTTTTTTTTTCGCATATATGTGTATCTTCTGTATATGCACAACTTTTGTATATGCACATATCTTTTGTATATGCGCAACTTCTGTATATGTGTATCTTCCGTATATGTGTATATCTTCTATATATGCGCATATTTTTCGTATATCTACAACTTCTGTATATGTGAATCTTCCATAAATGTGCATATATTCTATATATGTGCAACTTTTGTATATATGGAAGCTGCGCATATATAGAAGATATGCACATATAAGGAAGTTGCACATATACAGAAGATATGCGCGTATATGGAAGATCTGCATATACAGAAGGTGTGTGTATATACGAAACATATGCATATATACAAAAGTTGTGCATATATGCGTATATTTCGTATACACACATATCTTTCATATATGTGCAGCTTCCGTTTACGTGTATATTTCGTATATGCACACATCTTCTGTATATGAGCAACTTTCGTATATGCACATCTTCTGTATATGCGTAGCGCAACTTCTGTATATGCGAATATCTTCCGTATATGAGTAACTTTTGTATATGCGCATCTACTGTATATGCACAACTTCTTGATATGAACATATATGAAAGAAGTGCATATACGGAAGTTGTGCATATACAAAAAACATGTGCATATATGAAAGATTTGCATATACGGAAGTCACACAACTTCTATATATGCACATCTTATGTATCACATATATTCTGTATATGCATATGGTACCACCCGCCACTAGAGGAATGTCGAGGTGTCGTTCAATCCTCTCCATTCTCTAGTCTAGGATGCCCATACGGTTCTCGTGTCAGTCCAACATAGTTTATCCCAATAAAAACTTAATATTCCAGTAAAGATCTACAATCTGCATGTATTGGTTGAATCGTCTAATTGTGTGTCCTATATATGGGATCCAATAAGCCCATTCTATTAGAATCTCAGTGTCTGAGAGAGTAGTCCTATGAGAGGATGCTTCTCCATAATATCAAAAGAGTTCTTGCTAAACATTGTTCGGTAATCTCCTAGTAGTGAGATGCAAATATAAAACATACCTTCTAGAAAAAATATCACAGCAATAGATAGCTAACATTTACATTACTTTGGGTGATCCATTTTTTATTATGTGATTTCAGATATTTATATTGAAGTGCCGAACACACAACCTTTTAAGAATTTGTACTAGTATGTAATGAATTGCTTCTTGTTGCAGTGATTCACCCCTTTGTCGTTATTATCGAAATTTAAATTTTTTGTTGAAATTGATTCAATACACCATACAGAAGGTTACATTAAAGAAAATAGTGTCTCCATCTTTCGCTATTATACCTATAGAATAATCACAATGTATGAAAATTTTCTTTGAAGATTTCCTCTTGAAAGTCTTTGAAAGTTTTGCAACACATACAATATTTACATGAATTTTTATTAATGTAAGTTATAATGTATGAAATTTAAATGTATTTATTTATTTTTATAGATGTTAATTTAAAATATGATATATATATATATATATATATATATATATATATATATATATGTTATAAAATATAAATTAAACAAAAATGAAAAATATAACTACTTTGATATTGGGCAAAACATCCAAAGATAGAAGGGAGACCATAGTAACCATAGACCTCACACACAATGTAAATATAGAACTCTACAAAGTAAGAAGGGGGCCGTGAAACCAATACAACACTAGTTTAGTTTGTAACATCTCAAGTGGAAAATTTTTCCTCCTTTACTCTTAGGAAACTCAATACCATTATTAACATAATGCCCCTTTCCCCAACGACCATTTTTTCCACCTTGGAGGATTATCCTCTTTCACAAATTCGCTTCATTCTAAATATACACAACCAAGTACAACCTTAAACATTTTCTCTTCCATCTTAATATTATGTTAACACTATTTACGGAGCATTCCTCTCCATCATTCTTTTTTTTGTAGATAGACTAAGAACTGCAACTATGTATGGTTTTGGTGATGATGACCAAGTGTTATCATATAAGGGGTAGAAAATCTACACATTAGAGCTATCCAATCCCCATTGCACAACCAATCTTGTTAAAACAAAGCTTCTAGTATATTATATTTCAAGGGTAAACCTATGAAAGAATCAACATATTGTCATTGTCTTTAAACTATCTTAAAGTAAGACATTTCTATTTCCTATACTCAAATATTGTACGATTCACCTAAGGTATTCTTCCCTTATAATTATGTTTTGGTGTTAGAATATTTATAAATATGGATAAACTAAATTTGGAATTATGTTTAATGGTTTAAACCTTTGAGGAAAATGTCTTATTACTTTTTTCAATAGGAACTAAATTTTTTGGAGAATAGGTAGCATCAATTAGATATGTTTCTATTACACCATATACAACTATTTCATCAATTCTATACACCAGATGTGACTACTTCATAAATGCACAAACATGTCAGTTACAACATGTCCATTGATACTTTAACTAATGAAACTTGGGAAACCAAATTTTCACCAAGCTACTTGAGCTAAGATCATTTCAATCTTTCATCCTCTCTTTGGGTGTAACCACAAGTTCAACCAGTCAAGGTGTCCCATGGGTCTAGGGAAGCCTCATTGGAATTTAACCTTGCCCAATGGTGAAAAACTCATGTCTTTCCACCATTTGATCCAACAAATTTGGCAATTTCGAAAAGGAGGATATGGGGGGTGGGAATTGATCCATTTGTGTGTGCCTGGTCATGAAACCATTTAATATGGTCTCTTTGGGTGCAACCATAGGTTGGACCAAGGTGTCCCCTATGGCTCAATGGAATCCCTCATGGGAACTGAATCTTTCTTGATGGTGAAAGAATAGTTTGATGTCATGAACCATTAGAAAATAACTCAACCTTCTTATAGTTGATGTTGTGTTATTTTAAGACTTTTTTATTATTTTCTCAGAGGATTCTAAATTCACAAGAAATTGTTCTAGTTTGCTAGGATGCTTATGCACTATTCACCTAAAACCCTCATAAAATAATGTAAGTCCTCCAAATATAAATCATCCATACCACAAAGCATTCTAGATTCATATAGGATTTTTCAATTTTTTTTAGTATCAATTATTAAATAATTCTTCCAAAACAATAATTCTAATTTACTTGTCCCAAGTGATATTTGTCATACTTAATTTCATATTATAATAGAAGAAAAGATTATGAAAACAAGATTATTGATAAATCCTTCGCTATATTTTCATAATAATCATTTCCCTTACCCATGCCAACCTCCGCTTTTTCCGTTGTGCCACGTTACGAAAGAAAATGAAAGAAAACATTTTCCTTTAACAAGAGATTTCTACTTTCCACCATTACACCATGTCCCTCCTTCCTAGTAAATTTTATTTATTTAATTATTTTTGTTGAACATTTAGGTTTCCTTATAAATTTTAACCATTTTGTTGTCTTTGGTGTTTAGTAAACTTATTCTCTATGGTGCAATAAATTAGCACATCCTCTCCAGTTTACTACATTCTATTATTGCAACTCCAAGGTATCTAATCATTTCCACTATTCAGACCAATTATTTCTCCTAGTACTAAATTTTTTGCTTGGGAAAAATCTCCCTTTTACTAGAAAGAGAGATGAAAACAATTTTTCTAAATTAAGTGTATAAACTAGAAGAAGGCCCAAAAGTTTATTTTTTGATAAAATATATTATGTTCTTATTAGAGCCCACATAAACTATTTATAATTATAGATATTTTTTATTTTAGTTTCCATACATTCCAATATTAAAAACAAAAGTAAAAAGCTAATTAAAACTAAAAAATGGGAAGTGGGTAATACATATGAGAGTGCCTTTAAGTTATTGATCACTATTAATATATCCCTCCATATTGTGAATTTCTTCTTGTAGGAAATCTTCAGTGAGTCATATAATTGATTATATAGCAAGATCTGGAGGAGAGTATCTACATTTTTGTTTAAGGATGATTTAATAAGTAGAAAGAGTATCTTAAACTCACTAGAATTATTAGAACCTTTGTCAATGTCTTATTTGTTGTAAATTATAAAATCATGGTTGGTACAATGAAAATACATCCTAGTTCATTATCTCCAATTCCTTAAACCTTTTATGTATAATAATTTGGGCTTTGAATAGGAAATGACGAAAGAAAACTAATACTTATGGTGCCAGCTAAAATGTTAACATATATTGATTTTCATAAAGGTAAGCATTCTTAGCATGCCATATCCCCATATTATGAGATATGGAACCATTGTAGGCCTCTTTAAGTTCCCTCTATCTAACCACTTTTTGAATTCATCCTCTATGACTTTCTTTGTCCACAAATCCAAGAAAGCTAGTGATATATCAACTTATTTCAATAAATACACAAAAAATGCGTCTATCAAGAATAAGGGATCATTTTTATGACCATGAGATTTACACAAAAGCACCAATTAGGACAGTTTATTTTTAGCTTCTATAACCTGTCGATCAACACCGACTATATAAATAGAATACACTTGAGAGTTGTTTAAACTTTAATAATTTAGGCGATCTCAACCTTTCCTCCCTCAAGCTAGGTGTTTTCTTGTACACGTCACAAAGATTGATATAGTAGTTCCTCTATCATTTCTTTAAACCCAAATTAATTCACTAGGACATTTATTCACCTAACTGGATATTACTTGCTACCTATTCAAATTCATTTAATGAGCATTCATCTAACCCTACTACCAAATATTCATGCATTTTAGATTGTCCAAATCATTTAGAGTACCTAATCCTAGCTCCTAAAGGTTTAGAATGACGTTGTGAGATATGAAGTTGGACTAATATAGGTAAATATGGCATTCGATGATGCTAGAATAACTAATATAAATATGGCATTAGTCCCTACCCTCACCTATGTCCTATTGCCAACCCTCCACAACAAATGGTATCTGAGGACAAGAAAACTAATTGTGAGAATTTTCCATTTATTGGAAACATTTTAAACTCTCTTCCTTCCATTTAGAATCCAATACGAAAGAAATAAGATACAGAAGATGCGGATATATAGAAGTTGTGTGAATTATATATATGTACAACTTTCGTATATGTGTAGCTTCCATGCACATCCTCTATGTATGCACATGTATTGTATATGCACAACTTTAATATATGTGCATATACGAAAGTTGTGCATACTTTGTATATCCGTAGCTTCCATATATGGAAAAATTCCAAAACTCTGCACTCCACCTCATAACCTCATATTTAAGATAATAGTAGAATATCATACAATGCCATATTCCTTCATTTTCATGGAGTCCTGTAAAATTTTCCCCTTATATAACACATTTTGAGAAGGAGCTACTATCATTAGGACAACCAGGATAGTTTCAACATTCTCCTAACTTACAAGGCATTAAGGATGCACATGGTACAAACAAGTTGTCAAAATAAAATAGAGAAACCATATAAATATGTAAAGAAGACCCAGATGTGATGACTGCCATTAATTTACTTGTTTAATTTTTATCAAAATCAAAAGAAAAAACAAAGAAAATTTCCTTGGATTTGGGCCTTCTTGGTGAAAACGTTGGAGAGGGTAATTTGTATATTTTGCAAATGGTTTTTCTATTTTCTTTTTTGACATCCTGTTTGTACCATGTGCATCCTTAATGCCTTGTAAGATAGGAGAATGCTGAAACTATCCTGGTTGTGGGCCAGTCCTAAAAAATCTTGAATATTTTGTGTCATTTTCAAATTAACGACGAACCTGTCTGCAAGCTTTACATGGAAAGAGTCTGAATATTTTGTGTCTTTACAAAATTAAGGGTGAACGTGTTTGCAAGTTTTAAATGGTAAAAAATTGAATATTTTGTGTCATTCCAAAATTAAGAGTGAACCTGTCTGCAAGATTTATAATCATAGTTGTAGTAGCCAAGATTTGGTTCTTTGCTTCTCCCCATGAATATGCTCAATGCTCTTAAGAGATGCTTTTGGAAGTGTTACAATTCACTCCCAAAATTATCAATTGCAACGGGGAATGCCTGATGTCGTTCTCAATTCTCACTGATTGGAATCCTTATACACACTAACTAGCATAAACTAAGTTTTAACTCAAAACTGTTTATACATAAATTATATTATACATTGCAAATATCGTTTCAAAGATTTAGCTCATGCATTCTTTGCTTAGTTTTTTTTCATTGAATTGATCATTTGTTTGATGTATATAATACAATTAATTACCTAGATTTGTAAATAATAACATTTTAACGTTGCATTTTTTGTTCCATAGTTTTTAAAACCATTTTGACATTTTCATTGTTAGCATGAATAGAGTGAGAGATGCTCAATATTGGACTATTTGGACAATCAATTTCTGAATATATATGCTCATATCCATCAATTTGGCTTTTCTTCTTACATAAAAAGGACAAAAGTGTTTTATCTAAAGAAGAAAGAAGAAATGAAGAAGAGGAGGAAGAGGAGGAAGAGGGTGTAGAAGAGGAAAGTGATAATGAATAGAAAGGTATGCTCTCAAGAATGATCAAAGTGCTTATGTTTCACATCTTTTGCCAATAGAACAAAAATAGGAACTTTTGAAATCTTTGACATAGCACAAGAAAACTAATTGTGTTTTTGTATTGTATATAGAGGTAAAAAACAAAGCTAAAGGGAAATCAACTAAATCAGATCCTTTTGATGATGATATACATTCTGGTATCTCTAATATTCTTCAAGGAGTAGATTTTAACACAATAAGATTTTAATTAGTCAGTTTCAATTTCAACATTTCCTTCCCTTTGTTTTTGGTATGCTTTTGGAGAGATGCTACAATATTGCTTCTTGTTATGCCTCCAAATGTTTTTATGTTTTGTTCAAAATTGTATTATGACTATGGTTTGTTCTGCAGGTAACATTTAGCAACATACTTAAGCAATTGGGTATGCTTAATCTTGAATCTTGCTTGTGTTCATGCACTCTAGTTTGATTAACCAAAATTCTTGTGATTGTTTTTTTGTGCTTGGTTTGATATGCTTTAGCTAAATTGCCAAGTCTTTCGACTATTTTTTCATGGTTTTTAAAGTATGTTTCTATTGATCTACAAAGTTGTGACTATGTGTATATTATTGCAGTGGGAAAATTCGACATTGATTTTTAAGAGAGGAAGGCATATTTGAAAAATATGATCCAAGAAGAACTGAGCACGTTGCTAGAGGGCGATGATGAAGAGGATCACAATATGGCTATAGAAGAAAACATTGAAAGGATGAGTTAGAGGAAATGGCACATCAAGTTGTCGAGGCTCAATATATTTTAACATGACACAATTTCTCGTGAGATGCTAGTTGTTTACAGTGCCATGTAACTTGACACACTTCACTTGATGTTGTAACAAATGTCTTTATAAATTCTAACAAAATTTGTAATTTTATCGATGTGTTGTAGTAGAGTGCAAGGAATGAAGTAAATTAAAATGGACACTAAGCATGAAACTCATGCCACATAATGGCATGAAATTCATATAGCTCAAGTATGTTGATGCTGACTTGTTGGCTATATTGGTAGATGCATTGTTGAATCATAGTTATTACACTTGTTAAATAGTTTCAATTGTTATTGATCTCTGGGCTTGTATTGTATAATTACAAAGGTCATAATTGTAGATGCCTTTTGAAAAACGATTGCATGAAGCTTTTGCATTTTCACTTTTAAAGGATAGTTCTCAAAACACTTTTTCCCATAAATACTTATTCAATATTTTAAGTTAAATCGTATATATATATATATATATATAGAGAGAGAGAGAGAGAGAGAGAGAGAGAGAGAGAGAGAGAGAGATCAAGTTGATGGACGTGCAGTGTAGTTCAACCATTCAACCATTCTCAGAGGCATACAAACAAAGAAGCAAAAAGTAGTGACATGTCACACTACCACATGGTTCTTGTTATGTCAATATACATGTTTATTTTGGAACTTGGTTTTTAGAATTTTAATTTAATTCTGAATAATTCTAATGTAGTTATATTTTTATTTTACTTTTAATTAAATTGTTTAATTTTAAAATTGTTATATAAACTAATGTTATATAAAGCTAGTGATGATTTTTTTGGCACTTGGTATTGATAAACCATGGTATTGTATCGAAACCTATTTACATATTAAGAATCTCCATTGTAAAATAAAGATCTTATAATTTAATTAGTTTTAATAATCCTTGAATTTTAGGAATGAGATATATCTAATGAAGTAAGTACATTGATATCTATTATGGATTTATTCCTATCAACATTTACCAACCATTTAATTTATAAAGGTGTGGTAGTAAATAGGCACTTTAAACAAAAGTGTATAACAATTTATATAATATATTATTGAGTAATGCACTGAAAACTAGAAGTCTTCGAACACAACCCTGTCGTTACTAGAATATGTCCCTGGAAATGAAATGAATACAAAGCGAATTGTATTTATGTCCCACAATATTTATGTCTTTAATTTTATAATGTCGCTATCCATTACAAAGCGAATTATATTTATGTAGCTATATAGTACTATAAAATTATAAATAAATAATAAGAAAATCTATTATAATTAATTAATTATACATAATCACATAATTTTCAAATTAAATAAAGTTTTTTTTTTTTCAAAAACATTTTTTAGTATAATAAAATTATCTAAATAAAATTTCAATTACATGAACTTATTACAGTTATATGAAATTTTTTAAATCTTATTTTTAGATAGTGTGTTATTTTAAAAAGGTGTTGGTTAATCATGTTGCATTTTAGAGATTTTAGTCAAAACTGGGTGAACCTTTTTTTGGCCAAATCTTAATTTTTGACTATATATATTGATTCAACAACCTGAAAAACCCTTGGGGCACTTGGATTATGAAGAGTTTACAACTCAAACTTATGATTCCAAGAAATATGTATTGCACAATTAGACCAAAAAAAAAAAAACAAAAACAAACAAACAAACAAACAAACTCTCCAAAACGTAGAATAAATAATCTATGATATTAAAAAACTTCTACTTGAGTATTGGACTTGAGTTACATACGTTTCTCACCCTAATTATTTATTAAATCTTCTTTTTTTCTCTTGTTTTATATTGGAGACCATTTTCTTTCTTGTATTTTTTAAGTGAAGTATTATTTATAATTTTTCTTAAAAATTACAAATACATTAGATACATTTTCCTTATTTTTTTCTATTTCATGACCATTATGTAACAACCCTAGTGAAAAGTTCATATAATAAAAGTTAATAAAGGAAAAATAAGACCACGGTTAAGAGACACATATTCCACACTCAATGTTGGGAAAATATATCCTAGTGGGAATCCTGGATGTGTTTATGGCTAAGTAAATTGGGAAAGGCATTAGAAGGAAAAAATGCATTTTTGGTACATTTATTTATGAAAATAAAGGAAATTAGGAGAAAAGTAAAGTGAAAGGTCACAGATTGCATGTGAGGAGGAAATTGAAAGAAAATAATGGAAAATGAAGAAAACAAAGGTCTCATCAATAAAAAGGCTTCTGAGGATCAGTTGGTAACCTTTTGTTAGTTCAAGTTTTGGAGCTCTCTCATTATTCTCTCCCTCTCTCACTCTTGGTCACTTACAGTTTTCTTGGAGCACTCTAGCTTTGGAGCAAGGAAGGAAAAGAAAGTAAAGGGAAAGGAAAGAAAGAAAGGATAAAGAAAGGAAGAGCAGGATCAAGCAACTTCAGTAGGAATACTTGTAGGTAACATATTGCATGTGTGATTTCCTAGCTAATTTTGACACGCATGATTTTGCATATTGGTATATGGTTATCTTGTTGTTGGTGGCATGGTTTTGCCAGGTTATGATAATGGTTTTCAGCCTAGACTTGTCTCTTTTGGATTTCATGGTATGTTGGGATGTTTATCTCAGTTTTGAGCTTTGGTTTGCTAGATAGATTTCAGAATCTAGAGTGGAGGTGGTCTCAAGGTTCATTCCCAAAGGCCTAGGAATCCCTTGAATGGTTTTGGTGGGATACACGGTAAAACCTGAGGGAGAAGTCTCGATTTAGAGCCTAGTGATTTGGGTTTGGATTGCAGTAAAGCCTGAGAGACTGGTCTTTGTTTAGGGCCTAGTGATCCAATATTGGATTGTGGTAAAGCCTGAGAGACAAGGAGATGGAAAATTCCTCAAGGATAGTGATCAATTCCGGATGGCATTCCAAGTTCGGTTCGGTTGTGATCAGAGCACTAATTTTGGTGTGATCGTGATTTGGTGAGGGTGGAGGTGGTTTAACCTCTAGATTCCATTGGTTGTTTTTGGATTGGTTTATCCATGAGATCCCACATTCATGCTTGGAATATGGCACGGGGGTGACTGGCTGAAAGAAATATTTGGTTCAGCCATGTCTACAGTCGGGTGGTACGTGGAAGTCCCGAACTTGGTCGGATTTTCCTATGATTAATGAAAGCTAAGTTATCTTGATTTTTCACTTGTTTATATGTGGATTTAATGGTTGTTATATCTTTGTTATTTACATGGTTAATTTTGGTTATAAGCATGGTTAATTGATTGGTTCATGGCATGGTCATTTCATGTATTTACTTCAAATTGTTAAAATGATGGATGTAAGACCTAATTGATGTTATAACAATTCAAGGGAGAAGGTGGTGATCCTTCTTGTCATGTATCATAAGAGTTTTCAGTCATTCATGCTCTGTCTTGTATCCTAGACCTGTAGGTTGCATTAATGGCAAGTTTTTAAAAGAATGTCAGTCTCGGTTGGGGATGGTCAGGCCTAGTCCCAAGGTTGATTTTTGGCTTATTAGTCTTGTCATCTTGTATTTGATGGATTCTCAAATTTATAACAAGTTCTGGGTAGTGGCCGGAATTCTGGGCTAGAAAAGTGCCTTGAATTTTGTAGACGCTAGCACAAGTCTGGTGGGAAAAGTCCTTGGATGCTACCTTGCAGGCCTGTGAGAGCGTCCAGAGGTCCCTGAATGTTGGCATGCCCATAACATGAGAGCGTCCAAAGGTTAAAATGTCTAAAAGATCAGTGGGACCCAAGGGCAGGATGTCTGAGTGGCTGAGATGTCTCCTAGGGGTGTTGTTACTGATGTGGAAAGTATGGTTGATGTGTTCCATCGATTCCATTTCCTTAAGGTCACCAAACAGGTTGAATTCTTTCATAGTGGCCTCTCTCGTCGCATGTTTACCCCGGTTGGTCGATTACTTGGGTAGATCTGGGAGGAGGGTGGTTACACATTATATAATATACTTGAAAAAAATTACAATGAGTCATCAAGTTATGAACTTTAGCACAATTTATTATTAGATGTTTTTATATATTTTTTGGAATATGACAATATAATTTTTGGCAAGATAGTGAATTCAATGGATTTAGTGCCCTGAAAATTATGAACTTTAGCACAATTCATTATTAGATATTTTTATTTTTTGGGAATTTGACAATGCAAGTTTTGTCTAGATAGTGAATTCAGTGGATTTAGTGCCCTAAAAAACTTGTGGAATATTGGAGTTCTACATATTACACAACTGAAACATAAAACTTTTCCATCTTTGATAAAATAATTTTAAATTTGAAATTCTTCCTCCCTAATAAAATTGACAGACAAAACTTTTCAATCTCTTTACCTTTATTGTATTAAGACATACTTTTTATTTTTATAGACAATTGCTTATTTAACAAGGAGACTGTGTAGCTAACATAATTCAAATATCTCAATAGTTTTTAAAAGAGTTGAATCCCTTTCCAATCTCAAATAAACAAAATCATTACTCAATAATATATTATATACATTCTTATACACTTTGGTTTAAAGTGTTATTTACTACCACACCTCTATAAATTAAATGGTTGGTAAATGTTGATAAGAATCAATCCATAATAAATATCAAAATACTTACTCCATTATATATATCAAATTCCTAAAATTCAAGGATTACTAAAACTAATTAAATTATAAGATCTTTATTTTACAATGGAGATTCTTAATATGTAAATAGGTTTTGATAAAATACCATGATTTATCAATACCAAGTGCCCAAAAAATCATTACTAGCTTTATATAACATTATTGTATATAACTATTTTTAAATTAAACAATTTAATTAAAATTAAAATAAAAATATAACTACATTAGAATTATTGAGAATTAAATTAAAATTCTAAAAGCCAAATTCCAAAATATGCATATTCACATAACAAGAGCCATGTGGTAGTGTGACATGTCACTACTTTCTGTTTCATTGTTTGTGTGCCTCTAAGAATGGTTGAACTACACTGCATGTCCATCAATTATATATATATATATATATATATATATATATATATATATATAGATATATATATATATATCTGTGTGTGTGTGTGTGTGTGTGTGTGAAATATGTTTTAACTTAAAATATTGAATAAGTATTTATGGGAAAAACTATTTTGAGCACTGTCGTTTAAAAGTGAAAATGCAAAAGCTTCATGCAATTGCTTTTCAAAAGTCATCTACAATTATGACCTTTGTAATTATAAAATACTAGCCCAAAGATCAATAAAAATTGAAACTATTTCTGAAGTCTAAACAATATGTCAGTGTAATATCTATGATTCAGTAATGGATAGACCAATATAGCCAACAAGTCAGCATCAAAATACTTGAGCTACATGAATTTCATGCCATTGTGTGGCATGAGTTTCATGCTTAGTGTCCATTTTAATTTAGTTCATTCCTTGCACTCTACTACAACACATCGATAAAATTACAAAATTTGTTAGCATATACAAAGACATTTGTTACAAGATCAAGTGCAGTGTGTTATGTTACATGGCACTATAAACAACTAGCATCTTACGAGGAATTATGTCATGTTAAAATCTATTGAGCCTCCACAACTTGACCTGCCATTTCCTCTAACTCATCCTTTCAATGTTTTCTTCTACAACCATATTGTGATCCTTTTCATCATCTCCCTCTGATAGCTTGCTCAGTTCTTCTCGAATCATATTTTTCAAATATGCCTTCCTCTTTGAAAAATCAATGTCGAATTTTCCCACTACAGGAATACACACATATTCACAACTTAGTAGATCAATATAAACATAGTTTGATAACCATGAAAAAAGAGTCAAAGGACTTGGCAATTCAACTAAAGAATAGCAAACCAAGCACAAAAAGCAGTCACAAGATTTTTAGTCAATCAAACTAGAGTGCATGAATGCAAGCAAATTGATAACTAACAAAGCCATAAACAATGTAGAGGGACAAAAGCAAGATTCAAGATACCCATTTACTAAAGTATGTAAGTGAATGTTGCTTGCACAACAAACCATGGTTAGAATACAATTTTGAGCAAAACATAAAAACCTTTGGAGGGATAACAAGAAGCAATCTTGTAGCACCTCTCCAAAAGCATACCAAAAACAAAGGGAAGGAAATGTTGAAACTGAAACTAACTAATTAAAGCTTATTATGTTAAAATCTACTCCTTGAAGAATATTAGAGATACCATAATGTATATCATCATCAGAAGGATCTAATTTGGTTGATTTCCCTTTAGCTTTGTTTTTTCCCTCTATATACAATACAAAAGCACAATTAATTCTCTTGTGCCATGTCAAAGACTTCAAAAGTTCCTATTTTTGTTCTATTGGTAGAAGATGTGAACCATAAGAACTTTGATTATTCTCGAGGCCATACCTTTCTATTCATTATCACTTTCCTCTTGTACACCATCTTCCTCCTCTTCTTCATTTCTTCTTTCTTCTTTAGATACAACACGGGTTCAACATATAACAAATATAAGGACGAGAACCAACAAAACTTTTCCTCATAAAAACATGGAAATACACTACATGCAGTACCATAAATCTTCGTAGGAAGAATGCTTTGAATAAGCCAGTCATTTTCTTTAGCGTTATATTTCAAAGGAATACTATTTTATGTTTGATAAGCTTGAATTTTTCCGTGTAATCTAGCACTAACATGAACCCACACCGGGGAAAAAGAATATCCCATTACAACCACTTCAATCAGATGAGTTCCAACTGGCCTATCATAGAAAGAAAAATATCCTTCTGGTATGATGAAAGAAACCGTCTCCTCCATTCAATACGACCTTCACATTTGCAGTTTTTCTAGGAAATCCTTGCATTTTCACTCCAAGTCCTTTTATTTTCACTCTGCCGAAAATTGTGTAACCGTTTTTAATCCTGGTAGATGAGACCGCTAAATATGACCCATGTAGAAGATAAGTAAGTCTGATGATAAAGAAGAGGTAGGAAACCAGAATTCTGCAATCCATGGTTGTCACAATGTTTCACAGCACAAAGTTGCAGGATTAACCTCGCATGTGCTTAGAATGTTTTAGTGCAATTATACAAGTTCCCAAAATAAGCTAAGCATGACAATGTGAATGAATACCTGAACCTCCATGTACTTTCCAATCTTGTCCATAGTCCCATCTTTGGATTAAAAAAAATTGTATTGTTTCCATCTTCACCAAATACAAAAAAAAAAATCTCTAAAAAAAAATCCATGACACGTGCCTTGTTGTTTCCTTATTGGAGGACGAATTTCCCATCTGTCTTCTTCCACATTGTAAGATCATTGCAAGTATTGTGGTTGTATTTCCTTGTGTTGCTTGTGAATAGAAAACAAATGCCCTAAAGAAGAAGCAACTACACAGAACTCGCGACCTTCCACATATCCTCAAACATTATACATAGTTTGCTTGAACCAGTTTAGTGTATGAGTACTACGTCTAGTGAGAACAACTAATTTTCCATGGATGAAAGCATTGGAGCAATTGTCCATCATTTGATAATTTCTGAAGCCAATGAAGAACATGGACATTGCTAGTTGCATGGAGATATTTCCTCACCGATTATTGCAACATATCTCCAAATTTACCCAGCAGACACCCCAAGCAACAAAATAGCATGTAAGAACTGCTATGTACTCACAAATTGTCCAAATATGCTCCCCCTTAAATTCAAAATTTCAAATAATAAACTAATGTTAAAAATTTCCCTCTCATTTTTAAATTCAAATTCAAATTTTATAGCCTCGTATTCAAATTTTAGTTGAGCGCTTTAATTTTACGTATGAGCGCTTTAATTTTACATGTACGTGCATCATCCAAATCGTTGTCACCTCAACTTAGGATGGAAATTAAACTAGCACGTAGCAGCTTGTCATCTTTTCACATCTCAATGGTGGCCCGATATTTTTTTCCCATAAACACCAGAAAGGACACAACACTAGAATGTTGATGATTCGATATATGGCAAGCAATAACCATGTGTGGAAAAGAAAGCATCTCAAGGAATATTGTTGGAAAAAAAAGGAGTCCATTGAAAACCCAAAGAAGGAAGAAAATCAAGTTGAGTCAAGTATGATTGATGAAGTTTTATCTGCTAAATTAGGTATGGTAGATAAATCTTTGCCTATTTGCAATGTTTCACATCATTACGAAAATTGGTTGTTAGATTCTGGTGCTTCTCATCACATGATTCTGCACAGAAATTGGTTCACTTCATATCAAGTTGTGAATGGTAGTTTTGTGTTTATGGGTAATAATATATCTTGTCAAACTATTGGGATGGGAAATGTCAGAATTAAAATGTATGATGATACAGTTAGAACATTGACTGATGTTAGACATGTACTTGAGTTGAGAAAGAATTTGATTTCTTTGGGAGTATTGGACTCGGAAGGTTACAAGTTTACAGGTCAAGGTGGAGTGCTGAAAGTTTCAAAGGGTGCTCAAAGGGCGAGGCTAGTAGAAAAAGGGTATTCTCAGCAAAAGGGTATTCTCAGGTAGAAGTATTGACTTTCAGGAGATTATTTCACCAGTTGTAAAACTTGTTTCTATTCGTATTGTGTTCGCACTAACTGCATTACTTGATCTTGAGTTAGAGCAGTTAGCTATTAAAAAAAAAATTCTTCATGGAGATTTGGATGAAGATATTTATATGGAACAACCAAAAGGTTCTATACAAGGACAAACATAAGATTCGTTTGCAAGCTCAGGAAATCATTGTATCATCATTTGTAAGACTATGTGCAGAGGAGAATTATGTTGCTATAGTACATTCCAATTGAGGAGCAAGATGCTGACATTTTAACAAAGACATTGTCAAGAGGTAAATTCGAATTCCATAGGTGCAGGATAAGGGTGGTGAAAAATCCATTTCTTCATAAGAGGGAGTGTTAGAAAATGTAGCAAGAAAGGATCAATTTGACTTTAGCCTTAGTCAAATTGAGTAAATCGAATTTTCACATCAACAAGACAACTTGGAGGTAGTTAACTAGCGTGACATGACTCTTGTCAGTCAATTACATCAACAAATTAGAGTTAGTGGGCTTGGAGTTCAGTCATAAATTCATATAAAATGTAGAATAACAAAGATGAAAAACAAATAATTATTGTCAAATTTTTACTTCATACACAATATAAATTTGAAATTCATATCTTAATGAATCCACTCTCAAATTTTCATTTCAAATTCCAAAGTATGATCGACTATCAACCACCACATACCATATTAGAAATAACACATAGCCCACTCAAATGATCCTTAATATATGAGTGTATTTTTCCTTACCTTTCCTTTCAAGGCATACAATATTGAGAAGAGATCTAATCTCTCATACAAAATCAGTGTGAAAAATTATATGACCTAGAATTTCATGTCAGACAATCTTAATAGGTGATCTAACCACCCATACAAAATCTTAGAGTATATTTACATGTTAGTTACTGAACCACGTTCACACAATTTTAAGTGGACAATACGTCATGTGAGACGTCAAAATCCAGGTCCACTTGAAATTTGTACAATATTCTTTATAATGGTAGTGTAGGGTGGTAGTTATTGTTTTTTTTTTCGCATATATGTGTATCTTCTGTATATGCACAACTTTTGTATATGCACATATCTTTTGTATATGCGCAACTTCTGTATATGTGTATCTTCCGTATATGTGTATATCTTCTATATATGCGCATATTTTTCGTATATCTACAACTTCTGTATATGTGAATCTTCCATAAATGTGCATATATTCTATATATGTGCAACTTTTGTATATATGGAAGCTGCGCATATATAGAAGATATGCGCATATAAGGAAGTTGCACATATACAGAAGATATGCGCGTATATGGAAGATCTGCATATACAGAAGGTGTGTGTATATACGAAACATATGCATATATACAAAAGTTGTGCATATATGCGTATATTTCGTATACACGCATATCTTTCATATATGTGCAGCTTCCGTTTACGTGTATATTTCGTATATGCACACATCTTCTGTATATGAGCAACTTTCGTATATGCACATCTTTTGTATATGCGTAGCGCAACTTCTGTATATGCGAATATCTTCCGTATATGAGTAACTTTTGTATATGCGCATCTACTGTATATGCACAACTTCTTGATATGAACATATATGAAAGAAGTGCATATACGGAAGTTGTGCATATACAAAAAACATTTGCATATATGAAAGATTTGCTTATACGGAAGTCACACAACTTCTATATATGCACATCTTATGTATCACATATATTCTGTATATGCATATTGTACCACCCGCCACTAGAGGAATGTCGAGGTGTCGTTCAATCCTCTCCATTCTCTAGTTTAGGATGCCCATACGGTTCTTGTGTCAGTCCAAGATAGTTTATCCCAATAAAAACTTAATATTCCAGTAAAGATCTACAATCTGCATGTATTGGTTGAATTGTCTAATTGTGTGTCCTATATATGGGATCCAATAAGCCCATTCTATTAGAATCTCAGTGTCTGAGAGAGTAGTCCTATGAGAGGATGCTTCTCCATAATATCAAAAGAGTTCTTGCTAAACATTGTTCGGTAATCTCCCAGTAGTGAGATGCAAATATAAAACATACCTTCTAGAAAAAATTTCACAGCAATAGATAGCCAACATTTACATTACTTTGGGTGATCCATTTTTTATTATGTGATTTCAGATATTTATATTGAAGTGTCTAACACACAAGCTTTTAAGAATTTGTACTAGTATGTAATGAATTACTTCTTGTTGCAGTGATTCACCCCTTTGTCGTTATTATCGAAATTTAAATTTTTTGTTGAAATTGATTCAATACACCATAAGGAAGGTTACATTAAAGAAAATAGTGTCTCCATCTTTCGCTATTATATCTATAGAATAATCACAATGTATACAAATTTTCTTTGAAGATTTCCTCTTGAAAGTCTTTGAAAGTTTTGCAACACATACAATATTGACATGAATTTTTATTAATGTAAGCTATAATGTATGAAATTTAAATGTATTTATTTATTTTTATAGATGTTAATTTAAAATATGATATATATATATATATATATATATATATATATATATATGTTATAAAATATAAATTAAACAAAAATGAAAAATATAACTACTTTGATATTGGGCAAAACATCCAAAGATAGAAGGGAGACCATAGTAACCATAGACCTCACACACAATGTAAATATTGAACTCTACAAAGTAAGAAGGGGGCCGTGAAACCAGTACAACACTAGTTTAGTTTGTAACATCTCAAGTGGAAAATTTTTCCTCCTTTACTCTTAGGAAACTCAATACCATTATTAACATAATGCCCCTTTCCCCAACGACCATTTTCTCCACCTTGGAGGATTATCCTCTTTCACAATTTCGCTTCATTCTAAATATACACAACCAAGTACAACCTTAAACATTTTCTCTTCCATCTTAATATTATGTTAACACTATTTACGGAGCATTCCTCTCCATCATTCTTTTTTTGTAGACAGACTAAGAACTGCAACTACGTATGGTTTTGGTGATGATGACCAAGTGTTATCAAGTAAGGGGTAGAAAAGCTACACATTAGAGCTATCCAATCCCCATTGTACAACCAATCTTGTTAAAACAAAGCTTCTAGTATATTATATTTCAAGGGTAAATCCTATGAAAGAATCAACATATTGTCATTGTCTTTAAACTATCTTAAAGTAAGACATTTATATTTCCTATACTCAAATATTGTACGATTCACCTAAGGCTTTCTTCCCTTATAAATATGTTTTGGTGTTAGAATATTTATAAATATGGATATACTAAATTTTTAATTATGTTTAATGGTTTAAACCTTTGAGGAAAATGTCTTATTACTTTTTTCAATAGGAACTAAATTTTTTGGAGAATAGGTAGCATCAATTAGATATGTTTCTATTACACCATATACAACTATTTCATCAATTCTATACACTAGATATAACTACTTCATAAATGTACAAACATGTCAGTTACAACATGTCCATTGATACTTTAACTAATGAAACTTGGGAAACCAAATTTTCACCAAGCCACTTGAGCTAAGATCATTTCAATCTTTCATCCTCTCTTTGGGTGTAACCACAAGTTCAACCAGTCAAGGTGTCCCATGGGTCTAGGGAAGCCTCATTGGAATTTAACCTTTCCCAATGGTGAAAAACTCATATCTTTCCACCATTTGGTCCAACAAATTTGGCAATTTTGAAAAGGAGGATATGGGGGGTGGGAATTGATCCATTTGTGTGTGCCTGGTCATGAAACCATTTAATATGGTCTCTTTGGGTGCAACCATAGGTTGGACCAAGGTGTCCCCTATGGCTCAATGGAATCCCTCATGGGAACTGAATCTTTCTTGATGGTGAAAGAATAGTTTGATGTCATGAACCATTAGAAAATAACTCAACCTTCTTATAGTTGATGTTGTGTTATTTTAAGACTTTTTTATTATTTTCTCAGAGGATTCTAAATTCACAAGAAATTGTTCTAGTTTGCTAGGATGCTTATGCACTATTCACCTAAAACCCTCATAAAATAATGTAAGTCCTCCAAATATAAATCATCCATACCACAAAGCATTCTAGATTCATATAGGATTTTTCAATTTTTTTTAGTATCAATTATTAAATAATTCTTCCAAAACAATAATTCTAATTTACTTGTCCCAAGTGATATTTGTCATACTTAATTTCATATTATAATAGAAGAAAAGATTATGAAAACAAGATTATTGATAAATCCTTCGCTATATTTTCATAATAATCATTTCCCTTACCCATGCCAACCTCCGCTTTTTCCGTTGTGCCACGTTACGAAAGAAAATGAAAGAAAACATTTTCCTTTAACAAGAGATTTCTACTTTCCACCATTACACCATGTCCCTCCTTCCTAGTAAATTTTATTTATTTAATTATTTTTGTTGAACATTTAGGTTTCCTTATAAATTTTAACCATTTTGTTGTCTTTGGTGTTTAGTAAACTTATTCTCTATGGTGCAATAAATTAGCACATCCTCTCCAGTTTACTACATTCTATTATTGCAACTCCAAGGTATCTAATCATTTCCACTATTCAGACCAATTATTTCTCCTAGTACTAAATTTTTTGCTTGGGAAAAATCTCCCTTTTACTAGAAAGAGAGATGAAAACAATTTTTCTAAATTAAGTGTATAAACTAGAAGAAGGCCCAAAAGTTTATTTTTTGATAAAATATATTATGTTCTTATTAGAGCCCACATAAACTATTTATAATTATAGATATTTTTTATTTTAGTTTCCATACATTCCAATATTAAAAACAAAAGTAAAAAGCTAATTAAAACTAAAAAATGGGAAGTGGGTAATACATATGAGAGTGCCTTTAAGTTATTGATCACTATTAATATATCCCTCCATATTGTGAATTTCTTCTTGTAGGAAATCTTCAGTGAGTCATATAATTGATTATATAGCAAGATCTGGAGGAGAGTATCTACATTTTTGTTTAAGGATGATTTAATAAGTAGAAAGAGTATCTTAAACTCACTAGAATTATTAGAACCTTTGTCAATGTCTTATTTGTTGTAAATTATAAAATCATGGTTGGTACAATGAAAATACATCCTAGTTCATTATCTCCAATTCCTTAAACCTTTTATGTATAATAATTTGGGCTTTGAATAGGAAATGACGAAAGAAAACTAATACTTATGGTGCCAGCTAAAATGTTAACATATATTGATTTTCATAAAGGTAAGCATTCTTAGCATGCCATATCCCTTATGAGATATGGAACCATTGTAGGCCTCTTTAAGTTCCCTCTATCTAACCACTTTTTGAATTCATCCTCTATGACTTTCTTTGTCCACAAATCCAAGAAAGCTAGTGATATATCAACTTATTTCAATAAATACACAAAAAATGCGTCTATCAAGAATAAGGGATCATTTTTATGACCATGAGATTTACACAAAAGCACCAATTAGGACAGTTTATTTTTAGCTTCTATAACCTGTCGATCAACACCGACTATATAAATAGAATACACTTGAGAGTTGTTTAAACTTTAATAATTTAGGCAATCTCAACCTTTCCTCCCTCAAGCTAGGTGTTTTCTTGTACACGTCACAAAGATTGATATAGTAGTTCCTCTATCATTTCTTTAAACCCAAATTAATTCACTAGGACATTTATTCACCTAACTGGATATTACTTGCTACCTATTCAAATTCATTTAATGAGCATTCATCTAACCCTACTACCAAATATTCATGCATTTTAGATTGTCCAAATCATTTAGAGTACCTAATCCTAGCTCCTAAAGGTTTAGAATGACGTTGTGAGGTATGAAGTTGGACTAATATAGGTAAATATGGCATTCGATGATGCTAGAATAACTAAGATAAATATGGCATTAGTCCCTACCCTCACCTATGTCCTATTGCCAACCCTCCACAACAAATGGTATCTGAGGACAAGAAAACTAATTGTGAGAATTTTCCATTTATTGGAAACATTTTAAATTCTCTTCCTTCCATTTAGAATCCAATACGAAAGAAATAAGATACAGAAGATGCGGATATATAGAAGTTGTGTGAATTATATATATGCACAACTTTCGTATATGTGTAGCTTCCATATATGCACATCCTCTATGTATGCACATGTATTGTATATGCACAACTTTAATATATGTGCATATACGAAAGTTGTGCATACTTTGTATATCCGTAGCTTCCATATATGGAAAAATTCCAAAACTCTGCACTCCACCTCATAACCTCATATTTAAGATAATAGTAGAATATCATACAATGCCATATTCCTTCATTTTCATGGAGTCCTGTAAAATTTTCCCCTCATATAACACATTTTGAGAAGGAGTTTGTATCATTAGGACAACCAGAATAGTTTCAACGTTCTCCTAACTTACAAGGCATTAAGGATGCACATGGTACAAACGAGTTGTCAAAAAACCAAATAGAGCAACCATATAAAGTTGTAAAGAAGACCCAGATGTGACCACTGCTATTAATTCACTTGTTTATTTTTTATCGAAATCAAAAGAAAAACATAAAGAAAATTTCGTTGGATCTGGGTCTTCTTGGTGAAAACCGTTGCAGAGGGTAATTTATATCTTTTGCAAATGGTTTTTCTATTTACTTTTTTGACATTTTGTTTGTACCATGTGCATCATTAATGCCTTGTAAGATAGGAGAATGCTGAAACTATACTCGTTGTGGGCCAGTCCTAAAAAATCTTGAATATTTTGTGTCATTTTCAAATTAACAACGAACCTGTCTGCAAGCTTTACATGGAAAGATTCTAAATATTTTGTGTCTTTACAAAATTAAGGGTGAACGTGTTTGCAAGTTTTAAATGGTAAAAAATTGAATATTTTGTGTCATTCCAAAATTAAGAGTGAACCTGTCTGCAAGATTTATAATCATAGTTGTAGTAGCCAAGATTTGGTTCTTTGCTTCTCCCCATGAATATGCTCAATGCTCTTAAGAGATGCTTTTGGAAGTGTTACAATTCACTCCCAAAATTATCAATTGCAACGGGGAATGCCTGATGTCGTTCTCAATTCTCATTGATTGGAATCCTTATACACACTAACTAGCACAAACTAAGTTTTAACTCAAAATTGTTTATACATAAATTATATTATACATTGCAAATATCGTTTCAAAGATTTAGCTCATGCATTCTTTGCTTAGTTTTTTTTCATTGAATTGATCATTTGTTTGATGTATATAATACAATTAATTACCTAGATTTGTAAATAATAACATTTTAACGTTGCATTTTTTGTTCCATAGTTTTTAAAACCATTTTGACATTTTCATTGTTAGCATGAATAGAGTGAGAGATGCTCAATATTGGACTATTTGGACAATCAATTTCTGAATATATATGCTCATATCCATCAATTTGGCTTTTCTTCTCACATAAAAAGGACAAAAGTGTTTTATCTAAAGAAGAAAGAAGAAATGAAGAAGAGGAGGAAGAGGAGGAAGAGGGTGTAGAAGAGGAAAGTGATAATGAATAGAAAGGTATGCTCTCAAGAATGATCAAAGTGCTTATGTTTCACATCTTTTGCCAATAGAACAAAAATAGGAACTTTTGAAGTCTTTGACATAGCACAAGAAAACTAATTGTGTTTTTGTATTGTATATAGAGGTAAAAAACAAAGCTAAAGGGAAATCAACTAAATCAGATCCTTTTGATGATGATATACATTCTGGTATCTCTAATATTCTTCAAGGAGTAGATTTTAACACAATAAGATTTTAATTAGTCAGTTTCAGTTTCAACATTTCCTTCCCTTTGTTTTTGGTATGCTTTTGGAGAGGTGGTACAATATTGCTTCTTGTTATCCCTCCAAAAGTTTTTATGTTTTGTTCAACATTGTATTTTGACTATGGTTTGTTGTGCAGGAAACATTCACCAACATACTTAAGCAATTGGGTATGCTTAATCTTGAATCTTGCTTTTGTCCCTCTACATTGTTTATGGCTTTGTTAGTTATCAATTTGCTTGTGTTCATGCACTCTAGTTTGATTAACTAAAAATCTTGTGACTGTTTTTTTGTGCTTGGTTTGATATGCTTTAGCTAAATTGCCAAGTCTTTCGACTATTTTTTCATGGTTTTTAAAGTATGTTTCTATTGATCTACAAAGTTGTGACTATGTGTATATTATTGCAGTGGGAAAATTCGACATTGATTTTTCAGAGAGGAAGGCATATTTGAAAAATATGATCCAAGAAGAACTGAGCACGCTGCTAGAGGGCGATGATGAAGAGGATCACAATATGGCTACAGAAGAAAACATTGAAAGGATGAGTTAGAGGAAATGGCACATCAAGTTGTCGAGGCTCAATAGATTTTAACATGACACAATTTCTCGTGAGATGCTAGTTGTTTATAGTGCCATGTAACTTGACACACTTCACTTGATGTTGTAACAAATGTCTTTATAAATGCTAACAAAATTTGTAATTTTATCGATGTGTTGTAGTAGAGTGCAAGGAATGAAGTAAATTAAAATGGACACTAAGCATGAAACTCATGCCACATAATGGCATGAAATTCATATAGCTCAAGTATGTTGATGCTGACTTGTTGGCTATATTGGTAGATGCATTGTTGAATCATAGTTATTACACTTGTTAAATAGTTTCAATTGTTATTGATCTCTGGGCTTGTATTGTATAATTACAAAGGTCATAATTGTAGATGCCTTTTGAAAAACGATTGCATGAAGCTTTTGCATTTTCACTTTTAAAGGATAGTTCTCAAAACACTTTTTCCCATAAATACTTATTCAATATTTTAAGTTAAATCGTATATATATATATATATATATATATATAGAGAGAGAGAGAGAGAGAGAGAGAGAGAGAGAGAGAGAGAGAGAGAGAGAGTTGATGGACGTGCAGTGTAGTTCAACCATTCAACCATTCTCAGAGGCATACAAACAAAGAAGCAAAAAGTAGTGACATGTCACACTACCACATGGTTCTTGTTATGTCAATATACTACCACATGGTTCTTGTTATGTCAATATACATGTTTATTTTGGAACTTGGTTTTTAGAATTTTAATTTAATTCTGAATAATTCTAATGTAGTTATATTTTTATTTTACTTTTAATTAAATTGTTTAATTTTAAAATTGTTATATAAACTAATGTTATATAAAGCTAGTGATGATTTTTTTGGCACTTGGTATTGATAAACCATGGTATTGTATCGAAACCTATTTACATATTAAGAATCTCCATTGTAAAATAAAGATCTTATAATTTAATTAGTTTTAATAATCCTTGAATTTTAGGAATGAGATATATCTAATGAAGTAAGTACATTGATATCTATTATGGACATATTCCTATCAACATTTACCAACCATTTAATTTATAAAGGTGTGGTAGTAAATAGGCACTTTAAACAAAAGTGTATAACAATTTATATAATATATTATTGAGTAATGCTTTTGTTTATTTTAGTTTGGAAAGGGATTCAACTCTTTTAAAAACTATTGAGATATTTGAATTATGTTAGCTACACAATCTCCTTGTTAAATAAGCAATTGTCTATAAAAATAAAAAAATATGTCTTAATACAATAAAGGTAAAGAGATTAAAGTATGTCTTAATACCCCAGATGCGGGTGGCACAAATGAATTAAATGAACGTCATGCAAGATTGTAAAACCAGGTACTGCCAGCTGCAGGGCAGCGTGGCTTCCCAGGTTCTCACCTTGCGCGAGAGGGATGGAGTTATTAAGGTTGGATACTGTACGATTTTTTCATTAATGGAGTTCGTTGTTCAACGCACCACTGTGGCTGTTATAATCATGTCGATCTTGTATGTTCTACTCACACCTCGCGCTCAGTCTTACTGCTCCGGGCCCTGGTTTGATGTGGTTTATGGTGACAGGCAGAACCTTGCAAACAGAGGCAAGCTCCAGGCCGACTCTCTGTATTTCTGGAAGAGGTTCTATTATGCTAAGGTTCCCCACGGAAGGATTAGCACGGCTTTAAGGGGTAAGCTCTCCAAAGCTCTTGAATTTAGAATTGGACGTGTTGCATCTCCGTCTCGGGCTTTCTCTGTGCATTTAATTCGGTCTCTGTGTCATTCTTTCCATCCCCCTGTTGTTGTCTCTGGTCTCTCTGGTCTCTCTGTGCCTTCCCCTTCGCTTTTCATAATGGTTCGCCAGGGCAGGAGGAATCGTTCCGGGGGGCGACGTGGAAGTGGCAAACATCCAACCGCCGGTCATTCTGTGGACCCTGAACAGTCGCCTATTAATCTTCCCTCCTCTCATGAGGATGTGCCTCCTTTGAGCTCTGGGCGCAAGCCAATTCCAAATAGCGCTTTCCAAACCACACATTTCAAATTTCAAAGCAATCTGAATAGGCCTCTGATTACTGCTCACATCACTATAATCCTTTCGGAAGAAGAAAATCAAATCTCCCCTCTGGCATGCATCGCTCCTGATCCTTCTCAAAGCAGTGAGCATTCAATGGATGAGGGAAGCCCGGAGAATCGGAAGAGTGATAAGTCTGGTCAGGATGAAATTCCTAAAAGCATTCCGCCCCTTGAAGACATAAGCCCAGTAGCTGGGGAAGGGACTCTTGGCGCCACAAGTCATTCCTTGGCGAACCCTGTCAGCGAGACGGATGGCAATGAAAGTCTGAGGATTGGCAGCACGTGTCTGGTAGCGGAGAAGACTCCTGGTGAGGATATGGAAGTTTAATGCCACCTGGGCCTGCTTTTCTCCTTTTTTTGTTTTTGATACCGCTCAGATGACCACCTCCAGGCATTTCTGCTCACAGTCAAGGTTCAGCATCTTCAGCCTGTTGTTTTGGCTTCCCTTCGGGGAAGTGGTGGTTTACTTACCGGCTGGTTTGCTAAGAATTTAGGCTTTTCTGCTGTCAATGTCTCTATCTTCGTTCTACAAGTCTTTCTCTGGGTTTTATATCTATTTTCTAGCTCTATGTAACTGGTCTCCCCAGGTTATTTTTGTAAGGGGGTTGTTCTGCAATGTTGAGTGCTCTCGGGTTCTGATCTCTGAGGTCTCAACTCCATGTAAAAATATTCCTCTTTTCAGTTAATAGATTTTAGTATTTGCAGAGAAAAAAAAAAGTATGTCGTAATACAATAAAGGTAAAGAGATTGAGAAGTTTTGTTTGTCAATTTTATTAGGGATGGAGAAGTTCAAATCTAAAAATTATTTTATTAAAGATGGAAAAGTTTTATGTTTGGGTTGTATAATATGTATAACTCTAATATTCCACAAGTTTTTGAGGGCACTAAATCCATTGAATTCACTATCTTGACAAAAATTGCATTGTCAAATTCCAAAAAAAGATATAAAAAATCTAATAATAAATTGTTCTAAAGTTCATAATTTTCAAGGCACTAAATCAATTGAATTCACTATCATATTATATAATGGTCATGAAATCGAAAAAAATAAGGAAAATGTATCTAATGTGTTTGTAATTTCTAAGAAAATTTATAAATAATAGTTCACTTAAACAATATAGGAAAGAAAATGGTCTCCAATATAAAACAAGAGAAAAAAAGAACATCTAATATATAATTAGGGTGAGAAACTTTTTCAACTCAAGTCCAATACTCAAGTAGAATTTTTTAATATCATAGACTTCATTCTAGGTTTTGGAGGGGTTTTTTCCCTGTCTAATTTGTGTAGTACATATTTCTTGGAATCAAAAGTTTGAGTTGTAAGCTCTTCATAATCCAATTGACTTCAAGATTTTTCATGTTGTTGAATATATATATATATATATATAGAGAGAGAGAGAGAGAGTGTGTCAAAACCCATTTTAAACAACAAAAATGAAGATTTGGCCAAAAAAAGTTCTCCCAATTTAAACCAAAATCTCTAAAATGTAACATAATTAACCAATACTTTTTTAATATAACATATTATCTAAAAATAAAAATTAAAAAAATCCAAATAACTATAATAAATTTATGTAATTTAAATCTTATTTAGATAATTTTATTATATTATGAAATGGTTTTGAAAAAATATACTAAAAGATAAAACTTATTTAATTTGAAAATTATGTATAGCTAATTAATTATAATAAAATTGCTTATTATTTATTTATAATTTTATCATATTAAATAACTACATAAATATAATTTGCTTCGTAACGGACAGCGACATTATTCGCTTTGTAACGGACAGAGACATTACAAAATTAAAGACATAAACATTGTGAGACATAAATATAATTCGCTTTGTATTCGTTACATTTCCAAGGACATATTCCAGTAAGGGCAGGGTTATGTTTGAAGACTTCTGGTTTTCCGTGCATTTTAATTTAACATGGTTCATTTTCTTTAAATATATTATTTTTCATTGCCTAGGATGTGGTGGTGAACCATGTTTAAATACCCATCAATTCTAGAGTAATAACAAATAGACATTCTCTGTGTGTGTCAACTACTAGAGTTATGTTGCAACATTCTTCGTTTTCTACAATATAAAATCAAATCAGGTCTCTAGGCTCCATCCTAGCAGTTGTATCGAATCCTGAAGATAATTTGAGCGCTTTAATTTACATGTACGTGCATCATTCAAATAGTTGTCACCTTAGTGTAGGCTGGCAATTAACGGCAATTTCTATTTCCACCTCTATAGCAAAGTTAATGCTGTCAGACATGCAAGGGGAATAGGAGTTGCCTTGTATTTATATTTCCCTCAAAGTTGACTTTAGCATGTTAATGCAAGGCAACTCCTATTCCCCTTGCATGTCAGACAGCATTAACTTTGCTATAGAGGTGGAAATAGGAGTTACCGGCAATTAACCTAGTACGTAGAGGTTGGCAATTAACCTAGTACGTAGCAGCTCGTGAGCTCGTCAAATCACAACGGCGACCCGATATTTTGTGCCCATCGTCACTAGAAAGTACACAACACCGGAATGCTGATGATCCGATAACTAGATTGTTTTTTTCCCTGAAAAATATGGAATTTCCTTTTGTTATATTTCAAGATTTTTTCTGACTTAAGGTTTTCAATGGTGTTGAATCTATTTCCACCACCGAAAATATGATTTAAACATTGCTTCTACAAGATTTGTTGAATTTTTTTTTTACCAATTTTTTGGTGTCCATAAACTTGTCCTATGGCATGGTGTAAGTAAATATACATATTCTTAAAATGCATCAAATACTTTATAACTACATAAATATTAGATATCATTTTGGGATTCAACTGAGTTAAGTAAGTCATTCACGTATGACCATATTGATTGTGTTAAAATGAGTCTTCGAGTTTGGTTTGATTTCTGAAAATGATGTGTTAAGCAAGTTGTGATGAGGTTAGAGGATTAGGCTGTTCTAGGAAGTTACTCCATTCATAGTCAATTCTTTGTGTATTGAGTTGTGTTAAATGTTCATCAAACAATTATTTGTAGTCAATAAGGACGTTGGGTGCATTGTGTTGGTTTACATGTTCATCCAATAATATGGTAAAATTTGTAAGCAAAATTTGAAAAACAATCTGCCCAATAAAATAAGAATTTCAAATTTGAAACACTCATTAAATTTATTAGTTTCTTTAACTTTAATATTCATTTTTATCATTTTAAAAAACAAAATAGTGAAAAACCATAAATTTTTTAACTATTTGAACAGAGAAATCATAGCTTAAAAAACAATCTACCCAATAAAATAAGAATTTCAAATCCGAAACACTCATTAAATTTATTAGTTTCTCTAACTTTAATATTCATTTTTATCATTTTGATCATCAAATTATTGAAAAACCATAATTTTTTAAACTATTTGCACAGACAAATCACTCCATCATAAACAACTTACACAAATAAATGGAATTATCCTTAGTGCAATTTTTTGAAGATTCCGGTGAGGAATCCGGTGCAAAAAATTAAGGTTAAATCTTGATTTGTATTATTTAAAATGGTTTTTTAACTGCATATTTGGATTCAGCACCCTGAAAAATGCTTAGGACTCTTTGATTGTGCAGAAATTAGCTATCAAACTTGCGATTTCAATAAATTGCTGCCGGATTTTAGAAAAATTTGACTGAAAAAACCCACCGGAAAAACTTCCAAAAAAATCTCAGTAAGGACAACTCCCAAACAGATTCTATCCTTGCTACCAGTGACAAAGCTCTTTTAAGGCTCCTCTGTCGACCGGGTTCCAATGATGGTACGGGGAGGTCAGACCCTCCGATGTGACACAGGAGCAGGGCTGGATTTGTTCGTCAAATGAAATTTGAATGGCTGTTAGATTCATTGGACCGTAAATGTCCTTTTTTCTTATATACGTAAATGCATTGAACCTGTAAAACTCAAAACTTTGATTTTTCTTTTAACTTTCGTAAGATGTGGAGCTGAGCGGATTTACTTTTAACGAATTGATTTACTGATGAAACGTGTCGTCTGGAAAGAAATTACATAGTCTGTGCAGGAATTCGACTTGCGAATTATCAATAATGGTAAGTAAATAAAGTTGCAAAATGATAATGATGCCATGAAAACATGGCAACAGTTAAGAGGCAGGTACATTGCAAATTGGCAGGAGTGGGAAGTAAATAAGATTGAGAATTGACAGTTTCACGGAGCAAGCATGAAATTGTGACTATATTTTCAAAAGTGGGTGAAAATGTATAAAAAAACCGAAAAGTGAAATGTATAAAAGAAAACCATGAACTTATTCGAGTTGTATTTATAATTTTAATTGAATATATATATATATATATATAATAACTTTAGTTGAAAAATTATATATATAAAATCATTTAGAATTATAATATATATAAAATTTATATATATATTTATTATATATAAAATTTATTTAAATAAAATTTGATTATTTTATTTAAATATTTTGTTTTTATATTTTTAAAAGAAATATCTTTTTACATTTCAAAATTATTTATATTAGTTAAATGTATGTAAAAACCAAAAGAATGTAAATTGATAAACAATTAGTTATTGTGATATCATTAATAACGAATGGTAATTAAGGTAGTTATGGAAACATTAGCACTTTCTCTATGGAAGATCTAAGGAATTACTATGAACCTTAGTAACTCTCTTTTCACTAGTTATCAGTTAGGCGCGGTTATCCCCTTACCTTCTTTTCTCTTACAAGAGGAAAGGGAGGAGAAGGGGGTTCAGAAAAAGGAGAAGGGTTCCTTGAGCTGAACAAGAGTTCAGTGGGAAAACCTCTTGAGATTATCTTCCCTGGTGGAAGAAGTGTTTGCAGGCTAGACTTGGGGTCCTGAGGCCGAGACAAATTAATTGCTGCTTTGAGAAACTATTGTGAATGATAAAGAGGAGCTTGGGGGAGAATCTTGGATGTAATAGCCAAATTTTGGTTGGAAGGGTGGAGAGGAATGATAAAGAGGAGCTTGGGGGAGAATCTTGGATGTAATAGCCAAATTCTGGTTGGAAGGGTGGAGAGGATTCATTTGGCAATAACTGATGAGTCCTGAGGCCGAGACAAATTAATTGTTGCTTTGAGAAACTATTGTGAATGATAAAGAGGAGCTTGGGGGAGAATCTTGGATGTAATAGCCAAATTCTAGTTGGAAGGGTGGAGAGGATTCATCTGGCAATAACTGATGAGTCCTGAGGCCGAGACAAATTAATTGCTGCTTTGAGAAACTATTGTGAATGATAAAGAGGATCTTGGGGGAGAATCTTGGATGTAATAGCCAAATTCTGGTTGGAAGGGTGGAGAGGATTCATCTGGCAATAACTGATGAGTCCTGAGGCCGAGACAAATGATTTATCTTGTGATTTTCGCCGAAGATCTTCTCTTAAACTTGATATGGATCACAGAAGTCTCAATTCAACAAATTAATTGTTGCTGCTTTGAGAAACTGTTGTGAATGATAAAGAGGAACTTGGGGGAGAATCTTGGATGTAATAGCCAAATTCTGGTTGGAAGGGTGGAGAGGATTCATCTGGCAATAATTGATGAGTCCTGAGGCCGAGACAAATTAATTGTTGCCTTGAGAAACTGTTATGAAGGATAAAGAGGAACTTGGGGGAGAATCTTGGACGTAATCACTAAATTCTCGTTGGAAGGGTGGAGAGGATTCATCTGGCAATAACTGATCTTCTAAAGACAAATAAGTAACAAATGCATCCCTGTTAATACTCTGTGAGAGTGGTATGAAGTAGCTAGTTGAAGTATTAGCACTTAATCTAATTACCTTCACTTTGTTTGCATTTACTTTATTTGCAACCTAGCTATTTACCTTCAAATGGTGCAATGCCTTAGATGTTATTGAGGTGATACTAGAGAATAAACGAATTTTGTGTGAAAGAATAAACTTAAACTGTGTAGTTATAGTATTAGTATTTTGACACTAAGAGAAAATATATTTAGATGCTAGAAGATGTGTAAAAATTGTTTAGTTATAATAACTCTTTTCTGAAAGAAAATACAAGACTGCATATCTGCGAAAGGACTATGTGGAGAGGAGCTCTGCGGTAACAATGGCTCTCAGACTTACCTGCGTCTGCCAAACCCCCGGTGAATCCATAAGCAAGAAGCCTGCATTCGTCATCTCCGCGCCGCCGAGAGTAAGGGATTTTTGTTATCTGCTACAGTCAGGGTTTATAAGACGAACAGAGGTGCGAATCCGGCCAGACCTATTGCATAAGGCGCTTTCTCAGGCGGCGAAGACAACTGAAAAACCCCCGATCGGCATTCATGGGTTGGCTACGCACTTGAAATGCATGCGGATCGGGCACTTGACAGACGAACCTGTGGCAGTAATTGCTTCTGAGAATACGCTTTGTGAGGATATTGACTCGAGCAAAAATGGAACACCCAGGATGAAAATCCGCCGACACCGCCAAAGGTACGAAGAAATATTCAAGCTATATGAATATCAGAACTCTGATCCGTATTATTATGATGCCAATCTCGATTTCCATTTGTTCGAAAAACTGCCATTAAGCCTTGATGGGGAAATATACCCATCGCTTCGCGGCATTGAGCACAGATCGAGTCTTGGGCTCCTTGATCTAGACCTTCGCATTGCAGATCGACCCCTTTTCTGGTCAGATCTGGAAGCCCACTCACTGAACAAGCTGTTTCGAAGTGAACAAAAGATGCAGAGCAGAATCAATCTACACCAAACTCGGATCTGGATGCCTGATAACAAAAAGGCTCCTCACAGATCTGAATCATAGTCTCAGATCATAGATCGGAGCAGGTAATCGAAAGATTCGATGATTATGACGAATCTGCAAAACAAGAAAACAACACCTGCATCGGATATGCTCGAAGGAAGGCAAAGCTCTCTCTTTATCAGATCCATGGGAGGGAACACAATATGCATCAAGATAGGGAAATGGGAGGCGACAAAAACACTAAAACAGAGGATACAAGAAAGAACTGGAATCCCAACATGCAAACAACTCCTCCTCTACACAGGAAGAGTACTGCAGGAGGAGCGTAAGTTAATGGAATACGGTATAGGAAATGACTCAATCATTTGTCATAGCACAAGACTCCGTGGTGGTAGTTCTGGCACAAGTTCAAAAGGACCTGCTTCCTTCAAAGATTCAGTAAAAGGGAAGATGGAACCACAAAGAAACCAGAACAGCAAGCTACAACACCAGGGGCCTACATTGTTGAGCAAACAACATAGAACCCTGCATTAACAATCACCATACCAGAGGTAAATGAAATACATGCTGACTATTTAACTAAAGCAGTGATATGCAGGTTCAATGGTTTTTGGCCCAAACCGGAAGCCCTTCGTCAATGGATTTACTCCATATGGACAGAAAACTGTGATATCCATCTCTGTCCAAAGGGGTTCTTTATTGTCAAATTTGACACCATAAAGGACAAGGAATATGCATTGAATGATGGACCATGGTTTTGGGGAAATGCAAGCCTTTTTATGAGATCATGGTTCCCGGACTTCGATCCAAACAGCATGGTGGTCTCAAAAATGCCAGTGTGGGTAAAATTATTTAACTTACCTATACACTTTTGGCATTACAAAGTATTGGAAGGAATTGGCAACGCCTTGGGGACTTTTTTAAAAGTAGACAATGAGCACCTATCCAAGGATATCTACACTTTTTCCAGGATCTGCGTGGAGGTTGATCTCAGTCAAGGCCTATCAGATCACATTCTCTTATTCCATAATGGAAAGCAATGGGCACAACCACTTGATTATGAGAACACTGCCTTCCGCTGCCGCATATGTCGACAAACTGGTCATCTTCAGAGTGCATGCCCATAAAACAAAAAAATATAGGAAAAAAAGACAACCACCAAAGCTGAAAGGATGGCAGTTTACAGCCACATGGACAGAGGATATAGAAGAGGAAAAGAATGCAGAAACCACCAGTATACTTCAGGAAGATGAATATGGAAGAAATAATCCAGAAATCAGTAAAGAAAGCTCTCCACACCATTTATGATCTAGGTGGATATTGGTGGCCACCTGCCAAGTCCACCTGGACCCCCACCATTGTCTTTCTCATCATTTTCAGTTTCCTTAATTGTAGCACAACTTACTATTTTTAGCAGTTTTTCGGGTCCTGAACTTCCGGAGCCGTTTTGAGGCCCTAAACGACGTTTTTTTGGGAATCTGGGGCAACATGGGTCCATGGACCGATGTTGCCTCCCAAAGTGGTAGTACTCGGATAGATCTTTCTAACGAGCTATCGTACGCGTCAAACGGAGATCGTATGCCAAAGTTACGACCCCGGGAAATTGATGTACCAATTTACCCAAACGAGGCCCACAAGTTGGCGTTTCATCTTCTAGGGTTAGGTTTCGGGATGTGAAGGGTTTTTCATTGTTTCTCAACAATAAATAGGCCTTCGAGCCTCATTGTAACACAGTTCGAAACAGTTCAGAGGCATGTAGCCGACACATCTCTTCTCAGAGATAAGCTACCATCGCCCTAGCTGGGTTATTTCTATTTGTAAGCATATTTCAGTATTTTACAGTAATGAAATGAAGTATTATTTCCCCTGCATCTCTGTTTTTATGGTTATCGCATCTCTGTATTTATGGTTATCTCTGTAATCTATTGCGTCCCTGTTTAAATCCGGATCAATTTACAAAATAATGAAAATCTGATTGAATATCCAACAGATCCAAACGCAAACAGCTCACAGCAGCAATATGAGACTCCAGGACAGGAAATTGGTGGCAGCAAGCGAGCATACTCTACAACAAGCTCAGATTCTGAAAAAGACATCGTGGCTGCCACAAACGAAGCACAAATGACAATTGTAACAGCCACGCCAAACAATGAAGGCTAGCGGAAAGTGGAAAAAAAGAAAGGTAGGAAAGCATAAATAGACAATTAATTGATTTTTAGATCCTGTTCTTAGCAGGACAAGTTTTGTTACAGCATATGCTATTACATCATCTACAATATGTAATTTACCCAATATTGAATAAAATTACGATTTTTCCAGTGGAAAAAAAAAAGGACTATGTAAAACAATCTAGTTATAGTAATTATTCGTGACAGAAGGAACATAAATATAATTATACGGAGAACTTGTGTAAACAAAAGACTGTACAATTAATGAAATTTTGTTCTGATAGGAAGGAAGATTATGTAAGTGAATCAAGATTTTAATAATGCATGCATAAAGATTGTGTAAAATCTTCTGAATAAATAAAGATTTGATACAAATTATGCATAATAGATTTGATAGAAATTATGCATAATCGAATTCCATAGCAAGAATGTATAAATGAGTAATCGTGAAAGCTTTCAATCAAAAGAAGGAAATGACCAATTATTAAAACTCTTAGTTCGTTAACATTTCCAGTTCATGAAAGAAGAACTCTTCCATTATCTAGGTAAGGGTTAGCAAATTGGAAATAGGTATCCAACCCAGGAATTGTAGCTAAGTTTACGTTGAATTGAACTAAGAAAAAAAACTCAAGCAAATTGTAGAAAGATTGTAGCTAAGTTTACAGATTAGCAATGAAAAATACGTTGAATTAAACTAAGAAAAACAACTCAAGAAAAATGTAGAAAGATTCAGTTCTGTTGTCGGAGCTTCAAGAAAACCCTAATTGGGGTTTAGTATCACCCAGCAGTAAGAGTAAACTTCGGTTTTTTGACCCAGATTTATTTCTTCAGTTGGTCCTGTTTGGACACCAAGGAATGTCGTTTTGGGTAAAAGATGGTCTAGTACTTAGTAGAAAGTTTAAAAAACGAGCAACGGTATATTCTAGCCATCCAGAACTAATTAAACCAACTAAATGAAAGACATTGTTAAGTATTGTACAATAAATTTATATTTGAAACAAAACAACTTGAATCATTGCCAAACATTGATAAATAAGTGCAATTAAAAACATTAATACAATTTATCTGTACATATTGAGTCCACCATTAAGAGACAACTGATTGACTAAGTTGTTAAGACAACTAGGTGGAAACACCGGCCCTTAAATAAGAAAAACCTTCAACAAGAAAAGTAACGGAAATATAGTTTTTTCTGAAAAGGGCATATCGCTTAATACAACAAAGGGTTTCGTACCCATATCTAATCACAAGAGGAAATTCCTTAACAGAACGCCTAGAAGACAGAATATAATAGAGCGATACATTCATTAGGCACAGGCAGAAGGCTAGCCGACCTTAAGGAGAGGAATCCATACCATTCTGCCCTCCCATGAGGTAGCACTGGTCCTCTCGTCGTTGGGTATTCTCGATCTGGGCGAATGCATCCAAAACCCTGAAAGACAAAGGTCGCCCTGCACCACAAATGTTGTGGTAGTTTAAACATCCAAATAAAGGGTAGAACATTCGAAGAAGTAAAAAAAGCTTATGACTCAATCATCTTACCTTTTGAAAGTTGAATGTGTTTTCCTTGGCACCAGAGATTTTGGATGTCGCAACAGACACAATACCTACAGATAGGGATAAGAAGCCACATATTAGTTAAGTACCCAATTAAAAGTATGAGGTGCATGGAAAATTTAACCTGAGCAGAAAAATGTAAGCCATCGTAACAATAATTTCTCACCTGCATTGGAGAGCAGCATAGGGTTGCAACAAAAGTTGAGCCAGAGGAGCAAAGAAAGTTGCCAGAACGAAACCCCAATGGGATTAGGGTTTTGTAGAGCGATATTCCGGAGGCATCTCTGAGTGAAATGACCAAACGAAGAGGGCAGGCCATCAGGCGGTTAGCCATAACTCCTTGGTTCATGGTGGACCGTTGGATCATGCCTCTTAGATCAACGGTGCTAAGAGAGACCACATGGCAACCAGAAGAGTGAACACCTGGCAGCTAGTGGCATTACACTACAGAACAACTGGGTAAATTGTATAGAAATTAAATGTATGACATGAACATACGATTCATAGAATGAAGAGAGGTCACCAACCTGAGGCAGTTAACTTAGCGTATACACAAAACATGTTAAGATTTAAATAAAATGTGCCTATAGCAAATAATTTATGGGTATGGTGAATTCAACGCGAATTTTCATCAAAATAATACTTGATCCATAGTATTTTAACCATATTATGTATCCACCATTACTCTGTTTACTGATATGGGATTTCTACTAATGTGAATATAAAGTTATCATAGGTCATTAGTAATTTTTTTGTTTTTGTTTACATGTGATTGTAATGATATATGTTACAATTGGTATCAGAGCCCTCAGGTTACTACACTGAGGCCTGAGTGGATGAGCATAGAATAACAAACAATTATGGTGCACAGAGAAGCAACAGACACAACATGAGACAAGGAGTAGGATCCACCCCCTTAGGTGGAACTGCGGGACATAACCTAGAGGTGTGGGTACAACTGGGTGAAGCAAATCCGAGTACAAATGTTGTGTTATTAGAAACATTCCAGCAACTACGAGCAAAGATGCAAAGTTTGCGAGATGATAATGAAAGATTACGTTTGGAGCAAGAAAAGATTATGAAAAGTCTTTCAAATAGGAAAAATCAGAGGAATCCAAACCCCAGCCAAGATGAAGAAAACAAGACTGAGTCACATAGACAACAGGAGGAACGTTTGGAGTTTGAAGGGGGACGAACTGGTAATGAAGAAGAATATGATAACGTCTCCGGTAAGAAGGGATTAAAAAGGTAGAAGACTGAACTCCAAGGGGAGTTCAAAAAGATCAAGCCATCGGTATATAATGGTGAGGCCGAAGAAGCGGCAGAAGCCTGGTTAATTAATATGAATAAATATTTCCAAATATATGAATATGATGAAAATTTGAGGGCAAGGTTAGAAATTTATCAGTTGCAGGGAAAGGCCACCCTATGGTGGGAAGAAATCAAAACAATCAAAGAAAAAATGAGCAGGAGTTCATGTGGGAGCAATTTTAGAAGCATTTTAAGGACAGGTATTTGACTGAGCGGTTTTATGACGATAAAGCAAAAAAGTTTCATGACTTAAAACTAGGAAAACAATTTATGGATGAGAGTTTATATCCAAGTTCACTTTGCTATTAAGATATGTTCTCTACATCGTGAAGAGAAGGCTAAAGTCCATCGCCTTATTACCACTTTACCCGTTTATATGAAAGAGAAATTGGAGTTTGATAACCCTCAAATGATGGATGAAGCAGTCTGAAAGGCTTGGATCTATTATCATCAAATGAAGCAGAAAGGAGAAGGTAATAAAAATTGGCTAAGTAAGAAAGGGTAGAAAAATTTTACAGCCAATAAAAACGTGAAAAATGTTGGTACCAAATATCTAGGATGGAAGGGACCAAATGGATCTGCTAATACAAATCAGAAGAGGTATAGGCCTCAGAATGAGGTAAAACAAAGTGAAGCATCAAGCAAGTTGGAATCTGGTCAAGTTCCTAAACCTCCTTTGCAATGCTGGGGTTGTGGGGAACCCCATTACTACAAAAATTTCCCCCATAGAGTGAGAGCAAAACCTGTTGCAAATGTTCAAGAAGCTTCTACTATTGGTGATATGGTGCGGAACATACCCCGGATTAACACAACATTTGAAGATCGCCAGGCAGAATATCAACCCTTGATGGTGGAACTCGAAGGTAAAATATCCAATCACCTAGTTTCCATTTTAATAGATCCAGGTGAAAGCCTGATCTATGTGAGCCCAATAATAGTTGATTTATGCCATTTGAAAATTATAAAGTTTAAAAACTCGTGGCTGGTCCAACTAGCCACAGGAGCTAAAAGAAGAGTTAATGCAAAAATGGAAGACCGTGAAATTGAATTGGCATGACAACAGATTAGGAAAAATTTAAATGTACTACCTTTAGGTTCCTATGATGTATTGATAGGCATGGACAGGCTGGAACGAAAATGGACCTTAGTAAATGTTAAATATAAGACAATTAGCTTCCCGTCTAACAATGGCACCAAAATAGAAATTTAGGGTGTAAGAAGAGAAGTTAAGTTACGTCCCATTACAATCCATCATCTAGCACGATGCCTGCGTAAAGGTTGTCAAATCTATGTGGTTCAAGTGGGGTACACAAACTCTAAAGATAAATTGTCTGCCTTGGAGAAAATACCAGTGGTTCAAGAATTTAAAGATGTATTTCCAGAAGATATTCTCGGATTACCACCCAAAAGAAAACTTGATTTTACCATAGAGTTGGTCCTTGGAGCTGCCCCATTTTCCAAAGCTCCCTATAGAATGAGTGTCCCTGAGTTAACTGAATTAAAAATGTAGCTCCAAGAGCTATTGGATAAGGGTTATATTTGACCCAGCGTATCCCCTTGGGGAGCCCCGGTTTTATTTGTGAGGAAGAAATATGGTACTTTGCGGTTATGCATAGATTTTAGACAACTAAATAAGTTAACCATTAAGAATAAGTACCCCTTACCTCGAATTGATGACCTCTTTGATCAAGTTAAAGGTGTTGTGGTATTTTCAAAAATTGATTTACGATCAGGATATCATCAGATTCGAATTAAAGATGAAGACATATATAAGACTGCATTTAGAACACGCTATGGCCATTATGAGTTTGTAGTTTTACTGTTTGGACTCACTAACACTCCAGCAACGTTCATGAGTATGATGAATGGAATTTTCCATCCTTTTCTTGATAAATTCATTCTTATATTTATTGATGACATCCTGGTGTATTCTAGGAGTATAGAGGAACATAAAGAACACCTTAGGATAGTGTTACAAACTTTAAGAGAAAACCAACTTTACACCAAATTCAGCGAACGTGATTTCTTCAAGGATCAAATCCAGTATCTAGGACATATTATTCCCTCTGAAGGCATAGTAGTGGATCCGGAGAAAATCAAGACCATCATGCACTGGCCTGTTCCAACCAATGTGGCGGATATACGCTCCTTTATGGGCCTTGTTGATTATTGTAGGAGATTTATAATGGGGTTTTCTATGGTCGCTTATCCAATTACTTCCTTGCAGAAAAAGGGAACAAGTTTCAAGTGGTCTAGGGACTGTCAAGAAAGTTTTGAAAAATTAAAGCATTTACTCACCATTGCCCCTGTGTTGAAGATTGCAAATACTGAGGAAGATTTTATAGTTTGTACAGATGCATGTAAAGAGGGCGTAGGCGGAGTTTTAATGTAGAACAATAAAGTGATTGCTTACGAATCTCATAAGTTAAAAGAACATGAGCAGAAATATTCTGCTTATGATTTGGAGTTAACTGTTGTAGTTCATGCCTTAAAAGTGTGGTGACACTACTTGTTGGGGAAAATATTTTTTCTTAGAACAGACCACAACAACTTAACTATTTTTTTCAATTAACCTACCTTGAATGCGGACCAAGTTTGGTGGACAACATTCTTAAGTGAATTTGATTTTGAAATCAAACATTTAAAGGGAAATGAGAACCGAGTGGCAGATGCGTTAAGTAGGAAGCTGCATTATATCTACGAAATTTCATTTAGTTAAGCAAAATTCAATTTTGCTGAGTAAATAAAGGAAGTAGCTTAGAAGGACCCAGAATATGGTTATCTTTGGCAACAAGATAAATCTGCACAGAATTATGCGGAGGAAAAAGGGTACATCCTGAGAATTCGCTGATTTTTAGAAAACACATATATGTTCCTAATCAATTGTCAATAAAGAAATTTATGTTAGATGAATTTCATAGAAAGTCCCTGTGCTACTCACCCAGGCTATCAAAAGCTTTTTTCTGCTATCAAGAAAAATTATTACTGGCATGGCATGAAGAAAGATATTTGCAGAATATTTAGTGAGATGCCTGGAATGTCAACAAGTCAAAGGTGAGCATCAGCATCCTGCTGGGTTACTACATCCCTTACCCATTCCTGAAGGGAAGTGGGATACAATAACCTTAGATTTTATAACAAGTTTACCTAGATCAAAAAGAAAAATTGATTCAATTATGGTTGTGGTAGACAAACTGAGCAAGACTACCCATTTTATACCTGTCAATTCCACATACCAAACAACCCAGATAGCATATATATTTATGAGAGAGATTTTTAGGCTACATGGAATGCCTCGAGTCATAATCTCTAATCGAGATGTTAAGTTTACCTATGCTTTTTGGGAAGCGTTATTTATGGGGTTAGGCACACAAATTCACTTCAACATTGCTTATCACCCCCAGATGGATGGACAAACCGAAAGAGTCAATCAGGTGGTAGAAGACATGTTGTGTATGTATGTGATGCAACAACCTGGAAAACAGAAAGAATACCTACACTTGATAGAGTTTTCTTACAACAATGGCTATCATGAGTCGCTGAAAATGAGTCCTTTTGAAGTACTCTATGGAAAGAAATGTACCATCCCTGGAAACTAGAACAGTCCTGAGAACAAAATGATATTAGGACCGGATATGCTGGAGGAAATGGAAAGAACCGTGAAAAAGGTCTGACAAAATTTGAAGGCCACACAGGATAGGCAGAAAACGTATGTTGATAAGAAAAGGACCTACCGGGAGTTTTAGGTAGGGGATCATGTGTATGTGCGGATTAAACCAAAGAGAAGCACACTCAGATGGGGGAAATGTGCCAAGCTGCCCCCCCCATTCTGTGGTTCTTTCCAGATTCTAAACAGGGTAGGACTAGTTGCATATCCACTCGCGCTACCCAGTCACATTTGGGTTCACAATGTATTTCATGTTTCCCTTTTAAATAAGTATGTGTATGACCCCAGGCACATCATGAATTGGCAAGAGCTTCAGGTATAAGAAAAAAAGAAATAAAATGTAGGTAAAATCTATTTTCATCTATACATATGTTTATATGAGTGTCAATTATATGACAACTGTAATTGTGACAGGTCGAGCCGGAAGGAGAATTTCTGGTCGAGCCTCTTCACATACTCGATCAAAGAGAAGTAACTTTGTGGAGGCAAGATATCATCCAGTTTAAAGTGTAATGGAAGCACTTCAGGCCAGAAGAAGCAACTTGGGAAGATAAAGACTTTATGCAGGAGGCATATCCCAGACTATTTCAGGAGCATATGGAAGAATGAACACCAGGGACAGTGTTCCACTAAGGGGGGAGAGATGTGACATCCCCATAATTTTAATTTACTTTTTGGACATTTTTACTATTATGGATGAGTAGACTAATAAACAATTAGTTATTGTGATATCATTAATAATGAATGGTAATTAAGTTAGTTATGGAAACATTAACACTGTCTCTATGGAAGATCTGAGGAATTACGGATGAACCTTAGTAACTCTCTTTTCACCAGACAGTTATCAGTTAGGAGTAGTTATCCCCTTACCTTCTTTTCTCTTACAAGAGGGAAGAGAGGGGAGGAGAAGGGTTCCTTGAGCTAAACGAGAGTTCAGTGGGAAAACCTCTTGAGATTATCTTCCCCGGTGGAAGAAAGTGTTTGTAGGTTGTACTTGGGGTCTTGAGGACGAGACAAATTAACTGTTTCCTTGAGAAACTACCTTGAAGGATAAAGAGGAGCTTAGGGGGTGCATCTTGGACGTAATTGCCAAATTCTCATTGGAAGGGTGGAGAGGATTCATCTGGCAATAACTGATCTTCCAATGGCAGATAAGTAACAAATGCATGCATGTTAATACTATGTGATAGTGGTATGAATTAGGTGGTTGAAGTATTAGCACTTAATCTAATTACTTTCACTCTATTTGCATTTACTCTGTTCGCAGTTAACCTAGATATTTACCTTAAAATGGTGCAATGACTTAGATGTTATTGAGGTGATAGTAGAGAATAAATGAATTATGTGTGAAAGAATAAACTTAAACTGTCTAGTTACAGTAATCATATTCTGATAGAAATAGAAAATATATTTAGATGCTAAAAGCTGTGTAAAAATTGTTTAGTTATAGTAACTATTTTTTGACAGAAAGAACAAGACCACATATATGCGCAAGAACTATGTAAAATAGTCTAGTTATAGTAATTATTCCTGATAGAAGGAACGAAAATATAATTATACGCAGAACCTACGTAAACAAAAGACTGTACAGTTAATGAAATTTTGTTCCGATAGGAAGGAAGATTATTTTTAATTATGTAAAGGAGCGGCGTACCAAAAAGTACTTTCTAGGTGAATCAAGATTTTAATAATGCATGCATAAAGATTGTTTAAAATTATTTCCTTACCGAAAATCAACTTCTGAATAAATAAAGATTTGATAGAAATTATGCATAATTGAACTCCATAGTAGGAATGTATAAATGAATAACTACGGAAGCTTTCAATCAAAAGAAGGAAATGACCAATTATTAAAACTCCTAGTTCGTTAACATTTCCAGTTCTTGAAAGAAGAACTCTTCCATGACTTGGGTAAGGGTTAACAAATTGGAAATAGGTATGCAATCCAGGAACGGCTAGGGGATTGTAGCTAAGTTTACAAATTAGCAATGAAAAATACACTGAATTGTACTAAGAAAAACAACTCAAGCAAATTGTGGAAAGATTTAGTTCCGTTGCTAGAGCTTCAAGAAAACCCTGATTGAGGTTTAGTATCGCCCAACAGTAGGAATAAACTTTGGTTTTCTGACCCAAATTTATTTCTTCAGCCAGTCTTGTTTGGACACCAAGGAATGTTATTCTGGGTAAAAGATGGTCTAGTACTTACTAGAAAGTTTAAAGAACACAAAACTGTATATTCTAGCCATGCAGAACCAATTAAACCAACTAAACAAAAGACACTATTAAGTATTGTACATCAAATTGATATTTGAAACAAAACAACTTGAATCGTTGCCAAACACTGATAAATAAGTGCAGTTAAAAATAATAATAAAATTTATCTGTACATATTGAGTCCACCATTAAGAGACAACCAAATGACTAAGTTGTTAAGACAACTGGGTGGAAACACCGACCCTCAAATAAAAAAGACCTTCAACAAGAAAAGTAACGGAAATATAGTTTTTCTGAAAAGGGCATATTGCTTAATACAACAAAGGGTTTCGTACCCATATCTAATCGCAAGAGGAAATTCCTTAACAGAACGCCTAGAAGATGGAATAGAACAGAGCGATACATTCATTAGGCACAGGTAGAAGGTCATCTGACCTTAGGGAGAGGCATCCATACCATTTCGCCCTCCAATGAAGTAGCACAAGTCCTCTCGTTGCTGGGTATTCTGGATCCGGGCGAATGCATCCAAAACCCTGAAAGACAAAGGCTGCCCTGCACCGCAAATGTTGTGGTAGTTTAAACATCCAAATAAAGGGTAGAACATTTGAAGAAGTCAAAAAAAACTTAGGACTCAATCATCTTACCTTTCGAAAGTTGAATGTGTTTTCCTCAACACCAAAGGTGTTGGATGTCACAGAAGACACAATACCTACAAACAAGGATAAGAAGCCACATATTAGTTAAGTAACCAATTAAAAGTATGAGGTGCATGGAAAATTTAACCTGAGCAGAAAAATGTAAGCCATCGTAACAATAATTTATCACCTGCGCCAGAGAGCAACATAGGCTTGCAACAACAATTGAGTCGGAGGAGCAAAAGCAGTCGCTAGAATGAAACCACAATGGAGTTAGGGTTTTGCAAAGCAATATTCTGGAGGCATCTCCAAGTGAAATAACCAAATGAAGAGGGCAGGTCATTGGGTGGTTAGACATAATTCCTTGGCTCATGGTGGACAGTCGGATCATGCCTCTCAGATCAACAGTGGTGGGAGAGACCACATGGCAACTGAAAGAGTGAACACCTGGAAACTAGTGGCATTAGACTACAGACCAACTGGGTAAATTGTATAGAATTTAAATGTATGACAAACACGTACAATTCATAGAATGAAGAGACACTAAGGCAATTAACTTAGCGTATACAAAAAACATGTTAATATCTAAATGAAATGTGCCTATAGCAACTAATGTATGGGTACGGTGAAATCAACACGAATATTCATCAAAATAATACTTGATCCATAGTATTTTAACCATATTATGTATCCATCATTACTCCATTCACTGATATGGGATTTCAACTAATGTGAATACGAAGTTATCATAGGTCATTAGTAATTTTTTTGTTTTTGTTTACATGTGATTGTAATGATATTTGTTATAGTCTTAATGAATGTCAAATTTCAAGTTTACTAATCTATTATCACACTAATGATAATAGATTTTTGAATCTATTGACACCTAATCATCAGGATTGGGTGAATAACTGAAATTGATGTAAATAAATAATAGAGAATATGAATAGTCACCGGGAGATGAAATGAACAATCTCTCCCTATTGTATATAATAAAGACCAACCTAAATGAATATTAACGAATTGTTTTTGTGGAGTTACTGCCTGGTTTGACATGGTATCAGAGCCAGCACCATTTTTGGCTTTTAACTGGCATTGTAACTCCCTTATGCCATTTTTCAGTAATATGAGTCTGCCCTCTACCTGATAATATCAGTAACGCTTGAGCTTTTGCTGCTCTCTCCACGCTGGTATAACAACGCTTCATTGCCAAACCTGCTCCATGTGCGATTTACCATTATTCATTGCTAGACCTGCTCCATCTGTGATTTTCCATATAATACGCTGCTGATGGTGTCAGTGGCTTGAAGCTTGCTCCGTGTCAGTATACATTTTATTCTTGCAGTGAATAGCTCGCCCTCCAAATCGTTTGGATTTCTTGTGTCCTCCATGTGTTGTCAATAGGAATCTGGGTTTATTCACCCTTGCAATGCTTATATGTATGTTAAAAATATGTTGAGCTTCCCTCGTTTGTTGTTTTCGTGTTGAAAATAAACCCAATCCAGCGCTATTTGATGACTGGCTATGCGTTATATGCGCAATCATCATGGCTATATCTTGTGGTTAAGGAATTCGGGTTCCACTGTTTCCTTTTTGGTGTTTACAGTGCATTACATCATGTTTGTAATAGATGGTATGGGGTTCCACTATAATGCTCCATGCACCACAAGCAGTCCGCTTTCATGACATAGGCACTTTCGATTCGGCTGAGCTCCCGCGACAGTGGGTTACTCTTCTGTCAAAATCACTCTGTGTTCTGTCACCCATTATCGCCCTCCTAATGCTCACAGATTCTGTTGATTGCTTCTGAGTAGCTCTATATAAATAGGAAAAACTGCACTGAATGCTTTTTTATTATGACAATTTGCACGAACAGCTATGTGTAACGTTCCTAGAAATTAGCCCCGTTTTGTAAAATATTGTTGTTCAGCTTACCTTGTGGTCACCCGCCATCAATATATCGAATTCTGTCCAAAAATATTGTTACTGTCTCCACGTGATGCCACCATATCTTTCGGTAGACTCCATATAGATTTCGTTTGTATTTTTTTATGCGTGTAACCCCAGAACGTTACTGGAACTCCACTGTTCATCGAAATACTTAAAATTTCTCGACAACTTTGAAGCACATTTTTGCCAGTAGAATTTTTTTTTTTTACAGTATGCATTCAATCATATCTATTGTGGAAATAGTTCTTACTGACAAGGAGAGCTATCTTGAATGGTCCCAGATGATAAAACACACCCTAATTTTCAATGAGTTGTGGAAAGGAGTGTGTATTGGAGACAGAGCCAAAGAGCTAGAACAACCTACCTTAGACAAAGAGTTTTCCATTTGGGAAAATAAGAACAACAAATCCTATGCATTAATTGCAGCATCTGTAAGTGAAGAGGTGAGTCACCATATTATGCCATTTTCAACTGCTTTCGAAGCCTTACAAAAGCTGAAAGAACACTACGACTCACATTCTGCACTTGAAGTTGTTCAACTCATGATTAAACTCTTCACTCTTGAATTACAAAAGAATGATCCTCTTGCTCTTGCATCTGAAGTAAAATCTATAATGCATGATATCAAAGCCACTAAGGTTGAATTGTATATTCCTCTTATCGCTTTTCTCAAGGCACTTTATCCTACTTACTCCAATTATCTTAAGTCATTGCAAGCAAATGGAAATCTCAAAGATATTACCTTTGACTCTCTTGTGAAAACAATTTCTGAAAGAGAGAAAGCTTTTGGAAAGAAGACAACCCCTGAATCTTTTGAAGAGGTTGTGTGCCTTGCTCATAAAGAAAATAATCCTGCTTAAGATTCTTCCAAAGGAAGAGGTGGTCAAAGAGGAAGAGGAAGATATTTCAGAGGCAGGGGGGCAGACACTCTCAAGGAGTAAAGTCAGATTTTCACTGCATACGCTGCAAAAGAAATGGATCACATGATGCCTCTACATGCATGTTACCTTGGGACAAAATTGAGCAGCAAAGAAATCAACCCGAAGGTAAAACTAATGATACAAACAAAGGTAAAGCACCTGAATCAGTTCATTATGTTGTGGCATAATGTAATATCGGAGTAAATGAAGATTTATTTAATGCTTCACTTGCTTCTTGGAAAAATGATGGGTTGCTTGATTCAGGAGCAACTTGCGACATGACTTATAGAAAATAATTTTTTGAAGAGTTTACTGACAATGCTGATGGAGCAGTATAATTTGCATACCAATCAAAAATAAAGCCATTAGGGCTTGGCACAATCAGTGTTAAATTGCCTGGTCTTCCAGACTTCCTTCTGCATCATGTTCTATATCTCCCATAGCTGAGGGGAAACTTGTTGTCCTTGGTCCACATCCGCCAACAAGGTTACTCCATTCATATGTTTGATGGCAAGCTTGAGGTGAGAAAAGCATTTTACCACTCACTTTTCATGAGGGGAATAGAAGAAGAAAGGCTTCTCAACCTGCAAGCTACCTCTGCTCGTGCACAACATTTCTCATACAATTCTCATTATGAAGAAGGTACACTTCCATCAAGTTTATTATGGCATGCTATATTTGGACATTTGAACTATGACAGCCTCCACTTGTTTAAGAAAAATGGTGTTGTTGGTTTGCCTACAATTCCTAGGAAACTTAAGCAATGTGATGCTTGCATTCTAGGAAAGCAGAGAAAACAATCTTTTCATGATTCACATTCAAGAGCACATAGAAAACTTGAACTCATTCATTCAGATTTATGTGGTCCAATGCCTGTTCCTTCTGCAAATGGAAATAAATATATGATTACATTTATTGATGACTACACCAGAATGTGTTGGGTTTATTTATTAAAGAACAAATATGATGCTTTTCAAACATTCAAGAACTTTCATACATGGATTGAAAATGATGCACAATCTCATATTGGCTATATTCACACTGATAATGGAAAAGAATACACTTCAAATGAATTTGAAAACTATCTTCACCAACATGGGATCAAACATCAAACAATTGTGCCTTATAATCCCCAACAGAACAGTGTAGCTGAAAGAATAAATAGGACAATCTTAAATATGGTGCGCTCCATGATGTTTTTCAAAAATGTAAAGTTGATGTTTTGGGCTCATGCAGTTCTATGTATTGTATATATAAAGAATAGATGTCCATCTAATGCTATTAGAAACAAGACTCCATATGAAATGTGGCATGGGCACATTCCTTCGGTAAAGCATCTCAGGGTCTTTGGTTCCACCTGTTATGCCTTGATACCAAAGGTACATAGAAGCAAACTTGGTGCAAGAAGTCGTAAGTGTATCTTCCTGGGGTATTCAAACACCTCCAAAGCATACCATCTCTATGATGAAGTCAATAAAAAGTTTGTTGTATGCAGAGATGCAATCTTTCTTGAATCATCCAAAACTGACAATGTTGTTGAGCGACAACTTGATCGCTTGGATAGATCCGCAAATGCAAAATCATTTCAAGAATTTGATAATCAGATTCCACATCTTGAAGGGGGGATTCCTATACTAGATCAACATGTGGAATCTTCTTTTGAAGAACTCTCTCCCCCACATGAAACTCCAACAACGGATGATACTTTAAGTGATGTGATTGATAGAATTGGGAGACTCAATCTTGATTCAGTCCCAACTCAATCAACAGAGCAGATTGGAACATTTGAGAAAGGTCCCCCAAAGTGGTTGATAAAGACACTTGACAGTGTTCATCCTGATGAGGTTGGAAAGACAGGAACTAGAAATTCAAACCGGCAAAATGGAGGTGATGTAGATGACTCTAATTCACCTGTTGATATGGATGTTTCTTTTGATTGTGAATTGAATTTGTCTACAGATTTTGAACCAACTTCCTTCAAAGAAGTTGCTTCTCATGATGAATGGAAAGAAGCGATGCAAAAGGAGTATGATGCCCTGATAATGAATGGCACTTGGAAGCTGGTTGATCCTCCATTAGGAGCCAAACCAATTGGCTGGAAGTGGGTCTACAAGAACAAGTATAAAGTAGATGGTTCACTTGACAAGCACAAAGCCAAGCTTGTGGAAAAAGGTTTTGCACAGAAGGAGGGGGTCGATTATGAGGAGACTTTTCCCCCCATAGAAAAATGGGCTACCATCTGGACACTCTTTGCCCTAGCAGCTCAGAACGGTTGGAAAGTCCATCAAATGGATGTAAAAACTGCTTTCTTGAATGGAGATCTAAAAGAGGATGTTTTTATGCCCCAGCCTAAAGGATTTACTGTGAAAGGACATGAACATAAAGTATGCAAACTTGTGAAATCCTTGTATGGCCTCAAACAATCACCGCGAGCCTGGTATGAAAAACTAACTGAGCATCTTCTGAAACTCAATTTCAAACATTATGATCTTGATGATGCAACTTTATTTGTCAAGAAAGTTGGCAAAACAGTTGTATATCTTGTGGTATATGTAGATGATATTTTGGTGACAGGGAACAATGAAAGCTACATTGCATCCATAAAGAAGGAATTGGGGAAAGATTTTGAAATGACTAATTTGGGCTATGTTCATTACTATCTTGGTATTGAAGTAACTCAACATCCGTAGTCCATCTTTCTTTCTCAAAAGAAGTACATTGGAGATCTATTGAACAGGTTTGGCATGAAAAAATGCAATCCTCTTACTACTCCAATGGAACAAAACTTAAAGCTCACATCCATTGAAGGAAAAGAATTTGAGGATGTAACAAAGTATAGACAGCTTGTAGGAAGTCTCAACTACCTAACTACTACCAGACCAGACATTTCATTTGTTGTTGGAATCCTCTCCAGGTTTATGCAAAATCTTTGTGAGGGACATTGGTTTGCTGCAAAAAGAGTTCTAAGGTACTTGAAGGGAACTCAAGACTTTGGAATCAAGTATACATAGGTGGACGACTTCATCTTGATTGGATACTCTGATTTAGACTTCGATGGAGACAAAGAAACTAGGGTATCTACTTTAGGTTATGCTATGAGTCTTGGATCAGGAGCTGTCTCCTGGAGATCACGCAAACAATCAATTCCAACAGATTCCACAACAGAAGCAGAATATGTGGCAGCAGCTCAAGTAAAAAAAGAAATTGTGTGGCTTAGGAAAATTCTTGAAGATTTGCAGGTAAAACAAGTACAATCGACTCCACTAATGATTGACAATACCTCGGCAATAAAGTTGGCCAAGAACCCAAAGTTCCATGATCAAACGAAGCACATCAATACTAAATATCATCTAATTCGACATCATGCTGACGCCAAAACAATCCATCTCCACCATTGTTCCGCTAATGAGCAAATTGTAGACATCTTCACCAAAGCGCTTGGAAGAGAAAAGCTTGAAAGATTCAGAACGATGCTTGGACTCACCAACATCCCTTCAGATTAAGGGGGGACTGTTGACACCTAATCATCAGGATTGGGTGAATAACTGAAATTGATGTAAATAAATAATAAAGAATATGAATAGTCACCGGGAGATGAAATGAACAGTCTCTCCCTATTGTATATAAAAAAGACCAACCTAAATGAATATTAACGAATTATTTTTGAGGAGTTACTGCCTGGTCTGACATAATCTATCATACAATATTAATGGTGTCTTACTCTTTCATCTATTCTATAATTTGTGACCCAAATCGAATCACTACATTATTTTTTATCCATATTGATGCTTTTAGAGTGGAAAAATGGGAGGAATTAGCTCACAAACATTGTGACCCAAATTGAATCATTACATTATTTTTTATCCATCTTGATACTTTTAGAGTGGAAAAATGGGAGGAATTAGCTGACAAATCTATTTTCACTAACAATTCCATTTTGACAAATTGAGTTTTTAAACCTATTTTCACTGATAATCCCATTTTGGAAAATTGAGTTTTTAAACCTTTGGATATAGTTTGAGGCATTTCTTGAGAGTTTTTTGGGTCCAAAACTCTTGCTTGCACCAACCACTTGGCATTTCTCTACACTCATACCTTTCCAATGATGCAGGAAAGACCTCAAACGGAATCAACATATGCTACCCAAAAGTTGACTTTCTAGTTTTGACCACCATGGATGTCACCTCACCTCCATTGCTCAGGGAAAAGGGGTTAGCTATGTGAACATGATGAAGAAAACTCTAGAGAAATCAATATTGTATCTCTTGTTAAAAATTGAAGTCAAACTTAACCACTAGTAGGTTATTGAATTGTGTTACAAATGGGCCACTAAGAAGAAGAGGGATTCTATTCTATTAGACTGCATTTTGTTCCATAGTTGAGAAGAGTAGCTGACAGTGGATACAAAGAGAGCAAACAAAGAGGGTTTGTGTTCTATAGCAGCCTATGGGCCATATGTCTTACTTCTTTGTACTTACATCCATTTATATTTAGAGAAGGAGAGAGAAGAATAATGTCACCTTCCAACTCGGTTTTTCTCCCGTAAGGGTTTCCAAAAACATATCTTGTGCCATTGCGGTTTGTGAATGTTTATCTTTCACTCTTTTCTATTTTTTGTATTTCATATGTTGCAAGCATAAGCTAAAAAAATAATTTAATAAATTCAAGGTTCTAAGTAAAATTAAAGCCTCATAGTATAGATTTTGAATTCTCAATATATTTTATCTAATTTGTTGTGATGAATTATCCAACGGAATATCCATGACAATTTATGGATCATATTGGTATAAGAGCACGTTTCTTAAGGTATATTGTAGGGAGTTGCCAAAAATCTAGATCAATTAAGCTAAAATCTATAGAACCCTAGGCATGGTCAATGAATATATTAATAAACCTAAAGATTTGGAAAATGAAAGGTTCTCTAAGACTGGAAGAGTATTTTGTAGGTATCAGTTGTAATATAAACGGTCTCCTAGTGGTTCTAGAAAATAATATTGGAATGGGAGAAGACAGAGGTTCCAACTCGAAGATTAGTTCAAAGGGAAAATTTGGGGATCAAAAATAACTAGAGGAGGCTAAGATAGAACCCAAAAAAGAACAATCGACATCAATTTCCATGAACCATTCACATTCCCCATTCAAGATGGAAGCGAAGGTTGACATCAAGTCATATCAAGGTGAGATTGACACTTTGATACTAAATCGCTGGTTGTAGTAATTAGAGGTTTATTTTAGCATTCATAAAATGGATGAATAATATACAATTTATTTTACTTGTTTGACAGTAGAAGACCATGCCCTAACTTGGTGGGAAATCCATACATAAACCCTAAGGATGGAGGGGGATTTTCTAGTAACTAAGTGGGAGGATCAAAACTCTCATAAAGTCTCAATCTCCCCTAACAGGTATGTAGAGGAACAATGGATCTAGTTGCATTACTTCCTGAAAAGATAGGGGAAGAGTATCTAGGTGGTCTATATGGCCATCTACAAAACCAAGTGATGTTGTTCAAACCTAGGACAATGGATGAGGCTTGTGTACAGGCACAATATCTAGAGAACATGGGTAGAAGAAAGGGTAATCAAGTGGGTTGAAGTAGAAGGAACAACACGAAGCTTCCAAAGAAGGGAAGAAGAAATGGAAAGGGGGAAAGAACATAAATACAATAGCCACATCATGCCAATGCAAATATCTCAACAACCACTATAACATTGATGTTCATATAGAAGAGAAGTGTTGGAAACTGCATCTCGAAATCAACTTGAAGAACCATAAAAAGGACAGGAAGAAAAAAAATATGATGGCCACAAATTTGAGTAATGAGGAGGAAATTAGCTTACATGTGGATGGGAATATTGTCTACATATCAATGTAGCCTTCAACAAAAATAAACTAAAGGGATGGACAAAATCTTCCATATAAAGATATAGGTCAAGAAGACGAAAATAGATGCTCTGTTTGACTCAAGAGCATAGGTGAACCTCATTGTAGCAAATATGCTAAAATATTTGGGATTGAAGGTTCGTGACCATCCTAGCCCATATCCACTCAGATGGGTCAACAAGGAGGCATAAATAAAGGTAACCAAGCAATGTAGAATCAAATTTTCTATCAATGCTGATTTTATTGATAATGTAGAATTGGATAGAGTTCCACTTGATTTATGTAGAGTTGTGTTTAGGAGTCCTTATATGCACATGTCTAATGTGGTATTCATATAGAGAGCCAACCAATACCAACTCATCAAAGATGGAAAATCCTTCATCATCAATGTGCAAAAGGAAAATTAAAAGATGTTGGTAAGTGCCAACCAAGATAAGAAATTGATTAGTTCTAGCAAGAAGTATTTTTTTTTTTAAGAGAAAATCAGTCTATAGAAGAGTCAATGAAGGCTAAGTCATCCCTCGAGAGGTATACCAAGGAAAAAAAACTAAAACTAAAAGAATTGTTACATTCACATAAGGTTTTGTGTTCTAGGACTCTAAATGGTTACCACCCAAGAGAGAATTGGAGCACAAAATCCAGCTATTTCCAAATCTTCATTTCCAAACATTAGGTTGCACAAAAAGTCCGTTATAGAAGAAAATGAGTTGAAGAAGCAGTTATAGTAGCTACTAGAACAAGGTGTCATTTGGCCAAGTACCTTACCATGTGGGCCACCCATGATAACTATGCCAAAGAAGTATGGGACTTGGTGGATATATATTGATTATAGGGTTTTAAATAAATTACACTCAAGAAAAGATACTCCCTACCTAAGATAGATGATTTGTTGGATAAATTATAGCAAGAAAAATACTTAACCAAGTTGGACTTAAAGTTATGGTATCATTAGGTTCAAGTTAGAGAAGAAGATACCTTGAATACCACCTTCAAAACGAGACAATATTTGTATGAGTAGTTAGTTATGTTCTTTGGCATATGCAATGCACCAAATATGTTCATGAGATTAATGAATGCTAAATGATGCCCTTTTTATAGATTCAGTTATTATTTTTTATTTCGATGATATATTGGTATACAATTCTACCTAGAAGGAGCACATCTCATAATTGATGCAAGTTCCATAGACATTGAAGAAGCAATAACTACTAGAAAATTTCAAGAAGTGTGAATTTGCACAATAGACTTTGGTGTATTTAGGATATGTTATAAGTGGAGGAGAGATGAATATACATCTTGCCAAGATGGATGCCATCATGAAGTGCTCAGTGCCTACTAATGTTTTTAAGGCCAAGAGTTTCATTGGGGTGACAGATTGCTTGAGGAAATTCATAACCTTGTTTTTAACAGTAATAGTACAACTCCATGCCATCACAGTGAAAGGCAAGACGTTCTAGTGGGAAAAGATTAAGTAGAAGGCATTTCAGGAGTTGAAGAAGAAAATTAGTTAAGCGCCCATTCTTGTGTTACCAAACGTGTGATATCCCTTCGAAGTGGACACATATGCAATTGTACATGCTATGGGAGAAGCCTTAATGTAGGGATGAAGGCCTATATGCTATGATTTTAAAGTGTTTCATGGGTAATTTTCAAATACCCCACCTACGACAAGGAGCTCCATGCTCTAATGTAAGCTATGAAAAAGTAGATATATTATCTAATGGGAAGAGATATAGTATTCCACATAGATCACTCGTTGCTACTGTTAGCTCTGCCACAAATTTAATCAATGGAGTGTCAAAGCAGGTTTGGCAGTGCTGGTTGTGCTTTCAAAAGGTTCGCAGTAGTGGATTTCTCTTTCCCCTTCATTTTCCTTATTCTCCCTCGTAACCCCTTAATCTTTGTTTTTCTCCTGAAACCTCTTCATTCCTCGCCTTATCCATATTCCCCTGCTTAATTCATTTTTACCTCACTGCCTCTGTTTTATCTTTTTTTAAACTCTGCATAGCTCTTTTCCCGGTTCTCAGGTGTTTTTGTTTAAACATTGTAAAGCCTGATAACTCATTTAAACCCGTGTGAATTCATGTTTATTCAGCCTGGGTGCTTAACACGCGAGACCATGCCCATATTTACCCTCTTTCGCCTTGAAACCGCAGCCGTTGATCGCCGCGATCCAACAGTTTACGCGCCTTTTCCCACTCGTTAAACATCATTTACTTTCCTCGCCGCCTGACCATTGATCGCAGATCGAACGGCTAACGCTTCCCTAGATCGCGTGACCTATGCACGCGATAGCCCGCAGGGGGGTGGTTTTGGGTGGCCACGTGTCATAATTTGATTGTATCACGCCCCGCGATATGGAAACCGCCGTCGTGTAGAAAGCGGTGCGAGGGAACCACCTGCTGCACAAAACCACTATCCTGTATGATTCCCCGGTCGTTACCCTGTGTGCGCTTTCCGATAGCGATCACCGTCGGGTTTGGTGCGTACAGATCCGATGGCCCTTGTTGCTCCCGCACATATGTCTCCCGATAGCTCCTTCTAACGCGATCTCCACCTTCCAATTATTTAATCCAATGGCTGAGATTTATTCCCGGCCTGATCATTCTTCTGCCATGAAACCTTAACTCCCAATTGTGCCCTGCTGCTCGAGGAAGAACGAAGCGATCAATTACCTGTACTCTGCGCGTTAAAGCTACAACTACCTGTATTCAATTGACAGAATGGCTGAGGGACAAAAAGGACTGCCTAGAGCAGTTAAAACATTTATCAGTTATGGGATTCTTTCAGTCAGCATTCCATCTGAGCAAAGAAGGACAACAAAATATCCAGAAGGGTCGATTTTGTTCATTAAAGCTCTCAGACTGCAGCAGAGGTCCATTCCAAATTGTAAATGTGGTTGGTGGTCATTTATTGACTCCTCCACGTATAGTTTAGCAGACTGTTTGTAAACCAACCTCAATATATACCAAGAAACAGAATGTAATAGGTTGATGAGCGTTATTTTGCTGTGAGGTTCAACTTTTGGATATTGTAACTACTGTGATACCTGCAGCGTCTGGTCTTCATTTTCAGCTAATGCAAGGTTCTTTTGTTGTTAATTTCTCATTGTCCACTTCTTCTTCTTTGTTCCAGGCTGTACCTGTTATGCATTATTTCATGTGTTGTTGATGTTTAGCATTAGAGGGGCTGTCATCCCACCTCTGTGTTAGGATTTAGCATGTATCATTGAATTTGTTTGTAGGTTTCTGTTATTTTAATGCCAGAGAGTTGTCATCCTGTCTGTGTATTAGAAAACAGATTTACAGACCTTTTAACTGGTTGTAGCTGGCCATCACAGGGTCCTATGCATCTGCTGGTGTGATCAGTCTTCTCCATCATCACATTTTTCTTAAACCTGTGAGTAATTGGTGGTCTAAAGCCTTGTAGTCTGGGGGTGTTCACCCATGTCTAGGGTCAAGCATAGTAGGAGTGGTTATCTGGCTTGAATATGCAGCATTTCTTTCATTCATCCACCAATTTTCAAACATTTGGTTGAGTTTGTAATGTTGCCGAGCATCTCTGATATACAACCTAGGAGAGTTTCTTGGGGTGATAACATTAATTGGTGCCGTTGCTGGGGAGAGGAGAATTGAAGCTCAGCTTCCCTGGGAGAACGACACAGTTCCAAGCTTTGATGATAGACAAGGTTTGGGCACATAGTTTGGTTTTAATCATCTATCTGGCGACTCCATTGGAGGAAGACCAAGTTTTGGCGACTCCACATTGCAGTTCTGGCACAGTTGGTGAGGCATGTTCAGCGATATCTTCAGAAATTACCAGCTGAACCAGTGCCTGATCCTGAGAAGATCGTTTAGTAGAAGAAAATATCACAGAAAGGAGCATCAAAATCAGGTAATCCTTGGAATTTTTATGTATCTCTGCTAGTGTAGAAATACCTTCAGGGATTCATCTAGCTCCTTGTTATTCATTTCCCTTTTGGGCCTTAGTTAAATGAAGCACCATGCTATCCATCATATTCCTCTATCTCCGTTATCCTTTTCATTGATTTATTTCACTCAGTCCACCAGTATCCCTTTCGTATACCACAGCCATGGCAGGTCAGCAAGCCCTTACAAAGATAGAAACAATAGTTGCTGCTAGGTATGGACCCTTAGTCTTGCCTACCCCTTTGAATGCCATGCCTGCAGGGGATTATCAAGAATGTATGCCTAAGTTTACTAGTTCAGAAGGAATATTAGCTGAAGAGCACCTCAAGGCTTTTTATAGCTATGCTGATAACCTGGATATTAATGAAGAGGATGTCTGGATGAGGGTTTTTGTCCAAAGCCTAGATGGGGAAGCTAGAAAATGGTTCAGAAATTTACCCCCTACGTCTATTGCAGACATTGATGCTTTAGATGATGTATTTTTAAAGCACTGGGGAAATAATAAAGACCTACTCTTTTATCATGATGAATTCGGGAACTTGCAGAGAGAATATGGTGAGTTGCTGTCTGAATTTAACATCAGATTCAATCTTATGTATAACAGAATGCTAGCTGAAATTAGACCCACTCCTGCTTCTGCCATGATAACTTATGCTAATGCCTTTGATTCTCAGTTCTACTTACTGTTAAGAGAAAGAAGATGCACTTCTTTGGAGAATATGCAAACTGCAGCCTTTGAAGTAGAAGCAAACATTGTAGCTGCAGAAAGACTCGAAGGTGATGATGAAAGGAGAAGGTAGGGAGGTGAATCCTCATCATCCTATGATTCTGAAATAGATGAATTGGCTAGGATGATTGAATTTTTGGTCTCTGAAGTTTCAAAATTAAAGGCCGAGTAGTATTTTGAGGAAGCAGGAGCTCATTGTTCCATTTCTTTTTCAACTCCAAATCTATGTAAAGGAGCAAATGAGCATTTGCAAATTTTGCAGAGAAATAGAGATGCAAACGAAGATCAAAGGGCGAAGACCCTTTGTCAAAATATAGTCATGGAAGAAGTGTAGCATGAGGAGGAGATCCATGTTTTGGAAGGTGCTCCTTTCCTAACAAGGGCTGCTTATGAGAAAGCAATATCCAAAGGCACTACTCGTGAGCTTGTTGTAGTTGCAGAACAACAAGCTGATCAGTAATAGCAGTCAGCAACAGATCCCTTCCTCCAAGAATTCGAGCCTGAGGCCAGCACATCTTCACATGGCTATGTAGATTTGCCAATTTTCCAGCCTACTTTTGTCCCCAGTCCAGTGATTAAAAATGGAGAAGAAAACTCCCCATCATCTTTTGTCCCTCTGTCTGCTCAAATGAAATTCCCTCAAAGTTGCCACTTGAACACTGAGGCTAAACAAAATTCCATGCTCAAGGCTGAAGTTGATCACCCCAGTCTTGATATTATGAAATCTGCTCAGATGGCCTCCACACAGATTAAAAGGGCAACTTATCAGATGACAGAGGAAGAGGACGTGCAGTCTTGGAACTCCTCCTTGGATGAGGATTGTTCAAAGAAAGATTCAAGAGCAGATAATGTTACTGTGTCCCCTTCACATGAACATATTGGTACACCATTCATATTTATTGTGCAGGCCATAGGGGACAAAGAAAAGTACACAGCAGCCATGATTATTCAGTAGGTGTACAAAGGCTCCCATGAAGAATGTCCAAGGAGGAGAATATACAGAAGGGAGATGAAAGTTGATCCATATCTACCTATTAAGCTCAAATGTCCTAAACTGTTTGAGGTAGATGATCAAATCAATCATGTTTTGCAGCTTTATGATGAAGGGGCCGAGAGCAGGAGAAACAATTTTGATGGCCCAGCAAATGGGCAATTTTTGAAGTTTTAAGTTTTTCAGGCATTAATGATTGTAAGCAGTTTATTTTTCAGGTTTAGGAGTAGACCTAGTTTGACTCCATGCCCAATGGATACTAGGCAAATGTTTTTAAAGTTGGTTTTGTATGAAGGCATTGGTCTGCAGTTCTTGAGACCTCACAAGGAGGATCTCATCCCTAGAAGGAGCCAGTGTTAGCTCTGCTACAAATTTAATCAGTGGAGGGTCAAAGCAGGTTTGGCAGTGCTGGTTGTGCTTTCAAAAGGTTCGCAACAGTGGATTTCTCTTTCCCCTTCATTTTCCTTATTCTCCCTCGTAACCCCTTAATCTTTGTTTTCCTCCTGAAACCTCTTCATTCCTCGCCTTATCCATATTCCCCTGCTTAATTCATTTTTACCTCACTGCCTCTGTTTTATCTTTTTTAAACTCTGCATAGCTCTTTTCCCGGTTCCCGGGTGTTTTTGTTTAAACACTGTAAAGCCCGATAACCCGTTTAAACCCGTGTAAATTCATGTTTATTCAGCCCGGGCGCTTAACACGCGAGACCGCGCCCATATTTACCCTCTGTCGCCTTTGAAACCGCAGCCATTGATCACTGCAATCCAATGGTCTACGCGCCTTTTCCCGCTCGTTAAACATCGTTTACTTTCCTCGCCGCCTGACCGTCCATCGCAGATCGGACGGCTGACGCTTCCCCCGATCGCGCGACCTGCGCACGCGATAGCCCACGGGGGGGTGGTTTTGGGTGGCCACGTGTCATAATTTGATTGTATCGTGCCCCACGATACGGAAACCGCCGTCATGCCGAAAGCAGTGCGGGGAAACCACCCACCGCACAAAACCGCCGTCCTGTATGATTCCCCGGCCGTTAACCTGTGCGCGCTTTCCAATAGTGATCACCGTTGGATCTGGCGTGTACAGATCCGACGACCCTTGTTTCTCCCGCACGTATGTCTCACGATAGCTCCTTCTAACGCGATCTCCCTCGGCTGATTATTTAATCCAATGGTTGAGATTTATTCCCAGCCTGATCATTCTTCTGCCTTGAAACCTTAACTCCCGACTGCTCCCTACTGCTCGAGGAAGGATGAAGCGATCAATTACCTATACTCTGCACATTAAAGCTACAACTAGCTGCATTCAATTGACAGAATGGCCAAAGGACAAAAAGGATTGCCTTGAGCAGTTAAAACATTTATCAGTTATGGGATTCTTTCGGTCAGCATTCCATCTGAGAAGAGAAGGACAACAGAATATCCAGAAGGGTCGATTTTGTTCATTAAAGCTCTCAGAATGCAGCAAAGGCCCATTCCAGATTGTAAATGTGGTTGGTGGTCATTTATTGACTCCTCCACGCATAGTTTAGTAGACTGTTTGTAAACCAACCTCAATATATACCAAGAAACAGAATGTAATAGGTTGATGAGTGTTATTTTGCTGTAAGGTTCAACTTCTGGAGATTGTAACTGCTGTGATACCTGTAGCGTCTGGTCTTCATTTTCAACTAATGCAAGCTTCTTTTGTTGTTAATTGCTCACTGTCCACTTCTTCTTTGTTCCAAGCAGTGCCTGTTATGCATTATTTCATGTGTTGTTGATGTTTAGCATTAGAGGGGCTGTCATCCCACCTCTGTGTTAGGATTTAGCATGTATCATTGAATTTGTTTGTAGGTTTCTGTTATTTTAATGCCAGAGAGTTGTCATCCTATCTGTGTATTAGAAAACAGATTTACAGACCTTTTAACTGGTTGCAGCTGGCCATCACAGGGTCCTATGCATCTGCTGGTGTGATCAGTCTTCTCCATCATCACATTTTCCTTAAAACTGTGAGTAATTGGTGGTCTAAAGCCTTGTAGTCTGGGGCTGTTCACCCATGTCTAGGGTCAAGCATAGTAGGAGTGGTTATATGGCTTGAATATGCAACATTTCTTTCATTCATCCACCATTTTTCAAACATTTGGATGAGTTTGTAATGTTCCCGAGCATCTCTGATATACAACCTAGGAGAGTTTTTTGGGGTGATAACAACTACATTACCTATAAGCCTAGAGTAAGTTATAACATACCATACATTACAAGGGGATGGGGTTTTTATAGCAATTTCATTTAGTTATTAAGTATAACAAGGGTACAAGGTATCCAACATGCGTTCAAGGCCACCCACATCGAAGATCATAACTTTCAGAACTCTGAAGCACATGAATCCGTTCACCCATGATGCATACAAAAATGCATATACAAAGGATGAGGAATTCAAGGAGGTTTTTTGGTAGTTATAGAGCTAGAGTCATGTGTGGTGATAACATAGTTGACTACCATCTCCAAAATGGGTTACTTAATAGGTTGGAGAGGTTAAGTATTCCTAATGGTAAGTGAAAAAATCCATTAGAGAAATTTTGAGGTCTAAAATGGGCCTCCTAAGGAATATTATAAAATAGTAGTGGAAATAATAAATAAGATTATATTACATCATCAAATTTTAGAGGGAAAAAAAGAAAAGATGACTTCTTTAACTCGTATTTTCAACTTATATCCCTTTGGTTTTTACTCAAATTTCATGATGGAGCACTCGTTGGATGCCAAAATTAATTCTTCATCCAAGGAGTACCCATGTTGTATACTTCCGGTGGACCCTACTATATGAAAAATGAGAAATACATCAAAAACGTGATTGCAATCACGTTTTTCATGTATTTCTCAATTTTCGTGTAGAAAGGTCCATCGAAAGTATGCAACATGGGTACTCCTTGGATGGGGAATTAAATTATGAATACAACGAGTGCTCTGACTCAAAATTTGAGTAAAACTGCAAGGAGATAAGTTGAAAATAATAGTTGAAAAGGTAGTTTTTTTTTTTTTTCAAAATCATTTTACTTTTTTCCTCCAAAAATGGTGAATCATCCCCCATGGTTGACGTCATCATCTTGAATCCTATTAGTTCTTAAAGTTGATTTTGGTTGTATATTTTTGTTTTGAGGCCCATTTTTTACCTCAAAATTTCTCTAATGTAATCAGAGAGACTCACACCTCCAAGGTTGTAGGGCATTTTGGGGTAGGGGAAAATAGTGGCCAACTTACAGAGGTATGTGTACTAGCCCATAATGCAAGAAGATATAGCTATGTTCATGAGAGCATGTATGCTTTGTTGTACCAATACACATCGTAATAGGAAACAGGGTCTATACCATCCTCACTTGTACCCACCATCCTTGGGAAAGAATTTCCATGGAATTTTTGGGAGGTTTACCAATAACCAGGAAGGGACATGGCTACCTTTTCATTGTAATTGATAGGTTCAGTAATATGTGCATTCTCATGCCCTATAAAAATACCATCAGTGGGAAAGAAGCAATAAAATTGTCCTTTGGACAAGCTTGGGTTCACTTTGGAATCCCAAGGAGAATTGTTTTAGATAGGACATAAGATTTCTTAGTGCATTTTCGACTATATTGTGGGAGAATATGGACACAAAGTTGAATTGGTGTACAACATTCCATCCACAAAAGAATAAGAAAATAGTAGTAGTTAATAGGGCATTGGCCCAAATTTTAAGGGGTTACAATCAAAATCATTCAAAGGCTTGGGATGAAAATATGGTATACATACAATGCTTTGCTAACATAGAAATCCACACTTCTACTGGTAGTCCCCATTTGAAAATTGTTTTCGATATTTTCGACCTTCACTTTTAGATATTGCATATGGATAACAAGGAGGAGTGAGGGAGGATCTTACAGGGGATGCCTTAAGGGAAAAAAACCCACTGAGAAGATAGAATGATCTATCTACAAGTATAAGAGATGTTGTAGAAGTCACAAAGAAAAATATAAAGCTAGGCTTGATTAACACTAAAAGGAGAAGTCATTTAGAGTGGGAGACAAAGTATGGTTACAATGGAACAATGAGAGGCTATAGAGTGTTGGTAAGAAAATCAAGCCTCTACAATGTGGTCCCCTTGAGATAATGGAAAAGGTAGGAGATAATTCCTATAGAGTCAATCTATCCCGATACATGAGAATTTACTTAGTGGTGAATGTAGAAAATCTAAAACTCAATGAGGCTTCCATGCTAGATTAGGAAGAGGAATATGTTCTACCTTCTATAGAGTATTTAACACCATATCCCCAACAAAGTTGATAGAGGATACAATTTTTTAGAAGAGGTCTATAAGTACAAGTAAAATGCAACATAACCTTTGGAAGATTGTGTTGAAAGGACAACTTCTAAGCAAGCCTAAATGGTACTCTAGGGAGAAGGTAAAGGAAAAATTTCCTCAATTCATTTAGCAAAATCTTTTGGGGACCAAACGCCTCCCAACTTGGGGAGTTATGAAATGGATTAGATTGTTATATTATTTTCATCTCTCTTGACGCTTTCAAAGTGGAAAAATGGGAGGAATAAACTCACATGACCATTTTTACCAGTGGTCCTACTTTGGTGAATTGAGGTTTTAAGACTTCCGGAGGTAGTTTGAGTTGTTTCATAAAGTTTTTTTGGGTCCAAAACCTCTCACTAACACAAAACCCCCTAGTTATACTCTACACTCAAACACCTTTCTAACGACACAAGAAATACCTCAAAATGAGTATGTGTGAAAACATTATGCCACCCGAAAGTTAAATTTCATGTGTTTGACCACCATGATTTGAGATGATGCCACATTAGCCCCATTAATCATGGAAAAATGTATAGCCACGTGAAAATGATGAAGGTGATTGTAGAAAAGTTAATATTTTAACTACATTTAAGATTTAAAGGAGACAAAATTAACCAATAGTAGATTATTGGGTTGTGTTATTACTAACACATTATGAAGAAAAGGGGCTTCTTTCTATTTGAGTGAATTTATTCCATAGGTGAGAAGAGTAGCTAAGAGTGGATAGAGAGAAACAAAAATGGTTTGTATTCTATAACAACCCATGAGCCATAGGTCTCACTTCTTTGTACTTGTATCCATTTCCATTCAAGGAAAAAAAGAGCAGAGAAACCTCATCTTCATGTGGATTTCATAGAGCATATCTCATGTCACTATGTTTTGTGAGTGTTTATTTTTCATTGTTCTCTATTTTCCATATTTATTCTATTGCATGCAGAAACAATAATTTAATAAATCCATGGATCTAAGGAAAATTAACCCTCCTATTACAGATTTTGGATTTTCAATATATTTTTACTAAATCTATTGTGATGAACTATATAATGGAATATGCATGGTAGTTTATGGATAAAGTTAAATTACCCAAGTTGTCGTTTGTCTACCCCCTACTCTAAATTTAGCTATTTGACCTCCTCCATGCATTTTGTTTGTCATTTCTTTGCTTTGCTTGTTTTTTGGCCTAACTCTTCTCTTTATGATTTGTTCAATGTTTTGTCTACTTTTTCTCCTTCCTATTATAAAATTGTCGAGGATAAATTATAGATTTTCCCACCTAAATTCCATTTAGAAGTTTGACTCTCCATGCATTTGATGATGCCTTCCAAGTCAAATTGAAATTATTGGACAAAGAATATGCTCATAGTGAAACTCTAGGGCTTGCTCCACTCCTCTTAATGATTCAACATTTGACAAGCTAGGCCTTGTAATAAACATGATTTTGAGAAATCCACATAGAAAAGGTTAAACTTTGTAGTAAGGGTCCTCTTAAATATTTTTAATCCTAGTGCTTATTTCATATTGCCCACACTAAGATATAACCCTTATTATTTTCCTATGGGAATCTACTTCATACCTTTTTCAATTTTTTATACTTTTGACTTGTCTATGATTCAATATAGTAAAGGCTATTTTTTATTTAACTTAATTAACTTGAAAATTATTTATCTTCCATGCTATTGGCTTGCATGTGTGATGTTTCCTTTAGGTCTTATAATAGGGTTGTGGATGTTAGTAATCATCATCATATCACAATGTCATCTTGACCTCTTTGAGCCTCGATACATGTTATATTTAGAAATCATCAACATGGAATATCTACATGATTAATGGTCAGATGATAGCTAATATTTATGCTTCATTATGTTTATTATACCACTACTTTTAGTTCCAAGTAGTGATGTTCTAGGAATGGTTCATGTTCCTATATCTACAATTATTTTAATATAAACTAGTGAATTATTTTCCTGAACTACTTCCAACAATGGATATTGTTTAAGTCAAACTAGCATCTCAATTGCAACGAAAGGAGGAAATCCATGTTAATATTAAAGAAACATGGAATCCATTAAAAGTCCATATCATATAATGTTAAAACCATAAAGAAAGGAGGTAAACATAAAAATATAATTATCCTCACCTTGCATATAGAAACTACGATGGAATCATTCCAAGTGCCCTAAATATGTGTTTATCCTACTTTTGTTAATCTGGGTGATGCTTACACTCTATGTAGATTCATTTCGTAATCTACTTGTTTGGGACTAAGAGAAATGCTTGAACTCAACGCTTCAAGATCAAATCTTCTATTTAAACTCTAATTACATATGGAATGGGAAAATATGCTAGGCATGACTAATAAAATAGAACAACATCTTGATCTCACCCATAATTTATAAGGAAGCGAACCACTTGATTCTCTATTTCTTCATGCTCCTATTGAAGAAACTCTAGCCCATTCCTCTACTTCTTCCTTTTATAGGTCCATTGCTAGTTCCCAAAATGGCCTTTGTTTTTATAATTGGCTTTGTAGGATAGATGTAGGGCTTTTTGAAGGGATATTTACTAATATCCATACCTACACTGGTGCTTGAATTATATAACCTTGTAGATTAATAAATTACATCCATTGATTTAGTAGAGGTGTCGATAAGAATTTCCCTGAACACATGAGAGAAGTTTATAACACCCTTACCATTTTCAAGCATACTCCTCATTTTGATAGTTATAACATGTTGGTACGAAGGTTTAAGAGCCCATATTTATGTTGAAAGAAAATCCAAGGGCACTACCAATTATTTCCATTCCAATTTGATATCCTCTAGAAAGAAATCCTATTCTAATCACCAATCTAAGTGTAGATAAAAATATTTACATAGGTCCATTACAATTGAGCCAACGTCAAAGGGAAGGCACTAAATAGTTTTCTATGATAGATGGGGATGGGATTGAGATAAGTAAATAGGTTCTAGACTAGTTAGTTCATAGATTGGATCGATAAAGGGATCCTTAATGGGTGAAAGGATGTGGCAAGCTATGTTATCTAATAAATGCTTAGAAAAGCATGAAAAAGGAATTGGTATTGGAATTGAGTATTACATACAACATCAATATTAGGGTTTCATCCTTAATCCTCTATTTAGTAGATAATATTATTAATGTATTGAGGCCACGAGATAGGAAAATGTAAAATCAATAAATACAAGTGGCCTCATTAAGGAGGTGTTGTGGTCACCAAAACCCCCCCCTTCTTTGTTTGATATTAGCAATAACACCAAGCAAAGGGGGGACCCTGAACATAAAACCCAAAAAATATTTTTGTTAAAGTTTTTGTATTTTTTCTCCCTAAAGCTTGATCACATCGCGAAGAGAGAGTGAAGCGCTTCCTAAAACGCGAAAAGCAAAGCTGCGAAGAAGCGACACAAAGTTCATCGCGTCGCATGCATTCAAAACGATATTAAGGAGAAAACCTTAAGAAACCACCGACCGCCGATATGCGACATCGCAAGTGTCGCATGAAGCAGCATAAGCAATTGAATGAAATATGCGATATTAGCGATCTGCGATCTGCGATATTAGCGATCTGCGATCTGTGATATCTGTGATCTGCGATAGCACCTAATGACGTCGCAGCCCTCGATACTACGATACCAATCACAGAAAAGACTCATCGCAAGAATTCTCCGACATACACGGTAGACCCAAAATTGAACGCGCGCCTTAAGGGAAATTAATAACCGCATGCTTGAGTATCCAGGAATGATTGCATCGCATTTATCGAAGAGTCAAGTCATGATGAATGTCAGAAATACGCATTCATTAGAATTTAATGCTTTCATGTCAATCTTTTCATCATTTCCCTTCTTCTTTGCGTAAACTGCAAGACATGCGACTGATATAAATCTATATGCAGGAAACATCTAAGGAAAAGGGAAGAGCGCCAATAAGACAACAGAGAGAAGATGCCTCCGCAAATGGATACCGCATGCAGCAGAACCGCGGATTCCAGAGTATCACCCAACAGGCACTGATGAAAATAGACTATCCAAGACTCAGAGTCAAGGGCACACAAAAGCAGCGTGTTTACAAAAGATCCTGAAGCTCAGACTTGGTAAAGCAGAGAAAGAAGCGCAAGAGAAGGAAGACGCTCCAGGAAAGCCTGGAACAAAGAACGGAAACAATTCTCGAAACAGGGGATTGTCCATACAGCGCGACTCCTAACTCATTGAGTCATTCGCACGACTGGAAACCGAAATAGCAACAACAAAATCAGTTCGAAAAGAAACTGGGTTGTACTAAGTGTGCGCACAGCGAATACACCCAGCCAGAGAAAGGTTTTCGAAAATATCTTCTAGTCTGTCAGAAAGAGGTGCCAGCTCTTGTCATTTCTAATTATCAAGCTCGAACAAAAGGAAAGGACAACCAGTCGACTCTTTCAGGGCGAACAACGCATTGCTTACAACACTAAAGAACAGATACAAAAACGGTTAGAAATTAGATTTGATTTTTAGAAATAAATTTTCTTTTAGTAAAAGGGCGGTCATTTGAAGCCGTTCCCTAAATTTGTGTAAATAAGATTAATTAGTTAGTAGTATTTAACCCTTCTCATGGCATTTGGAGAAGGGTCCGGAAATCTGTCAAAAACCTTATCCTCAGAACATGCACTTCTGCACCCTCGGAGGAGGTTTTTGATGAATGGATGGATCGAGATTTATTTATGTTTGCATTTTAATGTCTGTTACTGATGTTGCACTTCTGTACTCTTAGCAGATATTAGAACAAGTAGAAATAAATCGTTATTTCTTGAAGTTTATTAGTGAAATCAGTCATAAATGGTACTTTTATCTCTTGGCTAATTTCTGCTTATATTCTTAGAGCGATATGCAGCTGAGTTCTTTATATGTTAATGTATGAATGTGTGTATTACCATTTGGCACTTCTGTACGGTGGAGTCATTTGTTTATGCTTGACATATGAATAACTAATTATGCGATATGCTGTTCACAACTGTTTTGCCTAACTTCTTATGAAGAATGGTTTATCTTCATTGATTTATATTCTTATAATAGCTGAATGATCTTTATTACCAGCTATTGTTCGAAATCTTTTTAGATCGCATAATAGAAGAAAATACCCCAGGTTAGCGTAGACTAGATGTATTATCTTTCCATTAGATTACAATAGCATAGAGTTAATTTAGAAGTTAGAGTTAAATTAGCTTAAAAACACCCTTAGATCAATACCATCAAAATCTACACACACGAACACCCCTCACATTGGGAAACTGGTCCCATTACCCCCAGTCGGACCCGCTACTCCAAACGGGCAAGGAGCCGCCAACCAGGTTCCGGACTGGGTGGGTATCCCCCTTGTTGTCGACCCGATTTCGGGGCCCTCAACATTTCTGGCGCTAGAAGGAGGGCCAGAGCTATGAATGGCACATAAATCAAAATCTAAACACCATTCTAAGAGCAAATCACCCTCACCAACTCCCCCGACTTCCCCGGTACGGTTAAACCCGGAACCAGAAGTCGCTCGGGTATCCACCGCTGCCATACACCCTAATACATCAGACCATCTTATCATTGATCCCCCTGAGATTCGAACTTTGATTCATAAACTCCAGGGATTCTCTATTTTTACTCAGAAGTCTGATAAATCTAAAGGCAGCGCGACTTCGCAGTACAATCCTGCTCATCCCCTGACCAGATTGAAGAGTGAAAAGTTTGGCGTCCAGCCAACTGAAATTCCTCTCCCCACTAGGAAAATAGCAAGTAAAGCACTTCCAGAGTCTGACAGAGAGACTCCCTCATCTACTTCGTCCATTTCAACTCCCTCACCGCGAAGTCAACCACCCACATCCTCACCTCAAATCAGTCATCCATCTTCCACAACCCTTCCTCCACAATCATCGAAGATCATAAGATCTCCATCTTCTCAGCATCAGAGATCATCTTCTGCACTTGTATCAACTTGCAGCTCAACGATGGCCCAGTCTCCATGGAACAATCCGGGGGTGGTCTTAATGCCTCCACCCCTGAGCCCTATACCGGCCCATCCTGAGAAATGGTTGCCTAAGTTCAATCCAGAAGCAGGCATGTTAGCCGAAGAACATATCAATAATTTCATGCTTTCTGTTAATCTTAATGGAGTTACTAACGAAGACGCTGTTGTCCGGCTTTTCCCTTATACAATGCAAGGAACAGCCGGGTCGTGGTACTTTTCGTTACCTTCCGGATCCATCACAAGCTGGGACATTTTTCAAAGTCAGTTCCTCACCAAGTTTGGTGACGACAGGTCCACGGCGACATTGATCAATGACCTATCTAATCTGAAAGCTGAGGCTAGAGAACCCATTAAAGACTTTAACTTACGGTTCAATAAGATCCTCAATAAAATCCCCGCTGCTTCACAACCCAGCGAGGAAGTAAGATGTGAATGGTATATCACGGCCCTACCATCTAACTTGGCCATCTTCGTGGATAGGGCAAGCAAGACAACCTTAGTTGAAAACTTAACTGAGGCGTTAGCAGTGGAAAAACGTAGCCCTTGAAAAGAGATCCGCAATTGAAGAACGTAAATCTAAGAAGATCTCTTTCAAAGAAGACACCAAGAAGAAGCAAACGAAAGATCCTTTCGATATGGAAGGATTACAGAAGGTATTAAAGGCCATGTCAAATGAGATGATTGACATAAGAAAACAAGTAGCAGAAACGTCTTCAAGAAAGCCTTTCAGGACTTTTAAAAGAAGCCCTCCCATGGAGACGAAGCCACCCAACGTTGTCTCAAACGTTGAATCTGAAGAAGAAGAAGAAGAGAATACCGTCGAGACGCAGACCGACGATGAAGAAGTGGTGGAACTGCAAGGAATGTGGGATTTCATCCTCCCACAAGAAGAGGATCAAGAAGCATTTCCGGTTAGTACACGAAGCAAAAATCAGCTTGATCCTCCCCAAACTACCCCAAAACCAAAGGGCGCAAGCCCTGCAACAAGAGATAAGGTCGCAATAAAGAAGACAACTGCTAAAGCGACCCAATTTAGCCCAGTCCAATCAGACCAATCGCCTCCATCAAGAACACTGATAGTGTCGGATGAAATGGAATATAACATCATCGATGACATGAAAAAGACCAGGGCTAATATCACTCTGTACGAGTTGAGCAAATTGAAGCATCAATAGAAAATAATGATGAAAGAACTGCATGCCGTGCCTACTACACCTCTACCTACAGCTGTAGCTTCCCACAATCTGGGAAGGCCTCCAACCAACGCGATCAATAAGATTGATCCAAATGACATCGCCTTGATTGGAGGAAGATCAAGATCTCATACTCCTCCTTTTCTCCTCACATATGAAATCTTCAATAAAAACGTGCACAATTGCTTGATCGACTCTGGTGCTTCAACGAATATTTTACCCAGATCAATATGTGCCAAATTGAATGTGCAACCTCAAAAATCCGCAGTACGTATAGTTCAACTTGATCGATCCCAAGTCGAAGTGATAGGTGAACTTAATCAGGTGACCATAAGATTGTCGTCTAACCCAAAAGTGTGTCAGGTTATCGACATTCTAGTAGCTGATATCCCTGAGTTCTATGGTTTGATTCTTAGCAGGGATTGGTCGGAGAAGCTACACGGATATTTCTCAACCGACTGGTCGCACATGTGGTTACCATACAATGGTAAACCAAATCAGATAAAGGTTGAGCGAGAGTTGCACCAAAAATACATAGTGACAGATTTGGAAGGAGAGAATGAAGCAATAGCATACAACAGCAGCATCATAGGCAACTACTCGGTAGATTCTTTCCTCGGAAACTTCAATGCTCACATATCACCTTACTTAGAGAATTCAGTTTTGTCCCAAGTAGAAAACTTTTCCCAAACTGATGACTCAAAATGTTTTAGTTTTTTAGATAATTCTGTAAATACGTCTTTATTTTGGAAATTGTATTTTGATGGCTCTAAATCCAATGAGGGGGCAGGAGCAGGATGCGTTCTGATTAGCCCGGACGGGAACAAAATTATGCTCACATGCAGACTTGAGTTCGATTGCACGAACAACATAGCGGAGTACGAAGCCTTGGTTCAAGGCCTATACAAAGCAATCGGATTGAACGTTAAGTATCTTCAGGTCTTTGGAGATTCTGAGATCGTCGTAAAACAGGTACGTAACACCATACATTGCCTATCTAGTCATTTAAAGCACTATCAATCGTTAGTTCAAGATCTCACTGCACATTTCATAGCATTCAACATCTCGTCAATTCCAACGATTCAAAACGCGAGCGCAGACCTGTTAGCTAACGTAGCCTCTAGACTGATTCCCTCCGAAGATTTTAGCCCAGATAGATTCTCGATAGAATTAATTTTTAAGCCGTCCATCCCTGACAACATCACCAACTGGAGAGTGTTCAACGACGATCCAGACATCGTAAGTTTCCTCACCTCCGAAGGATCCTACTCAAACCAGATAATTGACGAAGACTGTCATGATCACCAAATACAACAAAGTAGCACTGATAATGCTATACCCAAATCAATGGTCAAATTAGAAGACTTATATGATTTGAAAAGTCGGTTCAAAAGGTCGGCTAATGCTAAGCTTTACAGTTCAACTCTGAACTACGAATCAGTCAACCTAGGAACCGACGAGAAGACGCAAAACGTTAATCTAGGCCAGGGCCTAGCCCCTGAAGAAAAATTAGCATATATCCGCCTTCTAAGACAGTACAAAAACGTTTTTGCCTGGAATTACGATGAGCTGAAGACTTACAACACTTCTATCATTCAGCACACTATCCCTATGATTGACAACGAGAAACCTGTCCAGCAGAAGCTCAGAAAAATCCACCCCAACTTGGAAAATCAGATAAAGACTGAGCTGAATAAGTTGTTGAGAGCCAGAATAATCTTCCCGGTCAGACATTCCAAATGGGTATCCAATATGGTACCTGTTAGGAAGAAAAACGGAGATATTAGAATCTGTATCGACTTCCGGAATCTCAACAAAGCTTGCCAGAAAGACAATTTTCCCCTCCCACCTATGGAGCAGATATTACAGGCAGTAGCAGGCTCAGAGTTAATGTCTTTTCTGGATGGATTTTTAGGATATAATCAAGTGCTGGTACACCCCGATGATCAGTTGAAAACCACCTTCCGAACTAAATGGGGTACCTACGCGTATCGAAAGATGCCATTCGGTCTGATCAATGCCGGCGCTACCTTTCAGAGAGCCATGGACATTGCATTTAAAGGTTTAGTCAACAAGTCGGTAGTGATTTACCTGGACGATATAACGGTGTACTCCAAGAACCGAAACGACCATCTCAAAGATTTGAAACAAATCTTTCAAAGATGTTTAAGGTATGGGATCTCGCTTAACCCGAAAAAATCTTTTTTCGCATTAAGTGAAGGGAAATTGCTAGGATTCATAGTGTCAAAGTCTGGTATTCACATTGAACCCGACAGAATCAAAGAAATTTCCGAGATATCCATGCCCCATAACAAAAAGACCATGCAATCTTTCCTAGGACAGATCAATTTTGTAAAAATGTTTGTCCCGGATTTTTCACGTATTATTTCTCCTTTACAGAAAATGATAAAAAAGAATTCAAACTTTAAATGGGGCCTAGACGAGCATGAGGCGTTCAACTTGATTAAACAAGCCATCATCAACGCTCCATCTTTGGCAACCCCAAATTTTTCAGAACCTTTTGTCTTATACACGTTTGCCTCAGAAAAATCCTATGCTGCGATTTTAACTCAAGCGAATCAAGAAAAGGTAGAAGCTCCAATCGCATTCTTCAGCTCGAACTTACAAGGTGCTGAACTCAATTATTCTGACGTAGAGAAACAGGCATATGCCGTTTTTAAAGCAATCAAATATTTCAGACCCTTCTTGCTAAAGGCCCATACCAAAGTCATAGTACCGTTTCCAGCGGTAAGAAACCTCCTGATACAGAAGGATGTGGGAGAGAAGAGAGCGAATTGGATCACCGCCTTACAAGAATACGACCTTGAAATCAAGCCAGCACACATCGTAAGAGGTCAAGGCTTCTGCAAGATGTTAGCTGGAGCATTGCAAATTCCTGAGAACTCGTCTGAAGAGGTACACACGTATGAGGTAAGCCTAAACGACGCAGAATCATTATATGCTGACACCATTTATTTTCTTAAGAACGGGTATGCTCCATTTCACCTGGATCACACCAAGAAGAGAGCCCTGAGATTGAAAGCTAAACAATACCAGCTCATAAATGATGTCCTGTTTAAAAGAAATTAGGATTCTGTGCTTCTTAGATGTCTTGAGAAAACTGAAGCCGAAAAGGTTTTGCAGGAACTCCATGATGGACCAGCGGGTGGACACTATGCTGGAGAAGCCACCGCACATAAAATCTTACGTGCAGGGTATTACTGGCCCACGCTGTTCAAAGACTCATACAATCACGTAAGGAAATGCCAAGTCTGCCAGACTGCTGCAGGGAAACAAAAGAAGTCATCCATGCCACTGCAGCCGGTCAACATCGAGCAGCCATTCAGTCAATGGGGTCTGGACATAATAGGTGAGATCGTTCCTCACTCTTCTAAACAGCATAGGTATATCGTCACAGCAACTGACTATTTTACCAAATGGGTAGAGGCAGTTCCTCTCAAGACAGCTAATTCTGAAAACATTATTGAATTCATAGATCAGTTTATCATCACTAGGTTTGGATTGCCAACGGCCTTAATTTTTGATAATGCATCATATTTTGCTGGAAATACCATGACTGAGTTTGCGCTCAAAAGAGGATTCAAACTGAAGTATTTTGCCAACTACTACCCGCAAGGTAATGGGTTGGCTGAATCGACAAACAAGAACCTAATCAGGATTATTAAAAAGACAGTCGACCAAAACCAAAAGAATTGGCACAAAGCACTGGTAAACGCCTTATGGGCAGATAGAATTACAAAGAAAGCTTCTATCGGCACTTCTCCCTTTAATTTAGTTTACGGGAGAGAAGCAGTTCTTCCTACTCACTTAGTCATTCCCTCTTTGTCCTTAGTACAATACATTGATGAAGTACCTACTTCCTCCTTACAATTAAGACAAATGGAAATAATCAAACTGGAAGAACGACGAGAACAGGCTAAGAAAACCCATGCTCACCACCAGGCGCTAATAAAATCCTCTTTTGACTCAAACATCATGACCAGAAAAAAATTTCAGATGGGAGATTTAGTTTTAAAATGGGATAAGGCACATGAAGAAAAGGGCAAACATACGAAATTCCAGAAGCTGTGGCTTGGTCCTTTTCAGATTGTAGAAGTCATAGGCCCGTCGACTTTTGTGTTGCAGGACTTAACAGGTAGAAAAGATTCTCTGCCTGTGAATGGACAAATTCTCAAAATGTATTTCCCTTAGAAGAGAATTCTTATAATTTTTGTAGGATAGATTTATTTTTAGTTTTATTTTAATTCTGTTTTTCTCTTTTTATGAATAAACCGGTTGTAAATGATCATTTAAAAAGGATTCATGAAAAGAGCACGCCAATTCTCTATCAGATTTTGATTTCGCTTGTACAAGTAGCAAAATTTTTGAAAAATCTGAATTTTATTATTAACAAATAGAGTTAACTTCACCTTGATTACGATATTAGTTTCAACCTCAAAAAAAAACTTTGACGAAAGCAACCTTTGGTAAAGAATTGTTTTGTATCAGCACAATGAAAGGTATGATCAATAATAAAATGGGTATTCTCTGCAAAACTGTTGTTTTCAAAAAACTCTATTATTGTCGTCCAGAGCTTTCTTAAGGAAAAACATTGACTTCCTCCCTGCTAAAAGGGAATTGCAGCATTTAGAGAAATAATCCAAGCAAAACACTATATCTCAAGGAATAAGAGGTCTCATCACGAGCCGGCTTATCACAATCACAGATATTATAACTTGCTGACTTTGCCAAATACTGTCTATCAAAACAGGGCAACGACTTAAGATTGTTGCAATCAAAAGACAAGAGGTCTCATCACGAGCCGGCTTGTTAAGAAAAAGTGTAAATCAAGTGAGTGACTATGTCATAATTTGGCCACCAAACCAAGACATTGTTCTTTAGAGAATTAAAAAAGGAAAAGTGTGTCAAAAAGGATTTTTCTATGGACTGTTGCGATTAACCTCAAGCAGGAAAAAGGATCATTGCTGGATAAAATGGTAACCCTGTCGAGGCTATGGACGCTTGCGGGCAGCAGAGGCTCTACCTACGACAAATGAGCATACTTTTAAGCCGGTACGCAGAGAAGACCTTATTTTATCTTTAATCAAGACCAAGTAATGTCTAGTGCGAATGCAAGAAAAAGCCTGAGGAAGCAATCAATTGCGATGGAAAAAAGGTTGAGACAAAGTATCGTTGACGAGGTGAGGGGTAATATACTCTATCTGTTCATAACAAAATTTAGACATATAAGAATTTTGCTGTTTCGGAAGTGAACGGTCAATAGAAAAGCAGAGATAACTGGTTCTTCACAGTGAATTGCCATTGTTGTGGTCACCAACAACCCCCCCCTTCTTTGTTTGATATTAGCAATAACACCAAGCAAAGGGGGGACCCTGAACATAAAACCCAAAAAATATTTTTGTTAAAGTTTTTGTATTTTTTCTCCCTAAAGCTTGATCGCATCTCGAAGAGAGAGTGAAGTGCTTCCTAAAATGCGAAAAGCAAAGCTGCGAAGAAGCGACGCGAAGTTTATCGCGTCGCATGCATTCAAAACGCTCTTAAGGAGAAAACCTTAAGAAACCACCGACCGCCGATATGCGACATCGCACATCGCAAGCGTCGCATGAAGCAACATAAGCAATTGAATGAAATATGCGATATTAGCGATCTGCGATCTTAGCGATCTGCGATATCTGCGATAGCACCTAATGATGTCGCAGCCCTCGATACTACGATACCAATCACAGAAAAGACTCATCGCAAGAATTCTCCGACATACACGGTAGACCCAAAATTGAACGCGCGCCTTAAGGGAAATTATTAACCGCATGCTTGATTATCCAGGAATGATTGCATCGCATTTATCAAAGAGTCAAGTCATGATGAATGTCAGAAATACGCATTCATTAGAATTTAATGCTTTCATGTCAATCTTTTCATCATTTCCCTTCTTCTTTGTGTAAACTGCAAGACATGCGACTGATATAAATCTATATGCAGGAAACATCTAAGGAAAGGGGAAGAGCGCCAATAAGAAAACAGAGAGAAGATGCCTCCGCAAATGGATACCGCATGCAGCAGAACCGCGGATTCCAGAGTATCACCCAATAGGCACTGATGAAAATGGACTATCCAAGACTCAGAGTCAAGGGCACACAAAAGCAGCGTGTTTACAAAAGATCCTGAAGCTCAGACTTGGTAAAGCAGAGAAAGAAGCGCAAGAGAAGGAAGACACTCCAGGAAAGCCTGGAACAAAGAACGGAAACAATTCTTGAAACAGGGGATTGTCCATACAGCGCGACTCCTAACTCATTGAGTCATTCGCACGACTGGAAACCGAAATAGCAACAGCAAAATCAGTTCGAAAAGAAACTGGGTTGTACTAAGTGTGCGCACAGCGAATACACCCAGCCAGAGAAAGGTTTTCGAAAATATCTTCTAGTCTGTCAGAAAGAGGTGCCAGCTCTTGTCATTTCTAATTATCAAGCTCGAACAAAAGGAAAGGACAACCAGCCGACTCTTTCAGGGCGAACAACGCATTGCTTACAACACTAAAGAACAGATACAGAAACGGTTAGAAATTAGATTTGATTTTTAGAAATAAATTTGCTTTTAGTAAAAGGGCGGTCATTTGAAGCCGTTCCCTAAATTTGTGTAAATAAGATTAATTAGTTAGTAGTATTTAACCCTTCTCACGGCATTTGGAGAAGGGTCCGAAAATCTGTCAAAAAACTTATCCTCAGAACATGCACTTCTACACCCTCGGAGGAGGTTTTTGATGAATGGATGGATCGAGATTTATTTATGTTTGCATTTTAATGTCTGTTACTGATGTTGCACTTCTGTACTCTTAGCAGATATTAGAACAAGTAGAAATAAATCGTTATTGCTTGAAGTTTATTAGTGAAATCAGTCATAAATGGTACTTTTATCTCTTAGCTAATTTCTGCTTATATTCTTAGAGCGATATGCAGCTGAGTTCTTTATATGTTAATGTATGAATGTGTGTATTACCATTTGGCACTTCTGTACGGTGGAGTCATTTGTTTATGCTTGACATATGAATAACTAATTATGCGATATGCTGTTCACAACTGTTTTGCCTAACTTCTTATGCAGAATGGTTTATCTTCATTGATTTATATTCTTATAATAGCTGAATGATCTTTATTACCAGCTATTGTTCGAAATCTTTTTAGATCGCATAATAGAAGAAAATACCCCGGGTTAGCGTAGACTAGATGTATTATCTTTCCATTAGATTACAATAGCATAGAGTTAATTTAGAAGTTAGAGTTAAATTAGCTTAAAAACACCCTTAGATCAATACCATCAAACTCTACACACACGAACACCCCTCACATTGGGAAACTGGTCCCATTACCCCCAGTCGGACCCGCTACTCCAAACGGGCAAGGAGCCGCCAACCAGGTTCCGGACCGGGTGGGTATCCCCCTTGTTGTCGACCCGATTTCGGGGCCCTCAACAGGAGGGTATACTGGTTATTGCTTGAGGTTTCACGGTTTTGGTTATGTATAAATTATATATTCTAGTAGAAGCTATGTAATTAGTTTTCAAGTGAATACTATTGTATTTGGAGATTTTCTCATGTTACTCCATCGAAGATTCAAGTGAACACTGCATCTAGTTCTAAATATCAATAAACTGTTTTCTTGCTACTATTAATTTCCCATTTTAGTTCTATTATTTTCCTTTTTGCAACTACATTTTCCTCAACTTTTCTCTATTTATTTATTTTTAGTAATTATATTTCCCTTATTTTGTTTTGAATATTAATGTAACTATTAACTTGATGAGAACCCTTGAGAGCTCTCAATTTTTTATAGGACATATTTAGTGGCTACTTTTATCCCATTTCAATAGGTGGTGCTACTAATAAATCCCATTTTGGAGGATAATTAAACTTACAACGTGTTTAATACTATGGCAATGATAATCAATACCAATATGGAAAAAAACCCCAAATAAAAAAAATTGCTCTTAGTAGCACCTATTTTTTGTTTGGAGTAAAAATTTTGACTTAATCATAATTGCAGCCTTAACAACTTGTATCATTATGAATAAAAAATTTCAAATCAATGCTCGAATCAAAAAATGGTTTTATTGATTCCTTTTAGGGGCTAAAATTACACTTTATTCGAAATGGTGGCTTTGATAATCAATATTGATGTCAAGAAATACCTTAAGAGAAAACATGATTGTAAACATAAACATAACAAATGAAAAACAATACTTAAAAGTGGCAAGTTAAATTAGCCCATGAGGCAGCTCAATTGGTGATTTCCATGTTATGAAGTATTATGTAAACCATGAGATTCAAGGTTAAGATCCATGTGGGTCAAGCCAAAAAAAAGAAGTGGCAATTAAATTAAAAAAGATGAAAAACAAAATATATAGTAAAAACATGTTTTAAAAGGAAAATAAAGTTTTTTTTGTAAGGATAAAAAAGAAGAAAATTCTTGACCTTACACATTCCTCAACCTACTTGAAAAAATCAATTAATTAAAAAAAAAAGACAAAGTTACAAAAAAATTTGGAAAAAAAAAATTAAAAAATATTAAATTTAAGAAATAACTTTAAAAAAGAAAAAATAACATAGCAAGTGTGGGGGAATGATGATATTAGAATCATCACTCCCCTATTATCCACCCATGTGACCGTCAAATCCCCTGTCTCCTCTTACTCTCCCTCTCGTACACCCCACTAACTGCACTAACATGTGGTGGGTTTGAAACCAATGAATTCTTATTCTCTTCTTCTTTTTCTTTTTTCAAATTTTCCTTCTGAATAGGTATTGGGAATCATAATGGGTTGAGGGAATTTATAGTGTTAACCACATTAATTTTATGACCTTTGAGTATGGTTATGAATTTCTCCCTTGACAATGGTTCTTTTAGATCTTGAGTTTATAGCCATTGACTAGGAGATGGATTATATTTTTTTCTAGTATCTTGATTTTTAATGAACCATTTTTATACATGTGTCTATCTTGTATGGCCATAGCCATTTGGTTTTTAGGTTTTCTTTGAAATATTTAAATCTAAAATCATTGAGAAGGGTTTAATCCTATTTCAGGTGGATATCGGTGGCCACCCACCTATTCCATTGGCTCACAACACAATTTTATATTTTTGTAGTTTTCTATAGTTTTTAGGTTCTGAAATTCTAAAGCCATTTTGAGGACCTAAATAGTGTTTTTTTAGGAAATGGGTCAATGTGGTAGTTGAAAAATATACTTCTCAAATAAACCTTTCTAATGAGTTATCATGTGTGCCAAATGGAGATCGTATGCCAAAGTTACGACCCCGGGATCGAGGTCGAAAAGCCTTTGTCACTTCATCTCCTAAGGATAGGTTTTTGCATGATTATGGTTTCTAATTGCTTCTTGAAGCTAAAAATTCGTTTGAGCCTCATTGTAAGATAGTTTGGTGAAGGAGTGTAGCCATCACATCTCTTCTTAGAGATAATCTACCACCATTCAAGCTAGTTTATTTTCATTCTACATGTATATAGTCTCAACATTTTCCATTTATTAATAGAAGTCAAGTTTCAATGTATCTCTATGTTTTGGTTATAAATATGTATATAATTTTTTTCCCTTCATAAATTTGGTTCATTGGTATTAGAGCAATCTACTCTTTATCTAGTTTTTGTGCATGTCCCCAACAAGGTTGGGGCATAAGGAGTTGGGACTCAAATTGCTTGAGCCCATGTAAGTCCATCCTCGCAGACCTTGATGACTTCCCATGGAAAAATAAAAGAAAGATGAGGGAGTAGGAGATTCTATTAAAATGTTTCTTGAATAATCTCTCGAGTGATAAAAGAATGAGATGATGGATATTTTTTCCTAGTTCCTTTGACGAATTCTAATAGGCAATGCATCTTCATCAAGTGGCCACTTTGGAGGCACCGCCACCTTTAAGGTACAAATTAATTTTGATATTCGTATATTTGAAGGCCAAATAGATGCAGATTATCTAGACAAATGGTTAAATATGCTAGAAGGGTATTTTTTGGTCCACAAATTTTCCAATAGAGAAAAGATCACCTTTTCACTCCTTAAGGTCAACCCCCATGTGAAGGATTCGTGGGGAACTTACCATAATCCCATGAAGGAATCTACACTATTTTCAGTCGCACCCACTTATAAATCTCTTAGGTATGTTGTTAAGGAAAAATATTACCCTCTTCGAAGCTATGAAGACCAACACATGAGATGGAAAAGACTATGACAGGAAAGGGATTAATCAATTCTAGAGTTCACAAATATATTTCATACATCACACACCAAGATGGGTATCAAAGACTAAGTGACACCTAATGCTCAAGTACCATGTTTGTTTGCCCAAATAAATCCAAACAAAAATGGATTTCTTGGACATCTCCTCGGTGCAACATATCAATATGTTGTCAAAATCGAGTAAACATTTAAATTAAAGAAACACGACTTTGGACCTGTGAATCCTTCGTAGTAGAAGCAAGGAAAGGGCATCCCAAAATCACATAAAAAAGGACATAGCCAAGGTGGACCACCCTAGGACAACCCATCTAAGCCACAAACAAGTAATGGTAATAGAAAGATGAAGAAATACACGAGAAAGTGGTGTGAGTTCAATAAGAGCCCCTCTCATAACACTAATGAATTTCTTGGAAGGAAGTCATTGGTGACCGAGCTAAAAGTCTCATAGTCAAATGTAGGTTATGAATCTGAACCAAACCTAAATAATGGGAAACATATCATTGATGTAAAATCCAATTCCACTGTTTCCACCATCAAGGTCCAACAAAGTGAACCCAAAGATCTTAAATAAGGAGAGAACCTCTTTCATTCACAAATGTGGGTGAAGGGTGCTCCACTACATTTCATTGTTGAGAGCAGGAGTTAAAATAACCTTATCTCAAAGTGGCCATTAAGTGTCTGGGCCTGCTGAAAACACCATACTTGCAACCATACACCATCAAGTGGCTCCACCAAGGGAGAAATATTCGCGTTAGAAAACAAAGTTGCTTGTCCCACAACATTAAGCCTTTTAAAGATGAGGTATTGTGAGATGTTGTTCCCATTGAAGTTTGTGATGTAATTTTTCCAACCATACTTGTGGAAGCATTTTGATATATATAAGTCAAGAACTCGTAGTGTTATTATTAATTGGGGAATAAAAATATATAGGATACAAGAGGTAGTCCCACCTACTTCTATTTCTTTAATCTTTGTTAGGAAATGGAGTAAGCTCATCTCCTAGAATGGGAAATTTTTCTTCTTCCTATTTCTCTCTCGAAGTAATGAGAAGATTGTGGCCACATCCATGGCCTCCACACAAGTCTCCTCCACGCAAAAGAGGCAAGTGGATAAGGTCGCGGAAGAATACAAAGAGATCATCTCCTCATCCACTGGGGTACCTTTTCCCATAGGGGCTTCACTGGGGGAGAAATACCATACCACATGTGTTCATATTTGGGGATATATGCCGAGGAAAAAATGATATAATATATTGAGCATATAATAGGGGGTAAAGGGTTTTTATATGTTGTGTATAAAAAATGGAGCTCAAAGTTAATGAAAAATATAGAGGGGTGTAAAAAATGTTAATTAAAAAATGGAAACCCACAATTTCTAGTGAAAGTAGGGGTTTTTTAAATGGTAAGTTTTATTAGGTTCATATTGGTAGGGGATCAAATATAGTAAGTTTTAGAGGTATTTTCCAATATGTAGTCAAATTAAGGGTATTGTTTAGTATGCCACTAACAGACATGCTATGTCATAGGTTCATTGAGTGAATCCCTCATTCCTTTTCATTGTTAGTTCAAGCATTCAATTGATATGGTCCTTGACACACCTCTACCCAATGGGAAAATGTACAACTGCTCTCTTTCGTAAAATGAGGAAATCAAGTGACAAATCTAAGAGTTTTTCCAAAAATGGAACATCTAACCAAGTTCCTCCCTTATGGAAGCCCAATTGTACTTGTGTATAAGAAATATGGGACTTGACGACTCTGCATTGATTATCAACCCCTAAACAAAATCACAATAAAGAACTGGTACCCGATTCTCCAGATTAATGACCTTCTTGAATAACTCAACGGGGCCAAGTACTTCAATAATATTGATTTGAAGTCTGGCTACCACCAAGTCACAATAGAACCAACTAATGTGTGGAAGATTGCTTTCAAGCCCAAGGAGGGTCTTTTAAATGGTTTGTCATGCTCTTTAGTTTAATGAATGCCCTATAAACGTTCATGAGGCTAGTAGCTGATATCTTTCGGCCTTTCACTAACTCTTTCATTTTTGCATATCTGGATGATATCATCATCTTCAAAAAGAGTTGGGCAGAACACTTGTAGCACATTCAACTGGTCCTTCATAATCTGCGATAACACAAGCTATTTGCTAACTTGGAAAAATTCTCCTTCGACATGGACAAGGTCTAATACCTAGGCTACATTAGTGATGAGCAAGGTGTGCATGTGGATCTAACTAAGATCCAATCCATTCAAGATTGGCTGAAATTGACCAAAGATTTGTGTTGGGGTTCTCTTATATATCTTGGCCTAAAGTCAGGTGACCAAGGGCAGAGCAAAAAAAAAAATTGTTTGATTCATAACAAAAGGAATTCGATGAACTGAAACACTTCCTTTGCTCTGCACCATTCCTCACCCTACTAGACCTATAATAACCATTTGAGATGGAGATATATGCCTCTATCTATGCTATTGGTGAAATACTCATTCATGAAGGACATTGAGTGGGTTATCATAGTGAAACACTCTTTGATACTATCTAGATATACTCCACCTATGATAAGTAGATGTATTCCATTGTGTAGAACTCCCAACAATGGATCACATGACTCTTCAATTTATGCAGACACAAGGGAAGTTACATGACACTTTCCATAAGAAATGGTACACATGCCTAAAACAATTCCATTTGAACATCAAATACAAGAAGGGTATCACTAATCATGTCACAAATTTCCTTAGTTAGTATTTAGTTGTGGCATTAACAATGGTTCTCAACTCTTATAGGCATGCGACCTATGGAGGGACACAACTATATAATAATGATTCAGAATTCATTGCCACATACTAGATGTTGATAGTAGGAATGCAAGTTCCAAAATTCCACCTCTAGGATGCATTGTTGTGATACATGGGACACTTTTGTTTTCCTTCAAGTGAGCATGCTAAGTTGATTGAGGAGGTACATTACAGTCGGGTAGTAGGGAAATTGTTTGTGAAGAATACAATGATGGTACTAGAAAAGTAATTTTATTGGTCACAACTTCAACAATATGTTGGAAAGTATATCAGGTCATGCACTATTTGTTCCATTACCAAACCAAACATTAAGAAGCAAGGTATGTACACCCCTCTTCTAAATCCTAACCAACCTGGGGAATCCATCTCAAGGAACTATATGTCTAGTGTCCTTCAACCAAGCATGGTATGACTATGTGTTTGTGGTCACTGATGGATTTTATAAGATGGCCGTTATGGCTTCCTACAAGAAAAGTATCACAACAAAAGCCATTTCCAAACTCTACTTTGAACATTTTGGGATCTCACAAACATTATATCATATCAGGATAATAGGTTCCTAAGCACATTTTGGTAGATCCTCTATTCATTATTCAACACCAAGCTCACCAAGTCAACTTCCTTCCACCCTAAATCTAATGACCACATAAAGGTCATCAATAGGATTCTTGTGAACATTTTGCGCATGTACAAATTCAAGCATCCATGAACATGGGATGAGAGTCTCCCCTATGTTCAACACAACTAAAATAGATCTATCCATAGCTTAATCGACCATAACCCTTCTTAGGTGGGTTTGGGATTTCAACCATTGGGTCCCATTGACGTCACATTTCCCCTTGCAATTGCACAAAAAGAATTTTCACATGTTCAATATGAAGTTAATGAAGCTACCAATTTTATTGAATGAATTCAACACATTCTCTAACAGTTCCATGATATCTTGCAAAAATCCAATACTAAGTGCAAACAATGCCATGCTCAGCACCAGGTACCACACGTTTTAAGTTGGAGACAAGGTTTGGTTGAATTTGGAGAAGGAATGCCTTGTAGGGACCCATCAAAATCATTGACCACTCCACTATGGACCTTACACCATCACCAAGGCTATGGGTGACAATAATTTCGAGCTAAGTATCCCCGATTCCTTGGCCTCCGCCCAGTGTTCAATGTGGACCACCTTCGTCTATACTTTCCACTATTGTTGGACACATCATAAGTCACAAAGAAGCTGAGACTGATCATTCTCAACCTAGATTGTATTGAATAGGCCAAAATTGATTATATCATGAACACACATATTAAGAGCACTCACCAACATAGAATCCAGCTGTATCGGGTTGTCAAAGCAGGTCAGGTCCTATACCAAGGCAAGTGGTTCACTAGGCACCAAGTTCAGTAGAGGTTTCCCATCTCATGGAGGCAATCAACACAATGGATACCATTAATTCCTAATAGGTGAGGACTAGTATAGGTGGATATCGATGATAACCACCTATTCCACTAGCTCACAACACAATTTTCTATTTTGGATTCTTTTCTACAATTTTTAGGACCTGAACTTTCAAATCTATTTGGAGGCCCTAAATGGTGTTTTTTAGGGAATAAGCCACTGACAGGCCATTAATACTATTTGAAGTTCAAAAATGTACTTCTTGTATATACCTTTCCAATAAGCTATCATGCATACCAAACAAAGATCATATGTCAAAGTTATGACCCTGAGAAGTTGACATTCCAACTTACCCCATCAAGGCCCACAAGCTTTTCATGCTTCGTCTCCTAGGGTTAGGTTTTAGGATGTTTTGGGTTTCTATTTACTTATTTATGATAGAAATGCCTCCCAGATTCATTATAAGATAGTTCAGTGAATGGGTGTAATCGTCATATCTCTTCTCAGAGATAAGTTACCACCATTTGAGCTAGTTTGTTTTCATTATGCATGTATACAGTTTCAATATTTTCCATTTATTAATAGAATTTAAATTTCACTGAATCTCTATGTTTTTGTTATAAATCTATATATCATTTCATTCCCTTCATAAATTCAGATCAAATCCCCTTCTTTGAGAACTCTATCCTTGATGACCTTGTCATGTTATCTTTTCTTTATGTTGTTATGCTGCAAATGTGTGAAAAAATGCTTATTGCACAGATTCACCCTAAGGCATTTACTTCATGTAAATTATTTTCTAAGTTGATGAGAGGCCTAAAGTCAAGATGGGATTTGTTAGTGTGCATATCTCAAATTAATTAAGGAATAAAGACTTCTTTCCATATACCAACTCATAGGGAGTGAATCCTGTGGTGCCCTTCCATTAAGAGAATTTGGAGGTAAAAAATGGGACTGAAAACAAAAAATGTACTAAAAAAATTTGCTTTAAAAGAACTAATACAATTCAAGATCATGTTGTCTTCCCCAAGGGTAAATATTTTGGAGGGAAAAGAAGAACTATTTTTATTTTATTTTTGACTTATCTCCTTATAGGTTTACTCAAGTGTCAAGAGTAGACGCATGTTGGATGTGGAATTAGATCTTACATCTAACGAATACCCACTTTCATACTTCTGAGTAGGTTGACATCGAAAGAAATCAAAATACATGAAAAAAACACTTTCAACACATTTTTTTCATGTATTTTCAAATTTTCTCGATGTGGGTCTACTCAGAAGCATGCAAAGTGGGTACTCGTTTGATGTGGAATTTAATTACACATCCAATGAGTGTCTATGTTTTGGAGAATTTAGCATCTACGGATAAACACTAATTCACTAGACAAGTAGCTGTGCCTAGAACAATAATTTAAAGTGTTTTAAGCTTTTCCTATAAACAATATATAAGAAGAGGGGATAGAAGGCCTACCTGTAGTTCTGCTTTCCTCTTGTCTCCCTTGTATCAATTCCATCGCTCCTTCCCGTACTTAATCCGCTTGAGAAGTACCCTGTAAACACAACAGAAGACAAAAACTGATCAAAGCATACGATCCATTGAATATAAATGAAAGGAATCAGAAGCAATTCATACATATAAGCATTATGAAAGAACACAACATATGGAAAAAGGTTCAAACACTTTATTAGATAGAAGAAGGAATTACAACCATCAGTGTCTGATTCAAAGTCATTCCTTCAGCTTGGATCCCATCCACATCACATCAAAAGTAAGACAAGCTTGTGGCATCACATCATTTACTCCAAAGTCAAGTCTCGTAACAACATTATCTCCTTACAATTTAATATAATCCAACCCTTAATCACTTAGATGAGTGGTCAATTTATAGGAAGATGAAGGAGGTTTTGTAATTAATGGTGACATTGAATGGCCTTCCATACTTAGAATTAGTTCCATGGAGGAAGGGATGAGAGGATAGGATCCTCCTTAATTCATTCCTCATCCATTTTCGAGCTCATAGGATTTGATAAGACAGGGAAACTTCTAGATGACTCCAAAAGATAAGAATATTCCCCAAAACCTATGTGAATTTCGCTCATTCTTTCCCAAAGTAGGTGAAAGGAAGCCTAAGTGCTCTGTAGAGCACCCTAGCAGTGGACTCAACTGCTCTGCAGTGCACCTTCATAAGTGCTTACCTACGCTAGTCCCTCTAGGGGCAATTTCTGGATGTCTTCAAGTCATGAAATTGTCTGGGAAGGAGGCATTCAAAAGGGTGACTTGTTTAGGGCATGAAACAATCGAATTTAGGGTTTGATGAGCCCTAAAACATTGATCTGAATGTTGGGATTTGATGTGCCCAAATGGATCTGTAACAACTGCCCCCTAAAGCATGAAGTCGGAAAAATTCCAATGTTGAATGAAATGCTTTACGATGTGATGAGGAGGTATCGAAGTGGAAGGTGACCTGCATCAATTACAATACATATATCATGATATTTTATTTTACATGAATTTCTGAGGGAAGGGATACCCATGCTCAGCTTATAAACTTTCATTACATGTACATAAACAGTCGTCTGCAGATATAGACCCATGATCGGAATGACTATCAGTGTAAAGCCATTGTACATATGATCTAGTACTCCTGATATCGCAGCGCGGATGGGTGAAACTAGATATGGGGTCTTCAATCTCGTTTAACCGTTTTCTCAAGTATGAGTCTAACCATGTGAATATGTGATTTGAAGTCGAACATGGGAAGACACCATTTGATTACCAACCAATGATGTAAGCTGTTAACAGATGCGAGAGAAATCACTGATAATGATAATGATCCTCAAGGTACTGTAGTACATTCTGCATGGTGTGAATGGATGATTTGATGTCGAACACCATACAAAGTCTTTTGGTCGAAGGCCATTGATGTATGCCTATCACCGAAAGTGAGAAACCTGCCATTGATGCATGCAAGCCTCAAGGTACTGAATGGGTGTTTCTAAGTCAACTTCTTGGATAATGAGTTGATGTTGACAAGAAGCAACTCATCACAAGAGGGCCTTGATGTATCCCACATCAACGACACGAAATGAGTGTAGTGATTTTAGAGATGGAATTCGACTGACGACACAAGGTTTAGGAATGGCGGTCATGAAAATGAAGGTTTATGGTATTGCAAAAGATGGATTTTGACTGGATGACTTCTCTTGAACATTTCGGCAACACTAAAGTGAATTGGTAGCATTGACCCAAAATAAAGCGATGGACGGTATGATAGACCAACGATGTGATAACCATGAAGCTAATAACCCAACTCAGATAGTCATGGTGATGGAGTGAAAGTGTCATGTTCAAGAGCAACCTGCTACCATAAAGTGGTTTCCCCTTTTTCCAATTTCCCAGTCATTGCTGACCAGTACCTCATTATTTTTATCAAGCTTGGGGAGGATGACATGTGCTTGTTGTATAATTTCACCCTTCGAGCAAATCCATCGCTATTTGATGTTTTAATGAGTCTAGCGAAGGTGAAACTCGATCTTGTCTAGATGGACAAGTTTGTCACTATTTGATGTTTTTAATGAGTTTAATGACAAAGATAACTCGGTCCTTTTCATGTTTAGAGAGTATGAAAACGTACACAAATAAAACTCCACAAGTTCTTTGTCATAAATTAATCTCTCAAGTTCGAAAAAGCGTAAAATAATACGAGAGAGATATCTTTTCCAATCCGTTAACGAGCTAGAAAGGACAAGCGCTCGACAATATTTTCATATTTAGAGAGTTTGAAAAGAGCTTAAAGATGACTCCATTTTTAGGAATGAGTGGTGTCTAGGTTAGCAGCTAGTTCTTGTGATGTTGGAACTTCTCAAAACATGTTGATTTATGTGAAGAGGCTAGCTAATAAGACCACTCATTGCAACTGTTCCTCAAAAAAGGATAAAACAACCAAGTGAAAGTGTATGATCGGCCAAAGGGATGGTGGCGATGGGATGAAAACAACCAAGGCTCATCTGATGAAAGAGGCTGATAGAATGACAATCACGAGGGTTAAAAATGGAAATGGGTTCATTATTACACAAGCTTGAACCATAGGGAACTATGATTGGATTCAGTTTCATGTTTACACAAGCTTGAGACAAAAAACTATGCTTGGATTCAGTTTCATTTTTATGCAAGCTTAAAACGATAAACTATGCTTGAGATTGGTTTAAATGCCCCCAACATGATGAAAGGGAGAGTCTCCTGTAACCAGATGTAAGTCGCTGGGGTGAAGCAGGATGGTTATCCAACACCCTTTTGGCTTCTTCCAGATAGGGAAAAAGGTGAATGGGGTGATTCCCTTCACATAACCTATAGGGAAACTTAACTTTACCATAGGTGCATGCCCCCCAAGCTTCATTATATTCACCTAAGTAGACTACTCATGGCTATCAGGTGGATGGAATGAAGTTTCTTTTACGAGATAGAGTGAAACACTCGAGTGGGATTTTACGATCTAGTCAAAGACTCGGATTGGAACTTTGCTCCAAGGGACCTAGTTTCATTTTTAATGAGCTTGACACAAGACAAGGAACTATGCTTAGATTCCTTTGTTTCATTTTTTAATGAGGTTGACATAAGACCAAGAACTATCCTCATGAACCCGTTTCATTTTTTAACGAGGTTGACACAAGACAAGGAACTCTCCTCATATTCCTTGTTTCTTTTTTTAACGAGGTTAACACAAGACCAAGAACTATCCTCATGGGACCTGTTTCATCTTTTAACGAGGTTGACACAGGAAAAGAACCGTACTCATGGAAGCTATTTCATTTTTTAATGAGGTTGACATAGTAAAAGAACTAACCTCATATTCCTTTGATCACAACTCATGAGAGGTCATGAAGGAGGGATCTGGTTCTAATGCCCCCTGTACATGATGTACAACATCATTGAATTGATTATCAGTTGATGTAGGTATGGAACGAGTTGCCACATTATTAACCTGTGGCGGGGATGATACCATTGGTACAAAAGGACCATTTAGGGAAGATGGTTGATCGGGAGCCATATTGGGACCAGGAAATGAAAGCTGGTCAACGATGACAATTATGCCTTCATGCAGGAAACAAATCACTCGAAAGAGTGTTGAAACAATAGCTCCCATGTCATAAACATACTCGCGCCCAAGAAGTAAATTATAATTTAAAGAGCCTGGGATTACCATCACATTCAAATAACCAATTTTTCCTCCCAAAGTAATAGGTGACTGAGGGAGGATCCCTAATGGTTGACTGGTTCCTCTGTTAAAATCCATTAGATTCTGGGTAACAGGCATAAGTGGCGGTGAACCTAGTGCTTGCAAAGCAGTTGAGGAAAGGATAGTCACATATTCACCTTCATCTATAACCTGATCTGGAAAGGCACATAAGAAGGAAGATAGAATCCTTCCAGTCAATTCCAATCAAAGGAAGTGACCAGACTACTTGGAGGGGGTACCGTAGAAACGGGAGAATTAACCCCTTGAGTTACGAGAACAGGAGGATTTTCCTCCTGTCTTGAGGGAACAAGCAGATTGCCCCCAACCTCATTTGATCTGAAGAAACAAAAAGAACATGAGTTGTATCATATTCACTCTCTTCGAGAAAGGTACAATTAACTGAAGGTGAAATCGGGTCAACTATTACCTTGACCTGTTGATTTGGGTCAGGTATAGACTCATAGCATTCACTTTCAGAGAGAGTGGGTTTGAACGACAGTTGATTTGGGTCAGTCACTTTATCAACTAGTGAAGGATTAAGGAAGAGTCTCCTGTAACCAGATGGAAGTCATTGCGGTGAAGTAGGACTGTTATCCAACACTTTTTTGGCTTCATCTAGATAGTGACAAAGGTGAATGGGGTGATTCCCTTCACATAACCTACAGGGAAACTTAACTTTACCCTTGATTCCATGATATTACTACCACTAGTTGATGGAGTGTCACTAGCATGATCTCTAGAAGTTGATGACACGGGATGATGTGAAGGAGAAGACCATTCTTCTAAGATCTGAGGAATATCAAGACAATTTCAAAGAAGATGGTCTCCTGCACAAAGTTTGCATGGATATCGAACTTTGTGAGGCTTGACAAACGGTTTCTCATCAGATGTTGCATTCAAAGCAATGGTTGCCTGTTTGCCACTCTGCTAAATTTGCTTATTCTTCTTCTTCTTCCATTTCTTCTTCTTAGCCACCTGGTTACTAGTACCAATACTTTCACCAGGTGAAGAGGAAGAAGGGGAGGAAGAAACAACCGAGGAAGAAAGCAAAGGGCCAACTTTAGGATCAACTGGAGGTTGATTTTGTCCAGTTGGAGGAGTATTCGATTGGGGAGAAATCACAACATTTTGAACTAAGGAGGTTGAAAAAAACCATACTTGAAAGCCAATGGTAAATCTCAGAAGGGACAATGTAGCCATATAAGGAGCACCAATATTTCCGAAATGAGGGAAAGGACTAGGATTCCCATCAAAAGGAATTCCTTTATCGGTGGACTCCGGATTTGTCGCCATATGTTTCAACCTAAGATCAACTAGGGAGTGAGCGTGGAGGATGTCATCCGCGGTCAATTAAATTTATTTTAATCAAAGTAACATAACAAAACAAAAGAGGGATAATCTAGGTAAAAGGTTTACCAAGTAACTGGTTGATTTTGTCCAGTTGGAGGAGTATTCGATTGGGGAGAAATCACGACATTTTGAACTAAGGAGGTTGAAAAACCCCATACTGGAAAGCCAATGGTAAATCCTGGAAGGGACAATGTAGCCATATAAGGAGCACCAATATTTCCGAAAGGAGGAAAAGGACTAGGATTCCCATCAAAAGGAATTCCTTGATTGGTGGACTCCGGATTTGTCGCCATATGTTTCAACCTAAGATCAACTAAGGAGTGAGCATGGAGGATGTTATCCGCGGTCAATTAAATTTATTTTAATCAAAGGAACATAACAAAACAAAAGAGGGATAATCTAGGCAGGTTTACCAAGTAACTAGTTTATTTTGTCCAGTTGGAGGAGTATTCGATTGGGGAGAAATCACGACATTTTGAACTAAGGAGGTTGAAAAAAACCATACTGGAAAGCCAATGGTAAATCCCGCAAGGGACAATGTAGCCATATAACTAGCACCAATATTTCCGAAAGGAGGAAAAGGACTAAGATTCCCATCAAAAGAAATTCCTTGATCGGTGGACTCCAGATTTGTCGCCATATGTTTCAACCTAAGATCAACTAAGGAGTGACCGTGGAGGATGTTATTCATGGTCAATTAAATTTATTTTAATCAAAGTAACATAACAAAATAAAAGAGGGATAATCTAGGCAAAAGGTTTACCAAGTCACTGTGAACTGTAGAATACCTCCCAGCGAACCGAGAAGTACATGCATGCAATCTCCCCGAATGCTGTGTTTGGTGTATCACAGTGTACAAGGCGGACGACTCAGTTACCAAAGGATGGATAGCAACCTAATGTTGTCCTCCCATATATACCCGAAAGTACGTGGAGGCCCAATCCATATAAGCGTTGTCTAATGCAAAACCGCACAGTGAGAGCATTCCCATATACTTTACGTACTGTAACACTGCATTCCCATATACTTTACATAATGTAACACCGCCCTATATACCCGAAGGTACATGGATGAACTACGATATACTCACGTACGTGGAATGAGGTATCACACTCAAGATGTATTGCAAACAAGTTAGCAACATCTGCTTTGTTTTATGATGCCAGAACATGTCTCTAGCCTAAACCTCTAAATGTTTTTTGTTAGATGACAATGCTCCATTAGGTAAATTCAGATAAATTTTTAGTTGATCTTATTGAGATTTTTGCTTTCAACGTTCACAACGTGATGTATGTTTGCAATTCCTAAAATGCAACTAATATGATAAGCATTCTTTCCATTCAATTTAACAATGAAAATCCTTAGCTAGTAGGGATAGAGCAATCAGATTTTTGACAAAGAGAAAAGAGCACATCTAATGAAATTTCCCTAGCTATTCCTTTCAAGCATTCACAAACTACAATATGAACAATGCAAGTTTTCCTTTTCAAATTCCTTAATGTTATGATGAACAAAAAGGAAACATGCACATACAATCAATCAATCTTTCATAAGAACGAAGACTTTTATGACAATTCTAATTCGAAGGAAGAGAAGACTTTACGACACTTTCTTTCGAATGAAGATTAATCAACTATATTCTAACTTTGACTATAGACTGATAATGACAAAGAAAACATTAATCAATAAAATAAAAGTAGGGCTGGCGAAGGAGATAAACATTGTTCTCTGAGACATGACATTCATTGATCAATCAACAAGGAAACAAACAGAGAAAAGTGGGAAAAACACTTTCCAAAGGTGGGAATTTGACCTAAGGTTGATCAGCGCAGGTCAAAGAGGGCCTAACTATGCTATAGAGCACTGTCTCTCACTCAAGGGTGCTCTGCAGAGCACTATCCCCTGACCAAGCCTACGCTGATTTCTGAGAGGCCACTCAAGAGTCATCTAACCTCAATTTTTGACCAAAATTCAATGCAAAAGAGCTGAAATACAGTCAATGAACACAAATAAAGTCTACAAGGATGTCTTAGGAGGTGGATAAGATACTAGGAAAGATGATTCTTCCCCAGCAGAGTCACCAATTTGTTTTGGATAATTTAGCATCTATGGATAAACACTAATTCACTAGACAAGTAGTTGTGCCTAGAACAACAATTTAAAGTGTTTTAAGTTTTTCCTAAAACAATAGATAAGAAGAGGGGATAGAAGGCCTACCTATAGTTCCACTTTCCTCTTGTCTCCCTTGTATCGATTCCATTACTCCTTCCCGTACTTAATCCGCTTGAGAAGTACCATGTAAACACAACAAAAGACAAAAACTGATCAAAGCATACGATCCATTGAATATAAATGAAAGGAATTAGAAGAAATTCATACATATAAACATTATGAAAGAACACAACATATGGAAAAAGGTTCAAACACTTTATTAGATAGAAGAAGGAATTACAACCATCAGTTTCTGATTCAAAGTCATTCCTCCAGCTTGGATCCCATCCACATCACATCAAAAGTAAGACAAGCTTGTGGCATCGCATCATTTGTTCCAAAGTCAAGTCTCATAGCAACATTATCTCATTACAATTCAGCATGATCCAGCCCCTGATCACTTAGATGAGTGGTCAATTTATAGGAAGATGAAGGAGGTTTTGTCATTAATGGTGACATTGAATGGCCTTCCATACTTAGAATTAGTTCCATGGAGGAAGGGATGAGAGGATAGAATGCTCCTTAACTCATTCCTCATCCATTTTCGAGCTCATAGGAGTTGATAAGACAGGGAAACTTCTAGATGACTCCAAAAGATAAGAATATTCCCCAAACCCTATGTGAATTTCGCTCATTCTTGCCCAGCGTAGGTGAAAGGAAGCCTAAGTGCTCTGCAGAGCACCTTGGCAGTGGATTTAACTACTCTGCAGTGCACCTTCATAAGAGCTTACCTACGTTGGTCTCTCTAGAGGCAATTTCTGGATGTCTTCAGGTCATGAAACTGTCTGGGAAGGAGGCATTCAAAGGGGTGACTTGTTTAGGGCATGAAACAACTAAATTTAGGGTTTGATGAGCCTTAAAACACTAATCTGAATGTTGGGATTTGATGTGCCCAAATGGATCTGTAACAGTCTACTCTTGAAATTTGTGTAAACATATAAGGAGATAAGTTGAAAATATAATGAAAAATGGTTTCTTTTCTTTTTCTTTAAAAAATCATGGCTCATATTTTATTATTTTAATTATTACTTTATTATTTTCCTTATGAGGCCCACTTTAGACCTCAAAATTCCCCTGATGCAAGTTGTATTCCATTCCCATTCAAATTCAATCAATCTATTTGTCCAATTTTTCTTGTATATGCTAATTTTAATAATGAGAATGTTTTCCAAATCTTTGTAAATCACCTCTTTCACACACCCAAACCCCTTAAATTACCTTATGGACATGGGGGTTATAATTTTTACTTTCTTTTAATCACTTCAAACCCCAATTCTAATCCCTCCATTTTTTTTCTCTCCATATTTTTTCTCATTGAGAGCTTTCCAAAGATATGAAATTTATCCCATTTCAAATTCAAGACACCAAGATATGGCACTTAGAAACTTTTTACACCAATGCCACATCAACATGTCCATACATATGAAATGTGATAGATGACATGAAAACTAGTGCCACATGTCACCTTAATGGTGTCTTACTGAAACTGGGTCCACCTAGCTATGGCATGCCATTCCTAACCTTTCTCATGAATTACTTTCTTTTTATTTATTTAATTGGAAGGCATTTTACCTTTCTTCCGAAAACTTTAATTTATTTATTACATCATGTCCACTTTAAATAATTTAGCCAAATTCAAAAGAGGAAAAATATTATTTTATTACCCACTTCTTGGCTTCATTCATTGTAAACTTTATTATTTATTATTTACATCAAGTCAAAATATTTTGACCACTTTTCCAAAACAAATATTATTAAGGTGTAGTCTAACTAATAGACGGAATAACTTTTTTTGGCTGGAATCGAGCAATACAATTTCTAGTGAAATTATGATTTCTTGGTATTTAAATTGCACTTTTAAATGTATAAATAGATTCAAAACCATGAGAAATCCTTGAGGCACTCAAACTTTCTAAATTAAACAACTTAAACTTATTATTATTAAAAATATCTACCAAAATTTGAGCAAAATTGACCAGAAAAAATACTCATAAAAGACTAATTTCTTTTATTAGTTAGACTACTTGCTATTTTAATATTTTTTTTAGTGCTACTTCCAAACTATATAAAATTTTAACATCCACCTTATGGGTGGGGAAAGTTCTTTCCAACAATTTTCATGAGCATTATGTACTACTCATATTTAACTATTTTCTCAATGATACTTGCAAATTATATAATATTTTAACATCCATCTTATGGGTGGGGAGAGATATTTCCAATCATTTTCATGCCAAGCATTACTTACACCACATTGACTTATATTTAGCTAATTTTTTAAGTGTGCATGCTCTTTGTAGGAGGGAAGACTTCAAAAAGGCTTCTATCTATGTGGGTTGGGGGTGCCACAAAAATCTTTCCCCCATGAGGACTTACTTCCACATGGGCTATCTCAAAAGATTTAGGCTTAGTATATTTTATAAGGCATAGAAGACTTATCACATAATATTTAAACAATAACATGAATATGTTTCCATTAATGAAGTAAGTAAGTTTTATTCCTACGAAAGGAGAAAATAAGAGTTTGATCAGGGATCAGTATTTAGCTTAAAAAATGAAAGTGCTCATAATTGCTTTAGACCTGAATGAGTGGATAGAGTTCATCACGAGGATTCCAACGCCGTAAATGGTTCAAAAAACTGACATCGTATGCAAAAGTTAGAGCTTCTGAAAGTTTGGTAAAAAAAAGTCAAAGTCAAAGTTTGACTAGAGTTGACTGGATGCCCAGTCAGCATGCAGAGAATATTCTCCAGTTTTAGCCAATGAAATTGTGACAAGTGTCATCTTCAGATTTGCCAGTTTATCTCTAAGGTGAAATTTGAATTTATTTTTAATTAAATATTATTATATATTATATGTAATTATTATTTATATTATATAGTTTTTTTTTTTTTAATTCTATATATAGATATATATATATATATATATATAATTAAATTTCGAATTTAATATTAAAGTCACAATTGCATTCAATGTTATCTATAAGATTATCTCGAAAGTCATAGCCAATCGCCTCAAATCGCTCCTCCCTCTTCTCATCTCCCCAGAGCAATCTGGGTATGTCGAAGGTCGCCAAATTCTGGATGGCATTATTCTCACTCATGAAACCATCCACTCTCTCAAAAAAAGCAAACAGGCCAGAATGCTACAAAAAATCGACCTTTCCAAAGCCTTTGATAAGTTCAGCTCGACTTACATAAAAAGCGTGCTAACAGCCTTCGGATTCAACCCGACTTGGGTAAGGTGGATAATGACCCTTGTTTCCTCTCCGCTATGCTCTGTCCTTGTTAATGGTATCCCCTCTAAACCGTATCACCCGTCAAGGGGAATTCGTCAAGGGGACCCTCAGTCCCCATTTCTTTTCATCATTATGGCTAAGGGTCTTGGCCGTCTCATAAGCACTCTGCTCATTCTCATGATCTTAGAGGTCTCTCTATCCATGGCTCTACCGCTACTACACATCAACAATTCGTTGATGAAAATATGCTCTTTGGTCACCCCTCTGTTAATGAAGCCAGAACCTTCAAAGTACTTATAGACACATTCTCAGCTGCTTCCGACACAACCATTAATACCACCAAATCTCAAAATTTTTTCTTCAACACCCCTATTACCACCCAAAGAATCATTGCACGAATCATAGGCTTCCCTCAATTCAAGCTTCCTTCTCAGTATTTAGGAGCACCACTCATAGGTTCTACCTTAAATCATGTTTCCTGGCATCAACTCTTGGAGAAAATGGACAGTCGGCTCCAGTCTTGGACTCATAGGACTCTCAACATGGCAAGCAGATTAGTCTTGATTAAAGCAGTTCTACAATCCATGACCCTCTATTTGTTCTCTGTACTTGCTGCTCCGAAATGGGTACTAAAGAGAATTAGGAATATGCAACGCATCTTCTTATGGGGTTCTACAGAACAAAACAGCAAATGGGCCTTGGTCAAATGGGAAAAGGTTTGCAAGCCTGAAAAGCAGGGGGGTCTCGGCTTGCGCGATCCACAACACAGCAACATCTTGATGGGAGCCGAAATATGGTGGCAATGGGTCTCTGGTCCACAGAAACCATGGGCGCAACTATGGACAACAAAGTATGGCAACAACCGACCGCAACAAGAACTAATAAGGATAACCACCATGCTCAAAGGATCTTTAATTTGGAACGCGGCCAAGCAACACAAAGACATCATCCATCAGCATAGCTTCTGGGAGACAAGGGATGGGAGAACAACACTTTTTTGGACGGATTCCTGGCAATAGTGACCCAAAATTGCAGTACTCATACCAGGCACAAATCATAATAGAAATGGCACTAATCAAGAGAACACTATAGCATATTACTGGAATCCTAGCAATACACAGGGATTCAGGCAATGGAAACCGGTGGAGAAAATAGTATAGCAAGAAGCGGAAGCGTACAACATGGAGATACACAAAGAGCTTACCAACAGGAAAATTAAAGTTAATACGGGTAGCGATGTTCTAAAATGGGGTTACACACTGAGAGGAACATACACCACCAAAGAAGCTTACCAGATAATGTCTCACTCTTAGGATCCAATTGATCCTACCTAGAATCGTATATGGACAACTGGGATTTGGCCCAAAGTCTCCACCTTCATTTGGTTGTTGTATCATGGGAGAATTATCACATGGGACAACTTAATCAAATGAGGATTTCATGGTCCTTCTTACTGCCCCAATTGTCAGAACAATGAAGAAACCATTCAGCACCTCATGGATTCCTGCCACATGGCCAACCAGCTCTGGGAAAACACTTTCAGTTGCCAGAGACCTTGCAGACTTCTTGGGGATATCAGAAGCACCATTAGCAATTGGACTCTAGAGCCATACAATAGCAAAATTCTCAACAAGTTGTGGACCATCTTGCAAGGTCTCGTACTTTGGACAATCTGGAAGGAAAGAAATAAACGAATTTTCAAAACTCAAAAAACCTCCATAGAATTCATATGGAATAACCTATGTCAGAATATCAAAGAAACTCTTGCTTTACATCAATGGATGACTGAGGACTTTTCAACACAGCCACAAGAACTAAGCATGTGGGATAATTGGAATATACAGCTCCCATAAGCTCAATTGAACTCCAATAGACCTCATAATGCAACCAAGCCACCCTCGCACTGGATTCACCCCCCAAAGAAAGTGATCAAGCTTAATTTTGATGGTGCTTCCAAGGGAAACCCAGGCAAAGCAGGATTTAGAGGCATATTCAGGAATCATGAGGGCCAACCCCTACTACTGTACTTTGGATCCATAGGATGGGACACGAAAAACTCGGTGGAATTGGAAGGACTATGGCAAGGTATGCAGCTAGCTGATCAATACAATTTTTATCCCATACTTATAGAAGGAGACACTCAAATCCTTCTCAACATGGCCACACTAATCCAACAAGGAAATGCGGCTTCGCGAGTTGCCAACAGCTGGAGATTATTGGCAAGGCTTAAGAATTTAGAGACATGGATAAGAAATAGGAGAGTAATAACTTTTATGCATGTTAAAATGGACAATAACAAAATTGCTGATCTCCTAGCAAACATTGGAGTTGATCAGGACCAAATCTTACATTACAACCCTCTCAACATCATCGATGATCACAATCAACTGCAAATTTGCACTGACCTGGTGCACAAGGAAGCTCAACCCCCGGATGCAGGTGGTAATTAACAACAAAATGTGATTGTGATTAGATCGCATCGCAATTTCGGTGGATCGCAGAATGGGGAGACCAAAGGGCAAGGCCTTAACATATAGCGATATGCGATTGCGATTAGATTGCATCGCAATATCGCATCGACGGAAACCAAGGGGCGGAGCCTTCACACCTTCATATGTGCGATGCGATGATGCGACCTGATGGAGGATCGCAGAATGGGGAGACCAAAGGGCAAGGCCTTTACACATAGCGATATGCGATTGCGATCAGATCACATCGCAATATAGCATTGGTGGAAACCAAGGGGCGGAGCCTTTACACCTTCATATGTGCGATGCGATGACGCGGACCTGACGGTGGATCGCAGCATGGGGAGACCAAAGGGCAAGGCCTTTACATATAGCGATATGTGATTGCAATCAGATCGCATTGGCGGAAACCAAGGGGCAGAAACCAAGGGACGGAGAATAGGTAGGGGTTGCCTGATGATAGTTCGAGGCCGGCTGTGGCTGCCCAGGTGTTCATTATCTGGTCTTTTTGTTTTCTGCTAGTGTTGCTTGGGTTCTAGTTTCCTATCTGGACTAATCGTCAAGGAACCATCTTACTGTTTCTTTGTGGGGTCTGGACTTGAGAAGTGATACCATTTTTGAGGTTTTTGCTCTCACTAGACTGGTTTCCCCAATGTTGGGGCAGTCAAGATTTTGTTGATACTCTACAATACCTTGGTCAAGGCCTTGTCATCTTTGTATCTTTCTGTACATATTAATATATTACTTTTACTTAGAAAAAAAGTCACAATTGCATTAAACCAAAGTCCGCGTATATATGTTGTATAAAATTCGAATTAACCCTGACTGTGGCATATTAACCAAAGTTACGGGGGTGTGAATATATGTGTTCAAAAGGGAGAGGGCAGGTTTGAACCCTTGACCTCCCCCACCAAATCCTTATGCTTTACCGATAAGATACAACCCAAACATTTGAAAGGAGGGCGGCAACAACATCATTTTAATGTGCGTTAAATGACCAATGGAATAATGGACACTGCTTAGCACACTGATTGTGTTCAAGTTAATTAATCTACATTTAAGACTTAATTAATCCATTGATTAAGTTGGTGGAATTTATGCCGGAGCCACCAAATCCAAAACCGCCACCAAACTTGGCAGACTTAACTGGAGTCTCTCCAAATTTAGCGGAGGTTTTCTAGGAAAAATTGGTTTTGCCATAACTGAGGCAATTCTCAGCCAAATTTCAAAAATGAATAGTCATTTTTGGCTAATTGGCATGCTAGGAACTCATTGGAGCAGGTTGTAGAGGCCGAAGAGGTCACCTATAAGTGTTTTTGGTCACTTGAATATTTTTGAAGCATAGGTCCGCCAAGTGTTGGAGGCCATTACCAGAGTAGCTGGTAACCAAATTGAGTAAAAAAATAGTCATTTAGGATATATTTGAATGTTTTAAACTCATTGGAATAGGTTCCAAGAGAATTGGATGCATGTAACATCAATTTGATCATTATTGAAGCTAATACAAAGGCCCACACTATGAAGCTGGACCAAGGAGATGTAGCCTAGGAGGGGTGAACTTCTTCAACAAATATTTGTGTATTGAGCTTTGTTATTTGTGCTTGCTGTGTTTTTATATGCTATTGTTCATTCGTTTAAATTCATGCTTTTAAGTTCATGAAAAACACTAAATTTCACCAAATCAGATGAATTGACAATCACATGCTCATGGATAAACTCTTTATGGATAAGCAAATCAAAGCAAAGAAAATTTTATATCTGGAAATGATACTAGCAATCAATTTCAGATCAAGTTGGGATCAGAGCACAAGGTTGTTTGCTTGATTTTCTTGAATGGTTTAATAGTTGCAATTGTTGTTATGATTATAAGGTTGAATTTGCAGAGAGGAGAAGGGAAGCTACTTATAGCTAGTCCTGAGATTAGGACAAGAAGGAAGAAGGCTGAGAAAGCATCATCCTCACCCAAAGGAGCACAAAAGGCAGCACCTGAATCACCTCAAGTTCCATCTCCACCAATTGAGATATAAGAGTCATAGATTGCACAAGAGTCTGAAGTGATTGAAGAGGTACAATCAGTACAAATTTTTAAGCCTGAATCCATAGCCATTATGTCTAGAGAAATAAAGAATGAAGGTCCCTCTTCAGAACAGGAAGAATTTAAGAAAAATTTCTATACTTTGACTGAGATGGTTAAAGTCCTCTATGAAGAGAGGAACACTAGAATGGTTGGAGAGAGTTCTAAACCTCCACATGGAGAAGGAAGCTTAGAGGACAAAAAAGATGAGAAGAAGGATTCCAAAGGGAATGGTGGAAATCCACCTCCATCTCCACCATCCTCATCATCTTCACCATCTCACATAACATCATCTTCCACTACCACCACTGCCCATACTCATTGAAAAACCCCAAAAGGAAAAGCTACATTACTAAAATTGGACATAAAATCTGAACTTCCCATGTACAATGGAGAAGTGAATGCAAAAAAGTTGGACAATTGGATTCGATAGTTGGAGGTATACTATAGAATTCAAAACCTTCAAGAAGATGACATAAAGATCTAGTTGGCTTCACTGAGGCTAGAAGGAGCTGCACTAGTTTGGTGGGAAGCAAAGACTCAAGAGGAAATGAGAATCCATGGTAAGATATCCATCACTTGGGTTGAATTTGTTTCTGCAATTAAAAGACAATTTTATCCTTTAGCCTATATGCAAAAATCCATTATGAGTTGGCAGAATTTTAGGCAGCTTAAAGGCCAAACAGTCCAAGATTATACACAGGAGTTTAGAAAAAGGGCTTTGTTATTAGGAGTGAATTTGAATTCCCAAGATACATTGCTGAAATATATTGGGGGTTTACATTCCTATTTGAAACATACTATCCTTATGTTTAACCCAAACAATTTAGATGAGGTATGTGTGCAAGCCACACACCTTGAATCTAGAGGAAAGAACATTTAGGAAGAGGGTAGTAAGAGGAAGCCATTCAAGGGTAAGGATAAGGAAAAGGGTGGAAAATGGAAGGGAAAGAAGAATGCAAGTGTGAAGAAAGAAGGGGATAAAATCACATGCAAACACTGTTCCAAAGAGGGGCATGATGAAGCCCACTATTGGAAATTACATCCTGAATTAAGGCCTAAGAAACAAAACAATAAGGGAAAACAAAAGATGACAAATACCACACAACATGACCTTGGTTCAAACTCTAGTGATGAAACCAAGATTTCAACCATGGTTATAAAAGGAAAAGAAATTGTTGCAAGCACTAGTTCATCACATAGTCAAAACAACACTCCAAATAAAGAGTCAAGAATAGAGTTGTTTCATGTTAAAGTGATTTCAAATCATACAAAGATTGATGCATTATTTTATAGTGGGTCACAATAAAACTTGATTTCAAAAGACTTGTTTAAAAAACTAAACCTTGAAACTGTACCTCATCACAAGCCATATCCATTGGGTTGGATAGTAAACAATGCAAACTTACAGGTTACAAAGAAGTGTTTATTCAAGTTCGCCATCACTAAAAAGTTCATTGATGAAGGTGAGTTATATGTAGTTCCATTTGACATCTCAAGAATCATTTTGGGTAGTCCTTATTTGTATGATAGAAAAGCAATATTTTATTGCCATGACAACAAATACATATTGCTCAAGAATGGGGTAGAGTACATAGTGAGAGCCCATCACAAAAAGTTGAACATTTCTTTGGTTAATGCAAGGCAGATGAAGAGACTAGTAAATGCAAGTAAAATTTTTTTGCTTCTCATGATCAAGAAAAAGAATGATGTTGATTATGAATCTTTTGAAGGTTGTGATGATAAATTGAAATCTGATTTGTTTGATGTGGTAAGCAAGCATGGCGATATGTTTCAGGAACCAAAGGGGTTACCTCCCAAGAGGGGAATTCAACATGAGATTCAGTTGCAACAGGATGTTCCACTTCCGAACATTGGCATGTATTGCATGTCTATTATGGAGAGTTTGGAAATTAAAAAAAAATAAAATCCAAGAATTGCTGAGCAAAGGTATCATATGCCCATCTACATCGCCATGTGGTTCACCCATTGTCTTGGTGCCATAGAAGGATGGTACTTGGGGCATGTGTGTGGATTTCTGTGCACTGAATAAAATCACAGTAAATAATTGTTATGCACTCCAAAGAATTGATGATTTGATTGATCAGTTGAGGTATGCAAAGTATTTCACTAAGTTAGATTTACAAAGTGGTTATCATCAAGTTAAGATAGCTGAAGAAGACATTTGGAAAACTGCATTTAAAACTAAACAAGGATTGTTTGAGTGGCTTGTTATGCCTTTTGGTCTTACAAATGCTCCAACTACTTTCATGAGAGTAATGAATGATGTATTGAGGCCATTTCTAGATGATTTTTTCATTGTCTACTTAGATGATATCCTCATATTCAGCAAGTCAAGAGATGAACATGTCATGCATGTAAACAAAGTACTTGATGTCTTGAGAAAAGAACAATTGTTTTTAAAGATGTTGAAGTGTGAATTTGGTAAGACTTCTTTGGTGTATTTGGGATACATTGTTGGAGGAGGTGAATTGAAGATAGACCCCTCTAAGGTTGGGGTCATTTTGAATTGGCCCAAGCCCAATATAGTTACAAAGGTAAGAAGCTTTTTGGCGGTAGCACAATATTGGAGAAAGTTTATTGCTATTTTTTCTTCTATTGCAGCTCCATTACATGCATTGACAAGTGTCAAGAAAATATTCCATTGGGGAAATATACAAAAGAAATCATTTGATGTTTTGAAGCAAAACATAAGTTCAGCATCGGTATTAGCACTTCCGGATCTTAGACAACCATTTGAGATTCAGACAGATGCAAGTGATTATGCCATGGGAGCAGTTCTATTGCAACATGGTAAGTCCATTTTATTTCATTCTGAAATTTTTAATGGAGTTGTAACTAACTATCCCACATATGACAAAGAAATTTATGCATTGGTACAAATTGCTAAGAGATGGAAGCACTATTTGATGGGGAAGGAGACCATCATCCATATTGACCATCAACCATTGCAGTATTACAGTCACAGTCAAAGTTGCAACAATCACACCATTTCAGATGGATGGGTTTTCTACAACAATTTCATTTGGTTATCGGGTATAAAAAGGGAATCTAAAATAAAGTAGTTGATATGCTTTCAAGGCCTATTGTCAATTCATTTGTTATACTCAAGCATAATTCTATTTTGCATGAAATTTACATAGAACAATATGCAAATGATAGTGACTTTCAGGAAGTATATGCAAGCTTGAGTCAAGGAAACCGAATAGAAGAGTTGGATTATCATGTACATAACAGTTTGTTGTATCACTTGGGCATGTTGTGTATTCCACAGGGAGAAAGAAACAATATCATAAGAGAGGCACACACTTCTTTGATTGCTGGACACTTTGGTGTAGGAAAGAGAGTAACGGATCTTCAAAGGTATTGTTATTGGCCACGCATGTTGGATAATGTTTCTCGTTTCATAAGAGGGTGTTCTTTATGTGCTACAAGTAAGCCTAGTAATAGGAAACTTGGTTTATACACTCCACTCCTAGTACCTTCACATCCATGGGAGAGTATGTCAATGGATTTTGTAGGAGTTCTTCCATTGTCAAGGAAAGGTCATGATTACTTGTATGTAGTTGTAGACATGTTCAACAATATGCACATACTAACACCATGTAAAGAGCAAATTGTAGCTGAACAAATAGCTCATATTTTCTTTCAAAACATTTGGGCTCATTTTGGTCTTCCTACTTCCATTGTAAGTGATTGAGATTCTTGATTTGTTGGGAATTTTTGGTCAAATTTATGGGACATGATGGACACAAAATTGAATAAAAGTACAACATTTCATCCACAAACAAATGGACAAACTGAGGTGGTTAATAGAATAATTATTCATCTTCTTAGAGGATACATCAACAAACATCCCAAGTTGTGGGATAAACAGTTGCATTACATACAACATGCATACAACATGGCAAAGAATTCTTCGACAAACACATCGCCATTTCAGGTATGTTATGGATATTTGCCAAGATCGCCATTGGACTTCATCTTTGAGAAAGATGTTGCTTTAGAAGGTCACAGTGACATCGATAAGGAAAGGAAGTTAATAGAGCAAATTCAGTTGATACATCATACAGTGCAAGAACAACTTGAGAAAAGTCAAAGTAGCTACAAGGCAAGGCATGACAAACACCAGATTGATCACAAATTTCAAGTTGGCGATGAAGTTTGGTTATATATTAGCAAAGAGAGACTTCAAGGGGAAGGTAAAAAGCTGAAACCAATCTGTTATGGTCCTTTTAAAATTATGGAAAAGATTGGTAATAATGCATTCAAGCTTGATTTGCCTCCTTACATGCAAATATACTCTGTTGTTAATGTTGAGAATTTGAGATTGTTTGAGCCTCCTTTGATTGATGATCAAGGAGAGCATGTTCAGCTACCATCAATAGATGATTTCTCGCTAGAATATCTAGATGAGCTTCAGCAAGATCTCATACTTGACAAAAGAACCAGAACTTCAAAGAGAGGGGATGTCAAATACCTTAGAGTGGGACTCAAGGGACAAAAGCCTTCTCAAGCCAAATGGTTGTAGACTGAAAAGGTGAGGGAGCTGTACCCTCACTTGCTGAATAATTGATAGTATCTTTTGGGGTCCAAAAGGCTTCTAATGGGGAGGAATGATCAGGGATCAGTATTTTAGCTAAAAAAATGAAAGTTCTTAGAATTGCTTCAAACCTGAATGAATAGATAGAGTTCATCACCAGGATTCCAACACCATGAACGGTTCAAAAAACTAACATCGTATGCAAAAGTTAGAGCTTCTGAAAGTTTGGTAAAAAAAGTCAAAGTCAAAGTTTGACTATGTCGAGTCAGCGTGCAGTGAATATTCTATAGTTTCAGCCAGTGACACTATTAGCTCTCCTATGTAGCGCTGACTTTATAAGGTCAGTGAGAAGCATGGTTTGTTTGGTTATGTCCAAAGGGGGCTCACATTGGTCACTTTTCCCTTTCTTCCTTCACCCCGCTCACCTCTAAACCCTTCCCATTCGCTAAATAAGCATTCTAAAACCCGACAAGCCCCTTTTGGCCCCAACTCTAAGCACAAAGTCAAACAAACCATAAAGCCTTACCTCTACACCCTCACGCGCTCATAGACCCCTCATCGCTTCCCCGCTGTTGATCATTCCTCGACAATCTAACGGCCCACATTGCACCTGATAAAGGTGACCCGCTTAACCAATTTTCACTGTCAGATTCATCTCCACCAGATCTAACGGTCTTCACACACATCACGCAGACAACTTGATCGAGCGATAGTGCGTGACAAGAGCAGTTTTTCTCTCTCATCCACTGCTACGTGTCGATCATTGAGTGGAATCGCTCGGCCTCGGGCATTTACCACTTAGCGCCCGAAAGTGGTGCGGTGAAAACTGTTACTGCCCGACCAAACTGCCCTCGCCTGTTAAATTGTTATAGATTTGATCCAAAATTATAAGATAATAGAGATAAACCCAGAAATAATAATATAGGAATAGATAGAAATGATTCACTTTATTGATATCAAACCCTTAAGGTAGGGCAACACCATACATTCACTCCTTAAGGAAGGAGAACACTCCACAAGCCATATGCCTGTTCATACAATAATCCTTGACATCTCTCCATGTGGATTCTCTAGCCTCTATATAGGCCTGATACATACAATACCATGGGTCATTACCATGGTTCCCTCATACCATCGAACTAATACCATGGGCCCATTACATTATTACTAACTACTTGTGGTCCCTTACATGATAAGGGTTAACCACCTTATTTATTACTATGGCCCATCCCATTATTACATTATTACCTTGTGTACCTCCCTTTGTACTCCATATTACCCCCCTTAGGTATATAACATTCCACCGCCCTTAGCATATTTCATCCCCGAAACATGGCAAGAACACAAATAATAAGATCTACTCAAAAGAGTAGTCCACTGGTACCATGCATGTGTATCTATCCATCCAAGAGAAAGGTGAACCCTCGATCTCGCTGGTGCCTTGCTCGCTTGAGATGGAAGTTGACCATGGCAACTCTTCTGTGTTGATGTGTAGTAGGTGGATTTTCCCTCCTCTCTATCTGTCTTGCGAGGGTTGTTGTCCTTGTGGCTAATTGGTTGCCATCTTGTTGGTTGTTGTCTTGCAGGGTGATGTGGGTGATGATATGTTGAAGTTTTAACCCACAATGTCTTTTTCTTTAATTCACCCCTTACTGGAGCCTGACTGTTATGTTGTGGTGCTTGCTGTGGTGTCGTATCTTCCAATATTACTTCAACCACTGAGCCCTCATCTGATGTATCAGCACCTGTAATCTTTTCTGCTTTAGCCTCTGTTTGTGTTTGATTATTGATCATCACTGGCTCATCATCTGATATGTCAGTCCCTGGAACATCCTCTGCTTCAGCCCCCATGTACTCTACCTGTTTATTGATGGAAATATCTTGTAATGTAATTTTCTTATTTTTATACCAGAGCTTTAGGAATTTCTTCTGCACATTAATATTGATAGTACCCACAAATTCCATCCAAGGATATCCCTAAACAACATCCATATTATCCGTCTCTGAAGTATAAAAATCACCATGCAACACATACTTATCTATAGAAATCTTCAAATCCTTATACACTTGAACATCCTCATCATCCACTTGTGTGTTTTCAATGTGTTTTGTCAGAACTTGCAATTTTTTTGCCAAATTAACATTGATAAAATTATGCTTGCAACTAGGATTTATAGTAACAATGATCTTCTCCATCTCAATCAATCCATGAACCTGCAATAAGCAGATACCAGCAGAAAATAACCCTTTAGGTTTCTTGGTTTTCTTCTTTCCTGTAGAAGTAAAATCTTTGTTAGGCTGTGTGTCTGTCTATGTGAGTTTATCCACAAGATTAGATCTACGGTCAAAGTGGTCCATAAGAGTTTTTTTTTGTGTCCCAAGTTAAGGGCCTTCCATAGCAATGTTGATGCCCTTGTCACCATTGCCATCTTTCATTGTCCAAGTACATTTTTCCCACACTCAGCTGAGTCTCATCATCATAGATGTAATTCAATTTGAAATATTTCTCCATTTGTGCTAGCCATTTGGCTAGATGAGAGCCATCAAATTTATACAAGTCCCTCAAACTCTGATCTAGGCTCGCCATCACAAAAAAACTTGGTGAAAATTTAAAATGTCACAGTTTAGTCAATATTGCTCAGAATCTATATTATGACCTATTTTTGGAAATGGAACAACCATTCTGCATCTGCCCATGTGATAGAAATCCTGATCCAGGCACTGGAATTTCAAATCTGCGCTGCAACTCTCCCGCCGTCATCAAAATCTCCGCAAAAAATAGCTGATTTTAAATCAGCGATATCTCCCTTATCTGGACTCCAATTCGAATGATTGTTTTTTTTGAAATTGGGTATTTTTTCACCAAGAATCCAAATCTGCAATCAGATTTTGAAGAGCATGCACCAAGACTTCCAAATCTGTACTGCAAACTTGCTGCCCCGAAAAATTGTCTGCAACCCCACTGATTTTTAAATCAGTGATATCTCCTTCATCCGGACTCCGATTCGACTGATTTTTTTTTGAAATCGGGTATTTTTTCACATAGAATCTAGATCTGCAATTAGATTTTGTAGATCTTGCACCAACACATACATATCTGATCTGCAAACTCACCGCCCCTGAAATCCTGCAAAAAAAAAAATAAAAATTCTCCACTTTTTTGCCCAAGAAAGTGCTCTGATACCACTTGTTATAGCTCTGATACCACTTGTTATAGATCTGATCTGAAAATATAAGAAAATAGAGATAAACCCAGAAATACAAGATAGAAATAGATAGAATTATTCACTTTATTGATCAAACCCTTAAGGTAGGGCAACACCATACATTCACTCCTTAAGGAAGGAGAACACTCCACAAACCATATGCCTGTTCATACAATAATCCTTGACATCTCTCCATGTGGAGTCTCTAGCCTCTATATAGGCCTCATACATACTATACCATGGATCATTACCATGGTTCCCTCATACCATCGAACTAATACCATGGGTCCATTACATTATTACTAACTACTTGTGGTCCCTTACATGATATGGGTTAACCACCTTATTTATTACAATGGCCCATCCCATTATGACATTATTACCTTGGGTACCTCCCTTTGTACCCCATATTATCCCCCGTAGGTATATAACATAAACGCCCGCCCAACTTCGTTTCTTGAGGACCGTCTGATCTGTCCACTAGAGATCCAATGGCCCTAACATAACCCATTCCCATCTCGGCCAATAGCCTCAGCCGGGCCATTTCCGCCATCCATTTCCCCAATCTGACGGTCATCTCTCCCTCTCATCCCAACTGCCCACTTACGCATGCATCCCACGTCCTATGACCATTCTGTTGTCCGAAGAAGGAGATAACTTGCTATGCATGATTGACAACAGTTGGACCCCCAACAACCATATTTAACATAAAGCATGGCCAAAGGAGAAAAGGACATAGCACAACTCTGTAACTGAATTTATCAGTCATGGACTCCATCGGTACAAGCACTCCAACCGCCTAAAGGACAGCATAACAGTTGTGCAGATCAGATTTACACAGTAAAGCAAACAACCTCGTTCAGTGATTCCATCAGGCAATTAAATGCAGTTGGTGGTCAATTATGACCCTTCCATACCTAAACAGCCAGGTGCCATTGCAATGTAAATATATAAATACCCAGAAGAAAGATGTAATCGGGGTTGGCATTTGATGTAAGGTTCAACTTTAGGAGACTATAGACATTTTGTCACTTGCATCATCTCATCTTCATTTTCAGCAAATACAAGCTTCTTTTGCTGGTAACTGCTCACTGTCCATGTTCCACTGTTCTAAGTTTGTACCTGATATACCGTGTTCTTGATCTCTTGATGTTTACCACTAAATAACTATCATCTTATCTCTGTGTTAGAATCTTGAATGCATCACTGAATAGGTTGCTCAGGTTTCTTTCTATCTAATGCAAGAGAGCTATCATCCCGTCTTTGCATTAATAGATTAGATTTGCAGGTTTCTGTACTAGCTGTAGTTGGCCATCATATAGTCTTGTGTATCTACTGGTGTGGTTAGTATTCTCCATATTCACCTAATATCTAAACTGTGAGCATTGGTGGTCTAAAGCCTTGTAGTCTGAGGGTGTTCATGCATGTCTAGAGTGAAATAGAGTAGAAGTGTTTATCTGGCTTGAACCAAACCATCATTTCTTCCATTAAACCTTGTAACAATAGTTTAATTTATATGTTACCAGGCATCTCCGAGCTACTACCTAGGAGAGTTTCTTGGAATTCTAACATAATTGGCGTCATTGCCGGGGAGAGGAGATTGAAGCTCAACTTCCCTGGGAGAACGACACAGATCCAGCTTTGATGATAGACAAAGTATGGACACATTTTTGGTTGTAATCATCTATCTGGTGACTCTACTGGAGGACTAACCTTTTGGCGACTCCACATCACAGTTCTGGCTCAGTTTGTGAGACATACTTGGAGAAATCCTCAGAAATCACCAGCTGACCCAGTACCTGACCCTGAGAAGATTGTCAAGTAGAGAAAGACATCACAAAAAGGAGCATCAGGATCAGGTAAGCCTAAAAAATATTATGTATCTATGCAAGAAAGGCTTGTAACTTAGCATGCACATGTTGAAAATATAGAGCCTAGCACTATCAATGAAGAAATACTCTTAAAGATCATAAAACTCCTTGTTCAATAAGTTCCCTTTCAGATATTAGCCCAAAGAAAACCTCCCTTATAGTCCATCAGTTTCCTTCAACCCTGTCATTAATTTCTCAGCTTTCTATCATCCAAATTGCTAGCACCCTTCCATCTACCCTAGTCATGGTAGGCCCACAAGCACCCACCAAAATGGAAAGAATCATAGCTGCTAGGTATGGACCCCTAGTCTTACCTATTCCTTTGAATGCCATGCCTGCAGGAGAATATCAGAAGCACATGCCTAAGTTCACTGGGACAGAGGGAGTAACAGCTGAAGAACACCTTGAGTCTTTTTATAGGTGTGTTGATAACCTAGATATCAATGAAGATGATGTGTGGATGAGAGTATTTGTCCAAAGCCTTGATAGAGAGGCTAGAAAGTGGTTCAGATAGCTGACCCCTAGGTGTATAGCAGATATTAAAGCATTAGATGATGCTTTTTTAAAGCATTGGGAAGATAAGAAATACCTTGATGCAGGAGCATCAAGGCCAATTTTCATTTTAATGATGTAAATAAAGGGGGTGTGACATTTTTATTATTTTATTAATTAAATGTTAGATAAATTATATAAGTGAGGATTTTGTAAATATTCTTTTAATAATTAAAAGGATATGAGAGAAATAGATTAGGGGCCAAATTTGGGATTAGGAATACTATGTATGGGACTTTGTTGAGTCCACACCTAAAATATAGATTTAGTTGAGGATTGGGTGGAGAGACTTTTGGAGTGAATTAAATGCATTATTTGTGTATAAATATGAGTGGTTTTTGTGAGGAAAAGACACTGGAATAGTTGAAGAGAGAGTGAGAGTGTGAGTAGAGAGTAGGGGTTCTACTTGGAAGCCTTCGAGCAATTATAAAGGGCCACCGATTGGAAATCAGGCCAAGGAAGGAGATTTTATGTAAGTAGTGTATGTATTAATACAGCATTTGATGTTCTGAAGTTTATGCCATTATTGAAGTTATGTGTTCAATATATGAAGAACTGATTCGATATGCTTGAATCCACATCGTTTTTTGTGAAAACTGCAATCCATAATCATTGAATGTAAATGGTGTTAAATCTTTGCATGAATGATGGTATTCTAATACATTTAAGGCTGTAGTTTTATGTTGAACCAGTTCTCTTGCGTATAATCGATTGCAGTAATCGCTATTGATTTAGCACTTGAAGCCACAAGACACAATCCTGTGCAGACCTAAATTTGATTTGTATGAATACGTTGATTTTAATAACCTTTGTGATGTGCCTCTGCACATAAGTTGAAAGAATCAATGTTATTAATTGTAGTAGACAAAACTCTGTAGGGAAAATCGATATTGTTTAAATAATGTCGACTTTCTGAAGATTTGCAGACAATGCACAATTGAAATGTAATACCCACAACGATTGCCATAAGTTTAAATAGCAATTCGAAGCATCAATCATGAATGGCAGGTCGATGATTCAATTGTAGGAATGTGAGAAGGTTTAAATTCGATTTGTGAAATACTGGAGAGCGGTCGATTGAACAGAATGCGGAAAAGAGTGCTGAGCAAACTGAATCAGCTGTAGAGATGTGGTTGACTCCATAGTGAGAATGTCTAAATGTTTGGAAAGCTGAATGACAAGAAAGTCTGTCGTTGGAGAACGCGAGGCAAGACGTTCTTGTATCGGTCAACATATATAAAAGCCGTGGCTGGTCTCCTAAGGTGTTGAATGGAATAGGTACTTGTATAATTAATCCAAGAACGAAGGTGAGTTGTGGGCATTGGAAACTTAATATTAGTTGGGAAAATATATAATTGAATGCATGTGGTGTAGCACCAAAGAGCAAACCGGAGGAACAAGCCATTAATGAAAATGACAGATTTGGTGAGTGAAATATTGTAGTACTAATGTTCTTATTTGACCGCAGAAATGGAGCTGTATGGTCTCATGAAGGCGCAGAGAAAGTAAGTTTAAATTGTCTGATAGTGCGTTGATCTGATATAGGAAAGTGAAGTTTGGATATGCATTGGGCAGTGCAATGTTAATGTTGGTGAACTTGATTCGATGTTGAAAGTGCCAGTCGGTGAATGACACAGAATGGAAAAGTCGATTTGGAAGTTGATTGCTCAGAATCGTAAATCGTTGAGTAGGCAAGAAGCTGTGTAGCAAACAGTGGAATCGCGAAATGGAATCATGATGGAATGCGCATCAAACAAAGGCGGGTTCTTGCATAACTATGGACCGATGTCATCATAGAACATGTGGGTCTTCACACAGTTTGGCAGGTTTAAAAAGGTAAAGGCGCACATATATTTGCAATCCTGAGTCCGAACAGTGGTATTAATTTTCTAGTTTAAACATGAGAATGGGTTCATAACCATAAAGTGATAATCATTTTCTGAAGATAAATTTTTAAGCTTGCGCTTGTATGATTGGGAATGGTTAATGAATTGAGATGAATTTGGAATTGCATTTTTATATGCATGGTAGACTGAGATTCTAGGTTGGCAGGGTTACCCACTGTCATTTTGGTATTAGAGCTGGAATGCTCTGTTGAAGATGTTTGTTTTCTGAATGAGGACAGGAAAGTTCTGTTGAGAACTGAAGTGTTTTATTTGAATGTTTTTTAATCTGATATGCAAGCTACATAATTGCATTGAACAGGATGGTAGAAGTGAATGGAGCACAAGATCATGCAGGATCTTAAAGGTGAGATGATTTTCTGATTTGAAATTATGATTGAAGTTTATGGTTGCAGACAAGATGATGGCAGTGAACTTGACATTCAGCTAAAGGCTGGATAGGGAGGACAATTGCAGTTTCCTGAAGAAGAAGGTAAGTTGAAGAGATAGCCTAGAGAGAGAGCAAAGGAGAATGCTCAAGAGGTTCCAGAGGCAGTGAACCAGTACTTACCAAAAGACTGAGTGAGGAGAGCTTGGTGAGGCAAGTGGCGGCAGGACAGGAGAGCTTGCTGTTGCTGAGGCTAGTGCAACTCATGGTGAGTGAGAAACTCATGGAGAAGATGATCATGGAGGATCAGAAAAGAGGTTCAGAAGAATGCCACAAAGGTGAGATGACTGATGAAGTACGAGAAAGAGAGATTGCAGTAATGAAGGTACAATTTCAAGTACTAGAAGAATGGCTGCAAGAGAAGGAAAATCAGAAAGGAGGATGGATTTTTCCACTAAAGGGAAAGAGAGTGATTTGGCAACCATTTTAGGTGAAGTTAAGGCAAAGTGTGATTGCCTTATTGAAGAAAGGACTTAGAGTTCTTGAGCCAGAGATGGAATTTGAAAATTCCACATGCAGATTTGTTCAAAGGGAAGTGTTGGAGGGAGCAGTCAAGACTGAAAAGTCTTGTAGTTCTAAAACTAATGAGTTGTGTATGTTTGTAGGTATAGTACAGGGAGATGAGCAAGCTTTAGAGTTTGTTCAAGAAGATTTGAATCTGAAGACTGTTCAGATCGATGCTGAGATAGCAAGATCTCAGGAGGAAATGAAGACAGAGGAGTCTAATCGAAATATTGGTGCAGAAAGAGAAAGACCAGCTGATGATTGGTCAAGAGCTGGTGAAGGTGTTGAGGAGGATGCACAATCTTGTGAAGCTGTCACAAGCATGGAAAAGAATCTTTCAGGAGATAAGTACTTTGAAGAAGAAAGCAGTGATGCTTTTGCTGTTACAGCACAGGAAGTTCTTGTGAATGAAGAAAAGGATCAGCTTGAGGAGCTGGTATATGAACCAACAGTTGAAACTGTTGAAACTTGTAGTTTTCAAACTGACAAGTTGTGTATGAATGCAGGGATGATACATGATGATGATCAATTTGTTATAAATGCTGATAATGACAAATTGTTTTTATTAAGTGATGGACAGATAACTGAGTTTATTTCAAGAGTTGAGAATCAAAATTATGTTCGATAACAGATGATGAGATGGTGACAACAGAAAGCTTGGCTTGTGAAAGTATTGAAGATTGCACATAAATTTTCTCAAAGGAGATGACAAGTTTATGGCATGAGTTAAGTGTTCTAGAGCAGAGACTAGAAGTACAGAAGATAAGTGTTCAGAATATAAAGACAGAGATGAATGAAAATAAAGAGGTTCATTTTTATGAACCAGAACACAGAGGCATTCTCGGAGAAGATGATGCTGAGGAGAGACTAAGTGATAGTCTCAAGAATGATTGGGATCAGCATACTAGAATACTGGCAATTGGAAGTAAGGCACTGAGGCCTTATGATTTTTATTTTAACAAGTGTTTTATGAATGCAGGTATTGGTACTGAAGAACATTTGACTCAGTTGAGCAATCAAATGAAGGGAGAAGAAGTTTTCTGTTCCAGAATACAAGAGGGCATGGATGATCGGGTGGCAGTCAGAACAGAAACAAGCATAGAAGCAAGAAGTCAACAAGTGATAGTACAGATAGAGAGAGTAAAAACTGAGAAAGCCATCTTAGCTCAGCAGACAGCAAGAAATCAACAGCCAGGAGATTTATTGGACCGAGAGATTGAAAGCATCAGAAGACTGATGATGAAAGTATCTTGGAAGAGGCCAGCAGCAGTAAAACAAAGGAGAAGCAGCAAAAGAAAGACAACAGAAGATTTTGAAAGCCTAGTCAGTGGGGCGATGCAGCATAAAGTGAGGAAACCTGGAGAAGAACAACAGAGAGAAGCAGCGACAAGTGGAAAGTTGCAGCACAAGATATGGGATCTAGGCATACACAGATCCGAACACATGATCAGGCGATCATGTTAAATTTCAACCTTTGGAGTTTGATGCAGAAGCATCAAGGCCAATTTTCATTTTAATGATGTAAATAAAGGGGGTGTGACATTTTTATTATTTTATTAATTAAATTGTTAGATAAATTATATAAGTGAGGATTTTGTAAATATTCTTTTATTAATTAAAAGGATATGAGAGAAATAGATTAGGAGCAAAATTTGGGATAGGAATACTATGTATGGGACTTTGTTGAGTCCACACCTAAAATATAGATTTAGTTGAGGATTGGGTGGAGAGACTTTTGGAGTGAATTAAATGCATTATTTGTGTATAAATATGAGTGGTTTTTGTGAGGAAAAGACACTAGAATAGTTGAAGAGAGAGTGAGAGTGTGAGTAGAGAGTAGGGGTTCTACTTGGAAGCCTTCAGGTAATTATAAAGGGACACCGATTGGAAATCAAGCCAAGGAAGGAGATTTTATGTAAGTAGTGTATGTATTAATACAACGTTTGATGTTCTGAAGTTTATGCCATTATTGAAGTTATGTGTTCAATATATGAAGAACTGATTCGATATGCTTGAATCCACATCGTTTTGTGTGAAAACTACAATCCATAATCATTGAATGTAAATGGTGTTAAATCTCTGCGTGAATGATGGTATTCTAATACATTTGAGGCTGTAGTTTTATGTTGAACCAGTTCTCTTGCGTATAATCAATTGCAGTAATCGCTATTGATTTAGCGCTTGAAGCCACAAGACACAATCCTGTGCAGACTTGAATTCGATTTGTATGAATACGTTGATTTTAATAACCTTTGTGATGTGACTCTGCACATAAGTTGAAAGAATCAATGTTATTAATTGTAGTAGACAAAACTTTGTAGGGAAAATCGATATTGTTTAAATAATGTCAACTTTCTGAAGATTTGCAGATAGCACACAATTGAAATGTAATGCCCACAGCGATTGCCATAAGTTTAAATGGCAATTCGAAGCATCAATCATGAATGGTAGGTTGATGATTCAATTGTAGGAATGTGAGAAGGTTTAAAGTTGATTTGTGAAATACTGGAGAGCAATCCATTGAACAGAATGCGGAAAAGAGTGCTGAGAAAACTGAATCAACTGTAGAGATGAGGTTGACTCCACAGTGAGAATGTCTAAATGTTTGAAAAGCTGAATGACAAGAAAGTTTGTCGTTGGAGAACGCGAGGCAATCCGTCCTTGTATCGGTCAACATATATAAAAGTCGTGGCTGGTTTCCTGAGGCGTTGAATGGAATAGGTACTTGTATAATTAATCCAAGAAGGAAGGTGAGTTGTGGGCATTGGAAACTTAAGATTAACTGGGCAAATATATAATTGAATGCATGTGGTGTAGCACCAAAGAGCAAACGGAGGAACAAGCCATTAATGAAAATGATAGATTTGGTGAGTGAAATATTGTAGTACTAATGTTCTTATTTGACCGCAGAAATGGAGTTGTATGGTCTCATGAAGGCGCAAAGAAAGTAAGTTTAAATTGTTTGATAGTGCGTTGATCTGATATATGAAAGTGAAGTTTGGATATGCCTTGGGCAATGCAATGTTAATGTTGGTGAACTTGATTCGATGTTGAAAGCGCCAGTTGGTGAATGACATAGAATGGAAAAATTGATTTGGAAGTTGATTGCTCAGAATTGTAAATCATTGAGCGGGTAAGAAGCTGTGTAGCAAACAGTGGAATCATGGAATGGAATCATGATGGAATGCACATCAAACAAAGGCGGGTTCTTGCATAAGTATGGACCGATGTCATCATAGAACGTGTGGGTCTTCACACATTTTTGCAGGTTTAAAACGGCAAAGGCGCACATATATTTTCAATCCTGAGTCCGAACAATGGTATTAATTTGCTAGTTTAAACATGAGAATGGGTTCATAACCATAAAGTGATAATCATTTTCTGAAGATAAATTTTTAAGCTTCTGCTTGTATGATTGGGAATGGCTAATGAGTTGAGATGAATTTGGAATTTCATTTTTATATGCATGGTAGACTGAGATTCTGGGTTGGTGGGGTTCCCGCTGTCAGACCTGCTATACTACCATACTCAGTTTGGCAACCTGAAAAGGGAAAATGGGGAGCCATTGTCTAATTTTAATAAAAGATTCAATCGTATGTATAACAAGATACCAGTTGAAGTCAAGCCTACCCCCACCTTTGCCAAACTCACCTATGCCAATGCCTTTGATTCTGATTTATGCCTGCTGTTAAGAGAGAGAAGATGTGCTTCTCTAGCTGAAATGCAAGATGCAGCCTTAGAGTTGGAATCCAATATCATGGCTGCAGAGAAACTCAAAGGACATGCTGATAGAAGGAGGCAGAGAGGTAAGTCTTCCTCTTCTTCTGCATCTTCAGAACCTAAAATAGACAAAGTGACTAAAATGATAGAGTCATTGGCTATTGAAATATCCAAACTGAAGGTTGAGCGGAGTTATGGGAAATCAAGGCTTCCTAGTACATTTGCTCCTAGAAATACAAATCCATTCAGAAGAGCAAATGAACAATTGTAGATCATTCAGAGGGGCAAAGAGGCCAGTGAACAACAAAGGGTTAAGACAAATCCTTTCCAGAACTTAGTCATGGATGAGGAGCAGTTTGATGAAGAGGATGAGATTCATTGCATGGAAGACAAGGGCAGTGCTGCCTTTTTGACATTAGCTGCTTACGAGGAGTCATTACTCAGGGACACGACCGGTCAAGAGTGGGACAGAGAAGCTGTTCTACAGAATAAAGACCAACGAAGATATAACTTGAGGTCAAGAATGAGTAATGTCAAAGAGAATCCTACCCAAAGAGCTGTTGTCCCCACAAAGTAGTAGATCAGCAAGCAGAAGCGACCGACAGCTGATCCCATCATCCTCAAAACACCAGCTCAAGAGGTAAGAGGCCCTGTCCAGTCCCCTTCCCCTTTCAGTTTCGAATTAGAAGTCCAGAAGTTAAAAATATATGTACCTCTGATAGAACTTGTAAAGAGTGAGGTCTTTAAGAAGCCCATCCCTGATGCCCTTGAGCTAAAAGCCACACAAACATCCAATGACTATGTGAATATACAAGATGATAAACCTACAATAGTGCTTAGCCCAATGATTGAACCTGCTGATGACAATTCCCCATCATTTTATGTTTCCTTGACCATTCATGACAAAATCCTCTACAACTGTCTGCTGGACACAAGTGCCAGCTATAATCTGATGCCCAAAGTTGTCATGGAAGGGTTAGGCCTTGATATTACCATACCTTATCATGACTTGTTCTCCTTTGATTCGAGGAAAGTGAAATGTCTGGGGTTAATCAAAGACTTAGCCATCACCCTAACGCAACTGCCCATGAAAAGCATGATGATGGATATTGTGGTAGCAGATGTCCCCCCTAAGTTTGGTATGCTACTTTACAAACGGTGGATTAAGAGGTTGGGTGGGACATTGCAAAATAACTTGTCTTATGCCATCGTCCTAGTTTTTGGAGAAAGCAGAAGACTATACAGGGAAGCCTAGTTGGCCTATATCATCAGTGATGAGAAGAATCCCACTAATCATCCCATTTACACTGTGGAAATTGATTTTGGAGCATGTATTCTCCAAATTTAAGAATCCCAAAGTGCCTCGGTGCAGCTCAAGAAACTAGTATGCTAGACCATGGAAGAGGAAGGGACACAAGCTTCGGATATGTTCTTTGATGGAGCTTGTTTAAAGGAAATTGCAGGAGCAGGAGTGGTGCTGGTGTCTCCAAAACAAGAAAGCACACATTTGTCTTTTAAGTTGACTTTTCAGGTCACCAACAATACAGCAGAGTATGAGGCTCTGATACCGGGCTTAAATGCTACCAAAGACATGGTAATCAAAGACATAAAGGTGTTTGGAGATGCTAATCTCATCATTCAACAAGTGAACAAAACGTCCCTAACAAGGCATCCAAGGCTGAAAACGTACAGAGATGAGGTATGGAGACTCAAAGACTCTTTGGATAGCTTTTGTATCTCATATATTCCTAGAGTAAAAAATCAGCTTGATGATTTCCTTGCTGTGTCTGCTAGCATTTCATCCCCCCCATGCCCCCCAGATTGGCTTATGAAGTCCAGATAAAATATAGACCATCCTTGCCTGATAATGCCTAGCACTGGAAGGTTTTTGAGGATGATGATGAAGTAAATAGGTTTCTCCAAGTCATTGATGAATTCTCTGAAATCCAAATTGATCAAGAGAATTAAACCTTGGAGGAATGTCCCCAGCCCCAGCTAAGGAATAGAATTGGCCAAGACAACATTGTTCAATTACCAAGCAATCATATACCTAAAGGGCTAGTGCCTCTGGAGAAGTTGTTTGACCATAATGATGTGCCTGATAAGATTGCCCAAAAAGAAAATCAGTCTACAGTCCATAGGCATAACATAGGGAGTCCGGATCATCCAAAGTATATAAATCTGTCCACCCATTTGTCTGCTGCTCAAAGTTCTGAGTACTGCACCTTAATGAAGCAATTTTCTAATGTATTTGCCTGGGAATATAGTGACCGTAAAACCTATGACAAAAATATTATCCAGCATAAGATCCCATTGGAGAAAGACACCACTCCTTTCAAGCAGAAGCTGAGACCCATAAATGCTTTTCTCCTCCCTCTGATTGAAAAAGAAATCAAGAAGTTGTTCACTGCCAAAATCATAGTTCCTCTGAGATATTCAAACTGGGTAGCCAGCTTGCTAGTGGTGAGGAAGAAAAGTGGAGAAATCAGGTTGTGTGTTCATTTCAGGAACCTGAACAAATGCTCTAAGAAAGACAACTATCCCCTGCCCAAGATGGAGCATTTGCTACAGAAAGTCTTAGGAACTAAGAAAAGTCTGTACATCCAGATGACTAAGAAAAGGCTACTTTCACCATTCCTTGGGGCACTTTTATGTATTCTAAGATGCCCTTTGGGCTGATGAATGCTGGGGCTACCTTTCAGGGAGCCATGGATATAACATTTGTAGGAGAGAAGGATAAGTTTGTCCTTGTCTACTTGGATGATATAACAATATACTCCAGCAGCTATCAAGATCATTTACAACATTTTAAGAGAGTGTTTCTGATGTGCAGAAGGTTTAGGATATTAGTAAATCCTAAGAAGTCACAATTTTCTTTAGAAGAGGGCGAGCTTTTAGGACACATTGTTTCTGTTGTAGGTGTCAAGATTGATCCAGAAAGAGTGAAAGCAATACAGGCCTTGTCTGTTCCAAGATCAAAAAAGGATATCCAATCCTTTTTGGGCAAAATAAACTTTGTAAGGAGGTTTATTCCTAATTTTGCAGAATTGGTAAAACACATCACCTCTATGCTAAAAAATGGATCAGAGGTCAAATGGACCGATGCAGCAAGAAATATCTTGAAGCCATCAAAAGAGCTATTACGGAAGCCCCCACTTTGATCAGCCCAGATTATAGCGAGGAGTTCCATATCTTCTCCTTTGCTTCCTGTGACACCTTTGCTTGCTGCGACACCCTTGCAGTGGTTTTATTGTAAAAAGATGATGGGGACTCCAAGCATCCAGTGGCATTTTTCAGCAAAACCTTAAGGGATACTGAACTAAGGTGTGATCTTATCGAAAAACAGGGTTATGCGCTTATCAAATCTTTAAAATTTTTCCGAATCTACATTCAGCACTCCAAGGTAATTGCATATGTGCCCTCTACGTTAGTAAAGGATGTCCTAATGCAGCCAGATGTTGATGGAAGAAGGGATAAATGGATTGCCAAGCTTATTGAATTCAACATAGAATTGAAGCCCACCAAGGTTGTCAAGGGCCGGGGCTTTGCTCAGCTGATGGTTGAAGAAAATTGCAAAATACTTGACATAAACTACATGGGTACAAATTCAGAGGATGGATAGAAAGAAGAAGCAACAATAGGACATGACCGGTTGTTGGCTGAGAATCTAGCTTCTTGTGAATGGTATTCTACAATAGCTCAATTTTTGCTGAAGCTAGAATTTCCTTCAGGTCTTAATTCAAGCCAAGCAAGGACTATTAAGTTCAGAACAACCAAGTTCTATATTCATGAAAACTTGTTTTATTGGAGGGATCCATCTGGAATCCTTTTAAGATGCCTGGAAAAATAACAATCAGTGGAGGTCATGCATCAGTTTCATTCCAACATCTGTGGAGGACATCACTATTGGAAAACCACAGCCCACAAGATTCTCAGAGCTGGGTATTATTGGCCCACTTTGTTTTCTGATGTCTTTTCATTTGTAAGGTCCTGTGACAAATGCCAGAGGTTTGAAGGAAAATAGCAGTTGAAGTCCTTACCCTTGAAGCCAATACATGCCAGTGGCCCTTTCCAGTAGTGGGGCTTAGATTTCATAGGGGAAATTAATCCATATTCTAGTGGCCAACACAAATGGATCTTAGTAGCCACTGACTACTTCACTAAATGGATTGAGGCCATCCCTACTAGGAAAGTTGATCACCATGTTGTCATGAAGTTCTTGATAGAAAACATTTTCACCGGGTTTCGCTATCCACACAAATTGATTACAGACAATGCAGCAGCCTTCGGGGCAAAAGAGTTGGTGGACATGTGTGACTCAAGGGGCATTAAGCTAGTGCATTCCACCTCATATTACCCTCAAGGTAATGGTCTAGCATAATCATCTAATAAGAGCCTGATAAGGATAATCAAAAAGCTGTTGGAAGACAACAAAAGGAACTGGGATTCCAAACTGAAGTTTGCATTGTGGGCTGACAGGGTGACCACCAAGAAATCCACAAGGAATTCTCTCTTCAAGCTGGTATATGGCACTGAGGCTATATTCCCAATCTAGTTGACCCTCCCTGTGGCCAAGTTCTTGTAGGAAGAGCAGAATGAGGAAAATGACATGGAAAAGAGGATTAGTGACTTGGCTGAAGTGCATCAAATCAGAGATCAATTGATGGAAAAGTCTGCAGCACATCAAAGGAGAATGAAGGAAGCCTTTGATAGAAAGGAAAAGATGGACAATTTTCAAATTGGAGACTTGGTTCTTAAATGGGATGCATTGAAGGAAAAGAAAGTCAACCATGGGAAGATGCTCTGTGGACTGGACCTTTTGCCATTGCTCAGGTCCAGGGAAACAACACTTTTATGCTACAAAGTATGGAAGGAGAAACAGTTTTTGATGGCTTAGTTAATGGGCAGTTTTTGAAGGTTTATGTTAATTAAGGCCTTCAGGCCTCAACATTGTAAATATGTTCTTTTTACAAGTTTTAGTGTAGGCTTAATTAGACTCCATGCCCAATGGAACACTAGGAAATATTGCTGATCTTGTTTTTATATGAAAAGGCAGTGGTCTACGGTTCTCGAAACCTCATAGGGAGGCTTTCATCCCCAGAAGGAGCCAGTGTTAGCTCTACTATGCAGCGCTGACTTTCTAAGGTCAACGAGAAGCATGGTCTGTTTGGTTATGTCCAAAGGGGGCTCACATTGGTCACTTTTCCCTTTCTTCCTTCACCTCGCTCACCTCCAAACCCTTCCCATTCCCTGAATAAGCCTTCTAAAACTTGCCAAAGCCCCTTTTGGCCCCAGCTCTAAGCACAAAGTCAAACCAACCATAAAGCCTTACATATATGCCCTCACGCGCTCATAAACTCATCATCGGTTTCCCGTCGTTGATCATTCCTCGACAATCTAACGGCCCACATCACACCCGATGAAGGTGACCCGCTCAACCAATTTTCACCGTTAGATTCATCTCCACCAGATCTGATGGTCTTTGCACACATCGCGCATACAACTTGATCAAGCGATAGCACGCAATGAGAGTGGTTTTTCTCTCTCATCTGCTGTTACGTGTCGATCATTGAGTGGAATAGCTTGGCCCCAGGCATTTGCCACTTAGCGCCTGAAAGTGGTGTGATGAAAACCGTTACCGCTCGACCAAACCGCCCTCGCCCATTAAATTCTTGTGCAACTCTGTTTCCTGAGGACCGTCTGATCTATCCACTAGAGATCCAACGACCCTAACATAACCCACTCCCATCTCATCCGATAGCCTCCGTCGGGCCATTTCCACCGTCCATTTCCCCAATCTGATGGTCATCTCTCCCTCATCCCAACTGCCCACTTACCCATGCATCCCATGTCCTATGACCATTCTGTTGCCCAAAGAAAGAGATAACCCGCTATGCTCGACTGACAATAGTTGGACCCCCAACAACCATAATTAACATAAAGCATGGCCAAAGGATAAAAGGACATATCGCAACTCTGTAACTGAATTTATCAGTCATGGACTCCACTGGTATGAGCACTCCAACTGCCTAAAGGACAGCACAATAGTTGTGTGGATCAGATTTACACAGTGTTATCACTCAGGTTTTTCCCAAAAGTTGTAAGAAAGGGAATACTGCCAAGGTAACCACAGACCGATCTTTTAGATACAGAATTTAGCCAATCTGTATCCAGAGAGGGCTCTCTCTTTATGATTTAGCTTTGGTTTTTTGGAAATATTAGGCTAGTTATGAAGTTCAAGGGTTTTGTTTTGAGTTTGAGTGGTGAGATTCAATAGAATAGTGAGGTAAAACAGAATAGTTCAGTCCATTGGGCATGATGGAGTCAAATAAGATGGCTTTCTGGATTTGGTTTCTTAACAGAGTATGGCTTCACAGAGCAAGGTAGTCAAACAGGGAACAAAGTAAAGAGTTGAAAACAGATGGAATGGGCTCAAATGGGTGAAGGGTAGTTAAGAATCCTTCAACATATTGAAAGAGGGAAAATGGGTGATTATTGATAAAGAGCAGTTAAGAAGTCCTTAGCAAATAAACAACATGAGAGAATCAGGAAACAAGAGCAATTAAGAGTTCACTGCTTATTCTAATTCTGAAGAAAACATAGAGAACAATAAAGACTGAAAACAGAGTGCAATCAAGCAAATTCTGAAATTAATCATTTTCTTTATCATTCAGATTATGAAACACAGATGATATAGTAAACCAGAAAACTGTAAAACATAAGATATAAGGGACTTATTGATTCGGAGTTTTATTCAAGAATTCTGTGACAAGTCCTCTGCTTCAATTCTTCATCCAGTAGGCCAGACAATAGATGTTTCCAACAGCTCTTTATTCCAAAAATTCAGTATTATAGCAGAGTCTAGGAAATCCACACACCACACAGACCCCCTCAATACTCTAATGGAGGGGTATATATACAACAAAATATGTACAACCTATATCTCATAACAGCTATGAGATAATATCTAGGGTAAATAATAGCTTACAAGTAAAAATAGAAACAGCTAACTGATGTTTGTGCTGGAGGCAGGCCTTTAGGTTTCAGCTTGCAGCTGTCTTCTGTAGTAACTCTGCACCAATTGCCTGTCTTAAATGTGCTCTTTAATTATGATCTGATACACTTTGACTTGTTTTGATGCTCTTTAATGCTGAACTGATCCCTGCTCACCGTTGTCTGGCATTTCGCCTAAATTTACTTTTTCCAAGAGTAATAGTGTAACTATGGATAAACACTTGTTTGTTGGGATATTGGAAGTTGTTCTGCGCCTTTTGATTCATAACACTTAGCTCTTTCTGTGGCTGGTATGCTAACTTCCTACAGAGATTGCTGAGAAGTCCTAGCAGTTGATGCGCTGATAGCCATGTATTGAGATGATTCACAGGAACTTGTGTCAAAAGAGAGGAAGAAACCGCACACTGAAGGGTTGGTTTGACAAGCGGAGGAGCTTGTCGATGGAGCTTTTTCTGGTCTGGAGGCAGTCGAGAATGAACTGCGAACTCGGTAGATATTATGCCAGGAACACTGTTTGCAGAGAAAACATAGAAAAAATGACTTTTTTTCCCCTTTTATTGGACAAAATAAAGCTTGGTGGGATTTTTTGCTTTGAAGGGTGGATGACGTCAGCGGAAGTACGGGGCAGGTGACGTGGAGGTGATGGGATGTTAAACTGCGGGGCCAATATAATTAACGTTAATAAATCATATCGGGCGTGGTTGGATTGGTTCAGGGCTTGGTTTTAATTAACCCGGGCGGTTAATTAACCCATGATAGCACGTGGTGCGGAGGTTATTAATTGGTTTCAAATAAACCTGCTAATCCCTGCTTTGAACACAGTGACTATGGTTATAGTTAACCGAGGTGGGGTATGTAAAATAGCGGGGTAGTGTTAATATTAATATAATACGGGAAGGGTAATGACTTTATATGGGATTTATATAATAATCATGTTAATTGTTAATATGAATTATGAAATGATAATAAGTGCTAAGTTAAAAACAATTGACCTTTGTAGTTAAACTTAGGCTTTGCGGTGGAAAAGGGGTTTATATGAGAAATATGGCCACTTCCCTAAGTAAAACAGATTTTCACTAAGGGAATTACTTTGAAACGAAATGAGTGGTTTATGTGAAATTAAGCAGATCTTAATACCTTTGGGGGAGTTAGTGAATGATTCAGGAAAAGTATGAAGGGGAGTTAGTTATGAATCTGCCTCGCTTGGAGTTGTATCAAAAAATATATGTCTTGCACTTTGTGATGGGAGTGAAAGTCAACACACATTTTTAGAAACATAATCCATCATAGGTATCATTCTGCAACATCAATCTGCCTACTTTGCCTAGCATTTTTTTCTTCTTTCTTTGGGTGCATTTGGACTAGCAAACCCTCATCAACTTTTGTTTTCTTTTGCATGGTAAGCCTACCTAAGTTTGCACTTATTACTTCCAAGGGCTCAGATTAGAATGTTGAGCTCCTTTGCTTCTCTACCTATCTACTTATCTGCCAAGATTAAACAATGTGGTTAGATTTTATTCTCTATCTCTAAAATAGGAAATTCAGACATGAACTAGCCAAGATTAAGCTGTTTAGCCATTCATCAATTGTGGCAATATTTTTTTTTTCTCGATTAAGACTAAATCTATTAAGTAAAAAATATTGTACAAGAGGATACATCCCAAAGATGCAAGAAACCGGCAACCGGAAATGATAGACCTATCAACCTCGGTTCCGGAGAAGGAGTTAAGCAAGCAAGGAGCTACAACAAGTCACTAGAAGCTGAAAGAAACATAGAAAACTACCCTGAGAGGGTAGAGGCTTCAACACGAGGCTTTTTCCCTTTTCGATTTTTGACTACAACCCAACCATTTTGAGGTGGATGAGCGATTACAACTTGAAGATTGGGATCCTCCACCGGGGATCCCTCCTTGGGGAAGCCCTCCTTTTCTGAATCCGAGGAGGAGGACAAATGGACACGTTTCTGAGCAATGGCTGAATCAGAGGTAGGCGCCAGACCATCGGTGGAGGGGGCCACGGAATGAGGGGCCTGTTCCAATTCTTCATCACTGTCTTCATCTTCAGAGCTGGAGGAACCAGGATCCGCCACTGGAGGTGGAGAGCAGGGAGTCCAACGTTTGGACTTGGGCTTGGAGGCATTGGCCTTGTTCTTTTTTGCCGGGCGAGATGGGCATGTGTTCTGCAAATGCCCAGATTGGTGGCAATGGCGGCACCGAAAAGCAGTATTCTCGTAGTCCAGTGTCTGGGTCCAGACAAAGTCGTTTATCTTAAGGTTGATTTGTTCTGGAAGACCTTTGCTCAGGTCTAACTCCGCACATAGTCTTGCATATGAGTAGAGACCTTTAGCTTCCCGCCATAAATCTCCACTGAGGAAGCTACCCAAGGTGTCTCCTATAACTCTGAAGACACGAGTACTCCATAGGTGGGCAGGGAAGTTTGGAAGCCGAATCCATACCGGGGTCTTGGTAATGACCGCAGTAGCTGGATCGAACTCTGGGAACCAAGGAGTCAAGAATAGCCCTGCATTTCCCATGAACCAAGGGCCCTCTTCTAAGGCCTTTTCATAGTGCTTACTGTTATCAAATAGAACAATGAAATAGCCTTTCGAACAGAAAAAGATCTTACAGTGATGAGTCCAGTTTGCATGGATCCATGCATAGAGATCCTGAGAACATGGCCACAATCCATTAAATCTGCAGATGATGGCTCTTTCAGCAAAATCTTGAAGATGGGAAGCCAGTTCTTCATGAATGAGTTCAACAAAGGGAACTTCTTCGATCTTGTCAACCAAGAAGACCTTAGATTTAGGGGCTTCCGGAGGTTTGGGGTTCTCAGAGTGGACTGCATCTTTGTATGAGAAAGGCCGGGTAGAGGAAGATTGCCCCACTGCTCCTCCTCTTAAACGAAGGGTCGCCACCACCAAGCTGTTCCTGGAAATGCTGTAAGCAGAGAGAGGAAGAGGGTCTTCAAGTTGTTTACCTTGAGAGAGAAGTCGCAGAATGCTTGATGGAATCCCCAATCTGCACTCTAGCTTCAGTTTGAGTTCCTGCACCAGATCTGAAGGGCTAACCCATTGCATGATAGTTCTGCCTGAAGGCTGAGAAATTAGAATCTGAAAGGAGTCAGATACAGGCCTTGATCCCATGCCAAGATGAGTGCAGATCTCTGGATCTGGCCATAGCAGGGCCTGTTCTGCCTGCTGGATGACCGGATCTGTCCAATCGTTGTCAGATCTGAGGCTTCGAATGCCTTTCGGAGAGCAGTTGTTCGCCCCAGATCCATATGGAGACCATGCGAGTGATGCGGTCAACTGCTCTGGTTCGTGGCAAAAGCACACAGATATCTGACCGGCCAAGACCCTAATGGCAAGTGCAGATCTTCCGTGACGGCAAGAGGGCCTCGAGCTGTACTTGCTGCGGCTGTTCTGAACGCTGGGCAGCTTTGCGTGAAGGCTAACTGTAATAACCTGCGCGGCCGCGAGTGGAGATCGAAGCCCCAGTTCGAGTCCAAGCTGAGCAGTTTTTTCCTCTTCAACGGCAGAGAGCCAATGCAAAACGGAGGCCGAGGGCGCTGAGACGGCGTCGGCTGTAGGGTTCAACTTCGAGAGCTGTAGGGTATATCTGGATGCATCATAGGGGGACCAAGAACAGTCTGCCCCAGCGACCAGATCGGCTAAGAGAAGATGGGGGGGAACTCTCAGGGAATATTTTAGATCATGCATGCCATAAAAGAGAGCAAATACCTGCGATCTTTGTATTGACCTCCCATCATCGGCTCCGACAGGTCTGAGCAGGGGCCAGGCGGCGGCCGAAACAGGGGAGGCGGCGGAGAATTGGTTAGGGTTCATCGTCGGCTCCAAGAAAAAGGCCACCATCAATTGTGGCAATATTAACAAGCTACACACAATGCTTTATTTACAAAAAAATGAAAAAGTAGTGGCAGTTGGACTTGCACACTTTCCTGGTCTTTCTTTATTTGGAGTTTGTTTCTTCTCATTTTTTCTTTTGACCATTTTATTCTTTTTACCCTTTGATTTTTCTTTTAGGGTATACCCTCTTTACATTTTTTACATTTTTTGATTTTTTGATTTTTTTGATAATATGGAAAACCTTTGCAACAAGGAAAGGAATGAACATATTATAGAGCTCAACCAGTCAATCATGAAATATGACACCTATTGGTATAGGAGTATAACAATGGCTCCACTTTGGGATGGCTTTCCTTGGTGGAAAGTCAAGAATAGTAGGTCAGATGGCCTTCTGCATAACTTTTTCTCTGCTCTGAAATTTCCTTTTTGCTGGTTGCTTTATTGTATGTATGAAAGCACACTTGTGAAGCTTAGGGCCTTCTTTTCGGGCTTCAATTGCAGCAAGGTACTATCCAATCCAAATTGAGACATTATCAAGGATATAGTATGTACATGTTAGAGTCAAAATTCATCAAAAGACTGGATCAAAGTAATGTTTCAGCATTCGACCATTCACTGGTCCTTCTTCTATTTCTGTACCATCCAGGCTCTTTAGAAAGTAAGTATTGTTCCCTTGCAATACCTGGATAATGAATGGCCCTTTCCACAGGAAGTCAAACTTCCTATGTTTTCCTTTGTCTTCTCTTCTGGAATCCTACCTTAGAACTTTGTCTCCAATGTAGAAGTCTTCTGCTTTGGTCTTTTTATCAAACATTTTCTTGAGTTTTTCTTGTAACACTTGGGATCTTTGGTGCACTTCTTCTTTGGTTTGCTGTAAATGGATGGTCTGATTTATTCTCCTTTGAATGCCATTGGGTTCCACTTGAGCTTCTTGCAGCAATTTCATTATAGGAAATCCTAAAGATGAAGGAAACACAACCTCCATGCCATAAACTAACTCATAAGGGCTAGTTCCAATAGATTTCTTTGTAGTAAGTTTGTCTGCCCACAGTACATTTGTAAGTTTCTTGTGCCAGTTTTTCTTGTTCTCTTCCAATAGTTTCTTAATAATATTAGTCAGGCTTTTATTGGAAGACTCAGCTAGACCATTACCTTGAGTGTACTAGGCTGTGGAATGGCCTAAAGTGATATGGTATTTGTTACATAAATGTATCATTTTCTTGGATTTAAAGGCAGCACCATTATCGGTTATGATCTTTTCAGGACAGCCGAATCTAGACAAGATGTTGGTTTCTAAGAAACCTATAATCATTGTATCATTGGCTTGTCTAGAAGGAATGGCTTCTATCCATTTGGTGAAATAGTCTGTGGCAGTAAGAATCCATTTATGTTGGCCAATAGAGGAAGGGTGTATTTCTCCAATGAAGTCCAAACCCCATTGTTGAAATGGCTTTTCAGTGGAAATTGGTCTCAAGGGTAAGGGTAAGAGTTTCCTTTTACCTTCAAACATTTGACATTTGTGGCATTGAGCAGTGACAAACTTCTTTACATCAGCGAACAAGGATGGCCAGTAAAATCCAGCCCTTAAGATTTTGTCTGCAGTTGATTTCCAGTAAAGGTGTCCACTGCAATCCCCTGCATGAAATTCTTTGAGAACTTTGTCAGCTTCTTTTTTTATTAAACAATTAAATAAAATACATTCATGATTTTTCCAAAAAGGAGTACCATATAAAATACAGAATTTTGAAGTTTTCATCTTTAAAAATCTTTTCTTTGTTCTGGATAACCCTAGAGGAACCTGCAGGTTTAATAATACATGAGTTATATCAGCATACCAAGGTGATTCCAAGAAGCCTCGCTGATTTGTGGAGTCACCATCTCCTATTCGTTATCTAGTTCATTAATATTCAGGGCTTGAAAGTTTGTTTTAGTCATGAGTTTAGCCAATCCCTGTCCTTTTATCAGCTTTGCAGGTTTTATTTCAATGTCATACTCCAATATTTTAGCTATCCATTTACCTCGTTTTCCTTCAATTCCATCCTGAGTCAGGATGTCTTTGACAACAACATTTGGCAAATAAGCTACTACATGAGAGTACAATATGTAGACCCTGATGTCTTGAATAGCTTTCACAAGTTTAAAATCCTGTTTTTCCATGATTTTGTAATTCAGAGATGCATCTCTAAGTGCTTTACTGAAAAAGGCTATGGGTTTTTCACATCCTTGATCATCTTTTTGGAGTAAAACAGCTGCTATAGTGTGTTCTGATGCAAATGAGAAAATTATGAAGTCTCTATCAAACTTTGGACTTGTGAGGATTGGTGTTCTGGTCAAAGCCATTTTAATTTGTTCAAATGCTTGTTTGGCTTCTACTATCCATTTAACCTTTGAATCCTTTCTTAACATGTTGTTCAACAATCTGATTAATTCAACCAAATTAGATATGAATCTTCTCAAAATGTTAATCTTCCCTAAGAAAGTTTGAAGTTCTCTGACATTTCTGGGGTGGGGTATTTGCAGAATAGTTTTTATTCTAGCAGGATCAATTCTGATGCCATCTTTGGAGATGATATGGCCTAACAATTTGCCTTCTTCTAGACCAAATAAAGACTTCTTAGGATTTAATGAAATACCATACTTTTTGCATTTTAAAAACACTTGTCTCAAATGATCTAAATGTTGCTGATCTGATCTAGAAAACACAGTAAGGTCATCTAGATATACAACCAGAAAATTGTGAATTTCTTTTGCAAAAGCTATGTCCATTGCTCACTAAAAGGTTGCCCCTGCATTCTTAAGTCCGAATGGCATTCTAACATATTTGAATGTACCCCATGGTGTTGTAAATGCAGTCTTTTCTTGGTCATCAGTATGAACCAAAATCTGATTGAAACCTAAAAACCCATCCAAAAGTGAAATCCTGGAAGCCCCTACTACTCTTTGTAAAATATGATCCATCTTAGGTAAAGGGTAGTTATCTTTCAAAGAAACCTTTTTTGCATTTCTTAAGTCAACACATAATCTGATTTCTTGGTAGGCACTAAATTAGACACCCACTCTTAAAATCTGATTGGGGCAATTATCCCTGCATCATGCATTTGTTTGATTTCTTTTTCAATTAAAGGCAACAATACAGGGTTGATTCTTCTGAGCTTTTGTTTGAATGGTTTTTTATTTTCCTTGAGGGGTATTATATGTTGAATGACAAAGGTGTCATAAGATTTCAGGTCTTCATAGCTCCAGGCAAAAACATCCTGGAATTCTTTGATCAGTTCAACATACTTAAGTTTTTGATCGGGGGGCAAAGATTTGGACAATTTTATCATTTTTGGATTTTTTTTAGTTCCTATGTTGTAGTCTTCAATGTCTGCTTTTGGAGGTTCCATCTGAGGTTTCTTTGGAATATCATTGAAATCAAAGAGATCTTCCAAAGGAGTTAATCCTTTGGGCAAATGATTGTCTTTCAAATTGATAATTTCAGATTCTCCTTCAATAATCTCATCAACATCTGTTTCTTTAAGCTCTTGTATTTCCTCTTTGGTAAATTTCGTTGGATGAAGCATTTGAGTTACATTTTCTGCTGAAATGTCTATTTGTATCTGATTTGTATCAAACTCACTGACTATATCTCCATCTACGTTAGTGCTGGAAAATTCTTCTTCTAGGGTTAAAAAATTGTTGATCTGATTATCACTGTCAAATACTTGCCAGTTATTTACATTATCAGGTATGGCTAGCCTGTGCCTAATTTTTGTTGTGAATTGATGATTTGGTTCAAATGGCAATTTACAGGTACTGGCAAACATTGCTAGGCTATGCGCTTGCAAGTTATGTTTTCTTGGGATTTTGGCAAGCTGAGTTTCTAGAAATGTATTGAGGATCTCTATATTTGTTCCTCTCTACTCTCTCAATCTGGTATCATTTGTTAAGAACTTCCCTTTTATTGTTTGAATGATTAAATCAGAATCTCCCAGGACTAACACTCTAGTAACTGACACTCTAGTTGCTCCCAATTTCTTGAGCAGTTTAAGACCTAGCAACAGAGCTTCATATTCAACCATATTATTAGTGCACCTAAAGTTTAACCTGTAGGCATGGCCTTCAGCATGATTGTTTTCAAGATCGTGGACCCAGACTCCTGCTCCTGCTCCAAATTTGTTCACAGAACCATCAAATTCTAAGTACCAAATGTTTTTATGTTCATAATTAGTATCTGGAGTTGCAGGGATCTGTTCAATAGGGAGATCTGGTTTTTGAATTTCTTTTGGTTCATCTGATGTTTCATGATTTTGAGAAATTTCTTGGATTCAGACACTAGACTTGTCATTTGCAATTTTTTCTGCTTCATCTTTCATTGTATGTGGGGGACCAATTTCAGCATTGTAAAGGATAAAAGAATCCATATCTGAATGTATTGAGTAGATAGGGAAATTTTGAAGTTTCTCTTGACTACTTACTACATACTTCATTAAGGTTTCTCTGTATAGTCTCTTGGGTTGACCAAACACTGAAATAGTAGCGTAAGACATGTCTAATTGTAGAGATCCTTGAAGCTTTGCACCCTAAGATCTAGACAATAACATACCATACTTTGGTGGAATATCAGCAACTACTATGTCCATTAAGATGGTTTTGGAAAGATATTGGACTAGTGACACACATAAGTCTTTGATTAAACCCAAACATTTGACCTGACTTGAATCAAAAGAGAAAAGGTCTTTATATGGCCTGGTGATGTCAAGGTCAAGTCTCTCCATTACAAATTTAGGCATTAAGTTATGGGAAGCACCAGAATCAAACATGGCATTATGGAGTATTTTATCATGTATGTTTAAACCTACATAGAAAGGAGGAATTTCTCCTTCTTTTGTTTTTCCATTTACTTCAGGGCCAAAAATTAATTCAGGCTGGTCATAAAAAACGTTTACTAAATCTTCATTCATAGAAATTTTGGGTGATCTGTTGATTTGACTTCTGTATACATCATGTTTAGCTAATTCTAATAATGGAACAACGATCTTTAGTTTGCCTACTTCTGTCTCAGGATTGAAAGGTTTCTTTGTCTAAGTTCTAATATTTCGGACAGCTGAATTTTCTGCGTTTCTCTTATCTTCAGGAGTAGGATTATGGGCTGAAGTTGTTTCCAGATCAAGTTCTAAAGGCTCCCCTACTTTTCCTTTAGAAGGAATAGCAGAGGAAGGTTGTCTACTATGTGGCTAATTATCTAATACGTCTTCAACAATTGGATTATCAGGGTTAGGACTTGTTTTGGAAAGAATATGTACAGGGGGATTATTGATCTTACCTTTGTTGGGCTACTTGGTATCTTTCTGTTTACTGGTTTCAGGGACATCTATTCTTCTGCTCCTCAGACTGTATTGTTTGTGGACTTCATAAATGGCTGTGTCATATCCCTCCCTAAAGTCAAATGATTCACCTGACTGAGTTTGGAATTGTTTCAAAATATGAGCTTCTTGATCCTCTTGGGTCAAGAAAAGTTGTTGTTCATTTTTGAGTCCCATTAGATTAATTTGAGTGTCTTCTGTTGGTTCATCAGAAGTTGAGGCTTCAGCATAATTTTCTTGAAATGGGGGCCTAATATTTTGGTCAGGACCTGTCTTTCTAGTGTTAGGATTTTGGTTCTTCTTGAAATTTGGACTTCTCCTAGTATTGCTTGGTTGACCATCCCAAGGGGATTTTCTCTCAATTTTTTCTACTCTATCTCCAAGTCTGTCCATACCTTTGATAATAACATCTAATTTCTATTCAAAGGCAGAAGGTTCTTCTTTGAAAGGTGTCCTCCTTTCAACTCTGGCTCTAGATCATTTAGATATTAGGTTGGCCTCCACATTGACAACTATACTTTGCATCTCTTCTAAGTTTCGAGGAGCTCTTTCCCTAAGTTGGTATGCCATATCAGAATCAAATGCATCAGGGAATTTGATCAAGGCCAAATCTGGAGGAGGTCTGAGATTTTGAGGAATATCATTGTAGACATTATTGAATCTGGTACAGTAATCTTGTACAGTCTCTTGTGTGCCTCTTCTTAGGTTTTCATACTCTGATAAAATGTGGAGAGGATCTTTCTTCTTTTCCCATATGTTCAAGAAGGCCTGATAAAGAGCTCGTGGGTCATTGATACTGTTTACAGGGAGGGCTCTAAACCAAGTTCTAACATCTCCAGTTAAACTTTGAACAAATAATTTCATTCTAACATCATCATCATCAATCTCATAACTTTCATAATAATTGGTCATTTTATTGGGATGTTGTTGAGCTGTGTAAGTGTCAGTACCGTCAAAAGAAGGGGTTTTACTTTGATAGTCTTGAGGCATAGCCCCTGGATTGGCAGGTAAGTTTAGGGGAGTATATCGGTTTTCCATGGTTGCAGAAATAGCTGTGACAACTAGAGGAGTAGGGATAACAATGGGAATGTGTGTTGTAGATGGAGGAGTAAAAGGGTGGCATGAGGTGCTGATGGTGAACTTGGAGAAGCTGTAGTAATCACAGAAAGGTTTGGTGTTTTTTCAGAGGTAAGCTCAGATTGAAAGGAGTTCTGCAAATGTCTGTCAAAGTGTGAAGTAACAGAATTTCCTTGGCTCTCTTGACTTCTAAGAATCCTAGGAATCAGATTAGGATTTTCAAACACAGGTGGGGGATTAGGATCAGGATTTGATCTGGTGTAATGAATCTTTTTTGAAGCTAGTTTCTAGGTGTGTTTTTGGTTTTTTTTTCTTGAAATGGGTTTGATAATACAACTTTAACAGTGTTTTCTAAGAAGTTTTTAGATGTGGGAATTTTGAACTTCCTTCAGACTTAAAAAAGAGGAACTGATCAAGTATCTGAAACCAACTATTCAATCCATAAACTAGACCGGAGATAGACTAAAGCAGCATTCATTTACTTCTGCAGTTGCAAAGCAAGAGAATTTCAAAGGCTACCTGGCTAACTTCAGGCTCCATCTGTAGCTTATGAAATAAAAAATAGTAACAAACAATTATTCAAGTCCCCAGCAGAGTCGCCAATGTTGTTATCACTCAGGTTTTTCCCAAAAGTTGTACGAAAGAGAATACTGTTGAGGTAACTACAGACCAATCTTTTAGATACAGAATCTAGCCAATCTGTACCAGAGAGGGCTCTCTCTTTATGATTTAGCTTTTTTTTTTTGAATATATTAGGCTAGTTATGAAGTTCAAGGGTTTTGTTTTGAGTTTGGGTGGTGAGATTCAATAGAACAGTGAGGTAAAATAGAATAGTTCAGTCCATTGGGCATGATGGAATAAAAGAAGATGGCTTTCTGGATTTGGTTTCTTAACAGAGGATGGCTTCACAGAGCAAGGTAGTCAAACATGGAACAAAATAAAGAGTTGAAAACAGATGGAATGGGCTCAAATGGGTGAAGGGCAGTTAAGAATCCTTCAACATATTGAAAGAGGGAAAATGGGTGATTTCTAATAAGGAGCAGTGAAGAATTCCTTAGCAAATAAACAACATGAGAGAATCAGGAAACATGAGCAATTAAGAGTTCACTGCTTATTCTAATTCTGAAGAAAACACAGAGAGCAATAAAGACTGAAAACAGAGTGCAATCAAGCAAATTTTGAAATTAATCATTTTCTTTATCATTCAGATTATGAAACACAGATGATATAGTAAACCAGAAAACTGTAAAACACAAGATATAGGAGACTTATTGATCCGGAGTCTGATGTAAGAATTCTATGACAAGTCCTCTGCTTCAATTCTTCATCCAGTAGGCTAGACAACAGATGTTTCCAACAGCTCTTTATTCCAAAAATTCAGTATTACAGCAGAGTCTAGGAAATCCACACACCACACGGACCCCCTCAATACTCTAATGGAAGGGGTATATATACAACAAAATATGTACAACCTATATCTCATAATATCTGTGAGATAATATCTAGGGTAAATAATAGTTTACAAGTAAAAATAGAAACGGCTAACTGATGTTTGTGCTGGAGGCAGGCCTTTAGGTTTTGGCTTGCAGTTGTCTTCTGTAGTAACTCTGCACCGACTGCCTGTCTTAAATGTGTTCTTTAATTCTGATATGCTTTCTTTAATTCTGCTCTGACACTCTTTAATGCTGATTTGATACACTTTGACTTGTTTTGATGCTCTTTAATGCTGAACTGATCCCCACTCATCGCTGTCTGGCATTTCGCCCAAATTTTCCTTTTTCCAAGGGCAACAGTGTAACTATGGATAAACACTTGTTTGTTGGGATATTGGAGGTTGTTTTGTGCCTTTTGATTCATAACACTTAGCTCTTTCTGTGGCTGGTATGCTAACTTCCTGCGGAGATTGCTGAGAAGTCCTGGAAGTTGATGCGCTGATGGCCATGTATTGAGATATTCACAAGAACCTGTGTTAGAAGAGAGGAGGAAACCGTACATTGGAGGGTCGATTTGATAGGTGGAGGAGCTCATTGATGGAGCTTTTTCTGGTCTGGAGGTGGTCGAGAATGAACTGCGAACTCAGTAGACATTATGCTAGGAACGCTGTTTGCAGAGAAAACATAGCAAAAATGACATTTTTCCCCTTTTATTGGACAAAATGAAGCTTGGTGGGATTTTTTGCTTTGAATGGCGGATGATGTCAGCGCAAGTACGTGGCAGGTGACGTGGAGGTGATGGGACGTTAAAATGCGGGGCCAATATAATTAACGTTAATAAATCATATCGGGCGCAGTTGGATTGGTTCGGGGCTTGGTTTTAATTACCCCGTGCGATTAATATTAAAATAGCGGGGTAGTGTTAATATTAATATAATACGGGAAGGGTAATGACTTTATATGGGATTTATATAATAATCATGTTAATTCTTAATATGAATTATGAAATGATAATAAGCGCTAAGTTAAAAACAATTGACCTTTGTAGTTAAACTCAGGCTTTGCGGTGGAAAATGGGTTTATATGAGAAATATGGCCACTTCCCTAAGTAAAACAGATTTTCACTTAGGAAATTACTTTGAAACGGAATGAGTGGTTTATGTGATATTAAACAGATCTTAATATCTTTGGGGGAGTTAGCGAATGATTTAGGAAAAGTATGAAGGGGAGTTAGTTATGAATCTGCCTCGCTTGAGCTGTATCAAAAAATATCTGTCTTGCACTTTGTGATGGGAGTGAAAGTCAACACACATTTTTAGAAACATAATCCATCATAGGTATCATTCTGCAACATCAATCTGCCTACCCTGCCTACTTTGCCTAGCATTTTTTTCTTCTTTCTTTGGGTGCATTTGTACTAGCAAACCCTCATCAACTTTTCTTTTCTTTTGCATGGTAAGCCTACCTAAGTCTGCACTTATTACTTCCAAGGGCTCAAATTAGACTGTTGAGCTCCTTTGGTTCTCTACCTATCTACTTATCTGCCAATATTAAACAGTTTGGTCAGATTTTATTCTCTATCTCTAAAACAAGAAATTCAAACATGAACTAGCCAAGATTAAGCTATTTGGCCATTCATCAATTGTGGAAATATTAACAAGCTGCACACAATGCTTTATTTACAGAAAAATGAAAAAGTAGTGGCATTTGGACTTGCACACTTTCCTGATCTTTCTTTATTTGGGGTTCGTTTCTTCTCATTTTTTCTTTTGACCATTTTATTCTTTTTACCCTTTGATTTTTCTTTTAGGGTATACCCTCTTTACATTTTTTATATTTTTTGATTTTTTTGATAATATGGAAAACCTTTGCAACAAGGAAAGGAATGATCATATTACAGAGCTCAACCAGTCAATCATGAAATATGACACCTATTGGTATAGGAGTATAACACACAGTAAAGCAAGCAACCTCGTTCAGAGACTCCAACAGGCAGTTAAATGCAGTTGGTGGTCAATTATGACCCCTCCATACCTAAACGGCCAGGTGCCATTACAATGTGAATTTATAAATACCAAGAAGAAAGATGTAATCAGGGTTGGCATTTGATGTAAGGTTCAACTTCTGGAGACTGTAGACATTTTGTCACTTGCAGCGTCTCATCTTCATTTTCAGCAAATACAAGCTTCTTTTGTTGTTAACTGCTCACTTTCCATGTTCCTTTGTTCTAATCTTGTACCTGATATGCTATGTTCTTGATCTCTTGATGTTTAGCACTAGATAACTGTCATCTTATCTCTGTGTTAGAATCTTGAATGCATCACTGAATAGGTTGCTCAGGTTTCTTTCTATCTAATGCAGGAGAGCTATCATCCTGTCTTTGCATTAATAGATTAGATTTGCAGGTTTCTTTACTAGTTGTAACCAGCCATCACATGGTCTTGTGTATCTGCTAGTGTGGTTAGTATTCTCCACATTCACCTAATATCTAAACTGTAAGCATTGGTGGTCTAAAGCCTTGTAGTCTGAGTATGTTCATGCATGTTTGGAGTGAAACAGAGTAGAATTGGTTATTTGGCTTGAACCAAACTATCATTACTTCCATTAAACCTTGCAACAATAGTTTAATTTATATGTTACCAGGCAACTTCGAGCTACAACCTAGGAGAGTTTCTTGGAATCCTAATAGACACTGTGACAAGTGTCATCTTTAGATTCGACAGTTTAGCTCTAAGGTGAAATTTGAATTTATTTTTAATTTTATATATATATATAAAATTAAATTTTGAATTTAAATATTAAACTCACAATCGCGTTAAACCAAAGTCCAAATATATATGTTATATAAAATTCGAATTAACTGTGACTGTGGCATATTAACCAAAGTTACGGGGGTGCGAATATATGTGTTCAAAAAATTAATGTGAAAGGGGAGGGTGGCTTTGAACCCATGACTTCCCACACCTAATGCTTATGCTTTACCAATAAGCCACAACCCAAACATTTAAAAGGAGGGCCGCAACAACATCATTTAAATGTGCATTAAATGACCAATAGGATAATGGATAATGCTTAGCGCGCTAATGGAAATTAAGTTAATTAATCCACGTTTAAGCTTTAATTAATCCATTGATTAAGTTGGCGGAATTTATGTTGGAGACACGAAATCTGGAACCACCACCAAACTTGGCGGCCTTAATTGGAGTCTCTCTAGATTTAGCGGAGGTTTTCTAGGAAAATTTGGTTTTGCCATAACTGAGGCAATTCTCAGCCAAATTTTGAAAATGAATAGTCATTGTTGGCTAGTTAGCATTCTGGGAACTCATTGGAGCAGGTTACAGAGGTTGAAGAGGTCATCTACAGGTGTTTTTGGTCACTTTAATATTTTTAAAGCCTAGGGCCACTAGGTGTTGGAGGTCATTCACAGAGCAGCTGGTAAACAAATTAAGTAAAAAAATAGTCATTTCTAATAGACTTGAATGTTTTAAACTCATTAGAATAGGTTCCAAGAGTATTGGATGCATGTAAAAGAAATATGAGGACTATTGAAGCTAATACAAAGGTCCACACTATGAAGCTGGACCAAGGAGATGTAGCCCAAGAGGGGTGAACTCCTTCAACAAAAAATTGTGTAATGAGCTATGTTATTTGTGCTTGCTATGTTTTTATATTATGTTGTTCAGCTATTTAAATTCATGCTTTTAAGTTCATGCAAAACACTAAATTTCACCAAGTTAGATGAATTGACAATCACATGCTCATGGATAAACTCTTTAAGGAAAAGCAAATCAAAGCAAAGAAAATTTTATATCTACAAATGATACTAGCACAACATTAATTAACAATCAATTTCAGATCAGAGCTTGTCCCATAGGCATAGATTCCACACAATTTTTACTGGGTAAAAATAATAATAAATTACATTTGTGCATACTCCCTTCTCACCAAAAATATAAAAAGCAAGATTAACACCATTTAAGAAAGAATGTTTTAACATACCTTTACACTTAAATGTGTGTAATTATCACTTGAAATATTTCAATGCAGTATATATCAAATTTTATAAACTCTTCCAATACAATATTTGATATGAATTGAAGCCTAATTATCTACTTTAGTCTTTATGTTTGTCGTTAATTCATATAAGTAACTTTATTTATCCCCATGTAACTACAAAAGGGACAAAAGTTAGAGAAATTATACAACCATGATAATTATTAATTCCTTAACAAAAGTCATATTATTCCTTAACTTCTCCAAATATCCTTGATAGGCTTAAGACATATCAACCTAGTAATAATTAGGATTTTATGTAGGTGAAAGAAAATAAAAAAAAAGACCATCCAAACTATCCAAGGACATTTACACCCATATTCCATGCTTGTGCTCCCATGAAAATAACTATCACTAACCACCATAAAATAAATACAAATGATAATTCCCATATTCATGAGAGCCCAAATGGCCCTTTAAGCTTCCCAACTAGAACCTATGTTATGCTCCATGTTTATATTCACAAATACTCACCATACATTAATTTAACCAGTTCTAAAGGCCCCAATTTTATTTTACAACATACTTATAGGATTCATAATTTTATTAGTGATTTCTTTAATTAGTTAATTTAGATGTTATGTGAATAGTTTTCCAATTGAGTCTTTAGTATAAAACGTTGATATTCCAAGCATTTTTCATTGTAAAAGAACAAATTGCATTTAGATATTTATATTTAATCCCCTTCCAGAGGAAACATTCAACCATTCACTCATGAAATCAAAGTCTAGCTCAACATTAGTCATAAAACACTTAAAACAATAATATTTCAATAACAAAAGGAAGTTTATACACTTATTTGATTCATAGAAGCTTGTTGGAAATTAAAGAAGGGAGTTCCACTCTCCACCCATCCATAGGCACTGCTAGATGGTAGATTTCTTGCAACTGACCACCTTAAAGCCAAATCCATTGCCTTAATAGGAAGCTTCTTTCAGGGTTAATATATGCAAATCAAGGCATAGAACATGAAGGCTAATCTCATTCATACACAGGGATATAGATTAATACCCTTCAACCACTGAGCTAGTCCTTATTATCTTTCACCATGTGGATACTTTGGGCTTACATAACACAAAGGGAGCCATTCACTAAGCCAATAGTCTCTTGATTCTTGCCTTTCTTAGTGCTTTATCTGCAAATATTCAATAATATTCTCAACATTTTCATCTAGATTTCTAGCTTAGACTAGTGGCTTCAAAACTGACTTCCCTCGCCAATCCAAAATTTCACAACTCCACACATGTATGTTATGATTTAGAGGTTTATTTTTAACCCCCTATCATAGTCACACTTTCACTCTCACATGTGGTCCTAATTTCTATTATCAAATTCCACTAGTTTGTTGGCATACACTTATTTGTCTCTTTCACACATTTCCATTTTCACTGGTTATTGATATCAAGGAAGACTTCACTAGGTTGTATGGAAGGGTCTGGATATCAGTAAGTACTTTCCATTTAGAAGATTCAATGTAGGAGAACTAGCAGGTAAACACCATAGAGGGTTATTGACATCTACTACTCTTCTTCCCCATGTGTTAGGCTCCTATACCAATAGGAGTCATAATTTTTGAATGACTGAGATTAAAACTTGTAATATGTACATACCTTTGCTTTTTGCAAATGTTTTCCATATTCAAAAAATTAAAAAATATAAAGAGGGTATGTCCTAAAATAAAAATCAAAGGACAAAAAGAATAAAAAGGTCAAAAAAGATAAAAAATATGAACCCCAAGAAAAGAAAAGACCATGAAAGTGTGCTAGTCAAAATGCCACTACTGTTTACTCGTTTATGTAGGATAAATGATTGTGTGCAGTTTGTAACCTATGCCACAATCTATGATAGTCAAAATGTTTAAACTTGGCTATTTCATGTTTATAGATAGAGAATAAAAATCTAACCAAACAGTGTAATCTTGGCAGATAAATAGATTAGGTAGAGTAAATAAAAATGAGCTCAACTGTTTAATCTGAGCCCTTGGATGTAATAAGGTTAGATTTAGTTAGATTGCCATTGTAAAGAAAAGAAAAATATTTGATAAGGGTTTGCTAGCTCAAATGCACCCTAATAAAGAGAAGTAAAAATGGTAGGATGAGTAGATGGGTAAGTAGAAGAAAGGTTGCAAAATTGTGATGATTGTTAGACAAAAGCATATTTATCACCCTCATCATGAAATTTCTAAGTATGAATGAGAAATTGGACTGGCATAAAGTTCACAAAGTCAAATTGATTAATTTCCCCTCACTCATTTCACCCTTTACTTAACTAATTTCCCACAATAAGGTTGAAGTACCCAAAATCTTAAGTCAAAGGGGCTCAGAGCATTTCTCTGACTTCTGGAGGGATCGAACCCTTGGCCCAATGACTTATAGGTCTTAAGTACCAAAATCCCCCCAATAAACATTCACCCCATTAAATTCATCCATTTTCCCCTAATAGATCCCTTTTCCAAAGGTGAAAACACCATTTTCTTAAGGAAAAGCAATCACCACCATGAATACCCCTTTTTATGAAAAACCCACAAAATGCACTTAGCCTACGTTGTAATGTTTCTATGTAAAAAGCGAAGGAATTACAAAAACACATTATGCTTAGTGCACTTCATTTATCCCCCACAATTTTCATATTAACTTTAACAATATTTATATGTTAATTCCCAAAAAATAAACCATTTCGCGTATATATTTTATTAAAACCCCTTTAATATTAATATCCCTACCCCGAATTTTTATAAACTTTACATTATCCAACCCCGACAAATGACATAATTAATCGATCTGCGATTAATTAAAGTCAAACCATCTGATAATCATATCCCACCCGACACTTTAATCCCCGCCTTAACCCCTCATTAATCTAAAACCACCGCGTTTAATTGCCCATTGGGCCCCTCCATTACCTTCCGTGCAACTCCCGTGCCCGACCACCACACGATCTCCCCCCTCCCCATCCGATGGCCCATGTTGATTTCGGAAGGGCTCGAAATTTGAACGATATTGACTCGAAATGGGTTGTTTTCCACTGGGCCCCCGAGGCGACGTGGCACTTGATGAGTGGAATCGGGTGGCCTCCCCCCAATACTGCCAAGCGCCCAAAGGCTGTTGGAAGCAAACCACTTACCACCAGCCCGCTACCCGCCAAAATCTGTCACTATTCATACCACTACACGACAAACGGTCACTATACAACCCATACCCACCAAACTGACTTTTTGCGCATAAATCCAAAAAAGCCCGAAATCATTGTTTTTATCATTTTTAACTGTAATTTTCCGTGCACGCACCTGTGAATGTTGAAAGCCATCAAACCATGTACACTTGCAATCTGAAGACGCCAAAAGCTCCTAGATTACCTACCAGCTTGATTGAAGCCTTTTCAACCATTCAGAATTGCTAGTTACCTAGTTCACACCTCGTTTTCTTCAATTCTAGGTATTTAAGCCAGAATCCATTGAAAGCCCTGTTAAATTTCCGAACCAGTCTCTAAAGCTTTCTTAATTGAAATTAAAGGGAACTTTAATAACATAAAACCCACTTGGAATTGAACCCCCATTACCTCAAATATTGAAATTTTACTTTTCCCCATTCTTAAATCCATAAGAACTAAGAATGGCTACCCTAATTGCTATGGATGTCAGGCCAATTACTACTCCTCACCTGGACCTGGACCACCTTCCTCTTGCTGATAAAGATTTCCAAATCAAGGACACCTCTGTTCTTGAAACCCCTATCAAATTGTACTGCCCATATAGAGACCAATACTTAAACCATGCTGACAAAATAGGTCTTTGGGAGTCTTTGCCCAAGTATCAATTCCCTGAGGTGCATATCTTTCTTGAGATTGTCCATTATTGCCATGCAAGCTACATTCCTTATCAGAGAGTAGTGATGTCCCCTGACCAAACCATACTTTCCACCATCACTACCGAGTAAATCAATGAAATGTTGCAACTACAACCAGGGGAGAACTTAACCCCTATTTCAATTGGAGACCTACTAGACAAATTTCCCAAAATTACGACTGCCAAGCTTGCTGAAATGCTCCAAACCTTCATCAGGGAGGAAAATCATGTCCCAACAGAACCTCCTCCATATGTGGCTACCATATTTTCCCCATTTGGTCAGGATATAGTGGCAATGATTTCTTGTGTTTTAGGCTATACCACCAGTGAGTACATAAATGAAATCATTTTAGCCTTCATGTCCATTTTCACTCCAGGACAGCACCCTGCTGTAATATATGACTATGCCAAATACATAGCTGATAGGATGCATGGATTTTTTTTGAGAATGATTAATGAAAGAGTGTTTAAGTATTCTTCAGTTTTGTACCACCTTTTCTTATATTACCAAGCTGACAAGTTCCCTTTCACTCTCCAAAAGCTTGACACTAAAGGTCATCCTAGGTCAGTAATTTTTTGGACTCCTTTGATACATAAGTATGATTCCTCATATCCATACACAGATTTCATTGATATTTTTGTACATCCAGTAGTGACCATGCTGCAAGGAAGTCCTCCTCCAAGAATCAGTTCAGATATCAGGAGGATCCTGCAGCTATCAAAACAACACAAAGTGGGAGATTGGTACTTGTACCAAAATCACATAGAAATTAGGATATATGGCTGTGAGTTGGCCCCATATAAACTGCCCAGATACCTCCTAATGAGGTTATTTTCTCTGGAGTACTATAGGAAAATAATCAACTCAGATGAGGTGCATTTTGTTAAGGCCAAAAAGAAGGCCCAGCTCAGAATCAAAGATCAACTAGGCCCCTTTGTATGTAATAGTAGAGAAGCTAGGAAAGAAGTAGAGGAAATCCTTCAGAGACTTAAACTAAAACAAAGCTTCATGTGGAGATATGACCCCTGTGACTTCATCTGCAACAGGAGATAGAAAAACAAGATGGCTCCATACATTCACCACCGAATCCTTGAGATAGAGAAATATGAAAACCAATTGGAATGGGTGGAGAATACTTTAGTAGACATGGATAGCACTCAAGTAGCAGTTGAAAATACTCTCATTGATTTAGAGAAAAGGCTTGATGAAGGTTCTTTCTTGTAGGTTCCAGGAGAATCTCAAGCACAAACTAAATCATAGGCCCAAGAAGAATCACAGGTGCAAAGTGAATCTCATATAGAAGAAGAGTCCAAGGTGCAAGAAGAGTCAGAGCAACCAGATCTATTAGAGGAATTAAATCAAACAAGTATACAATAGCCCACTATGAGTACTCCCCCTAACTTGCAAACTCCTCTAAATGAGGAGAAAAACCTCAAAAGGAATAGGGAAGAGGCCACTACATCAGGCAGAGCAACCACACAAACATATGCAGAGACCAGCCTAGTCAAAAGGTAGAGGTTAAATCTTGTTTCAGAACAGGAATTCACAGAAGAAACTGTTGGGGCCACCAGCACTGAAAGAGAAAGAAGCAGGCCTACCACTCCCTCTGGGGGCACACTAGAACCTTCCACATCAAACACTCAGATGTTGGAAAGGCAACAAAGTGTTGAAGTGTCCTCCTTTAGGATGCCAACTGACAGAGATCAAGACATTAGAGAAAGGTACAAGGATATAAAGGCCAAGAATGAGAGGCTAAAAGCCCAGACTTACGCACAGTACCTAAAGATGGCAACTACAAACCAGACAAGGCTAATGTCAACTTATGATGTGAAACAGGGCAAAATGCATATGACATTTATGAAGTCCACTACTCAACAACCAAGGACAACAGCGGACTTCAAAAGGGTAGATTTTGAAGTACTGGAAAGGACATACATTCTATTGACCAGATTGAGCTGCACAAATAGACAGGGGAGATGATTTACTCCACCTTGACAGGGAAAGCTATCATAGCTCATCAATTACAAAATTCCCTAAATAATATATCAGCTCAATTCCAATTAGAAAAGGCCTCTTCACAGGCAAAAGACACCAGAATAAAGTCCTTAGAGGACTTAATCATTGAGTTGGAACATGATCCCAAAGATGTGAAGGCCACTGAAACACTGATCAAGAAGAAAAATGATGACATAGCTACTCTGAAGAAGCAACTTAAGATCCCACCACTGCATCACCCACAAATAGCAGAGGTCCTAGAGACCCAAAAAGGAAAAGAAGAGCTTATGGACTTGGTCCTAAATTTAAATGACCAGTTGAAAGAAACAGAGAAATAATTGGACACATTGATTCAGACCAAACAAAGTGAACTGGCCAACACTTCTACAACTGCCATTCCCATAGTAACAACTGTAGTCCCTTCAACACTGGCAGCATCTTTGGCACCAACAGCTCCACCTGCCACAACACTACCAGTCACAACTGAATCTACAACAGCAGGTACTTCAACAGAAAAGACAACAGATCTAGTGAAAGCCATGGAGGAACTGTCCATATAGGCAACAAAACTTAAAAAGGATTAAGGATAAAGTGGCAAGCTTAGAAACTGATTGCAAGCTTGCCCAGATTTAGCAGAGAGAAGAAACACAGAAAGCCCTAAGGATGGGTGAGAAGATTAAGGTCCTAGAGAAGGATCTAACTCTACAAAAGCCACTAGGACAAACTAAGGAGATGCTCTGCGCCAAAATCATTGACTCTGTCAATGATATTTGGCCATCAATTCAAGTAATATTTGAGCAAACAAAATTGGTAAAAGTGGCCACCGAAGAAATTCAAAAGGTAAAGGAGGACGTAGGAGACCAGCTGGCGGATGCTAATCAACTCATCCACTTCTTAAACAAAAAGAACAGGCATGAACTAAATGATCTTGTGGAGGACAGAACTGAAGCCATCACAAAAGTAAAAAAGGTTCTTTCTAAAAGAAACTGTATGCTTAACCTGGAGGAAAAATGCCATAACATGTAGGTGGGCATTGACAGATTCATGGCAAAGTTTCAAATTTTGAGGGATAAAGGCCTTCCAAGTCCTATGGTCATCCATGACAAGCTAATGACCCAATTGGATTATGTTGACAGATTAAGGAAGTTGTCCAAGGAACAGGCAAGCACTTCAGGAATCAAAGCCTTGCCAACAGGGAAAGTATTATATGATACTTTAGAAAATCTATTTTTCCTAGAGCATGAGGTGAAACATCTCTTTGTCACCAAGCCTAATTTTTCCAAATACACTGAGGCAGACGAGATCTATAGGAGAATGCTCAAAGTAAAGTTACCCAAGGATGAATGGTGGGAAAAAATGATAGATTTACTATAAGTTACCATAGTAAATCTGAATGACAGCCAGATGAAACAGGTGAACAGGGTCAAAGAGTAGCAGGTTAAAGAGTATCAGTAAAAGACTAAAGACAAAGATGATTCTAGCGTACAAATATCAGCCAGCTTAAAAGGGCTCAAATTCAACTGCCACAGCCAGCACTACCACAATAAGAGGGACAACATGGTGCAGTTTTCCATCTGTCTCTATATTCATAATTGAAGATATTTTTATTTCCTTAATTAAATTTCAAACTATTATGAGATATTTTGTAATATTTTTTGTATAAATACTTCCCATTTCAAAGTATTGAGTGTGGATTCATACACATTTCTGTGGAATTTATCTAAAACTCAAAGTGTTATTGTATCAAGACTGGATTGGCTTGCTGCATCATGGAATAAAGTTCAAACATTTTACAGGATTCTTGTGTAAAGAGAAATTAAAATAAGTACTCTCATGTGTATTATTGTTTTCCTTATGTTTATTAATAATCATATGTGTTTTAATGAAATCTGAATGGTAAACTAGGAATGTTATTTCAGAACTTGCTTTGATGCACTCTGTCTTGATTGTTTACCTTCTTAATGTTTTCTGCTAAACTATCTTGGTTAGGGAATTCTTAAATGCTCCCTTACTTCCGTAGTTTCTCCTTGTGATCTATGTAGCAAAGGATTCTTAAGTGCTCTTTGTTGAGGATCACCCTCTGTTCCTCATTCTAACCCTGGTTTAAGGATTCTTCGTTGCCCTTTTACCTTGGTTAGAATCATTCCATCCATCATCCCTTTTAAGATTTTCCTTTTGCTTTGCTAGCCTGCCCTGTGAACAATCCCTTTAATGATCTAGTCCAATTAAGCTATCCTTTGATTGACTCCATAGCCCAATGGATTGAAGACCCAGTTCTATCCATCTGTTCCAAGAATTCCACCACCCAACTTTCAATCAAAATCAAAATCCTCATGAACACTAAGAACTAACCTAAAATCTAATAGAAACAAAGTTAAATTATAAAGAGAGAGCCTTCTCTGGACTTAGGTTGGCTAGAACCTGAGTCTACAAGATTAGGTTTGTGGTTACCTCGAATTATTCCTTCTTTTGATAACTTCTAGGGAAAACTTCTGAGTGATAACATAGTGGCGACCATACAGGGGAACTTAAATCCTCAGTCTTAATAAATCTTTGAGAAATTTCAAATCTTTATTTCAAGCCTCTTGAAGGGTTTATTAGAATTTATTTATAAATATTGCATAAAAATAAAGTAATTAGAAAAATTCGAAATTCTGGCTTCAAGGAGAACTCACTATACTAGGGCCAACCCAGATCCAAACCCTCCCCAAGTATTTGATAATCCTAATTTGATTTCAAGAATATCCAGAAGACAAGAAAGTTCAGTCAGTCCTACACCTTCAATTAAAGTAGATTCATGCCCTGATGAGTGGTTGTTTTTAGAAGACCTCCCCTTTGACGAGTCATTTGACCTTTCCCTATTTAGAACTAGGTCTGAAAGTGCACTTGATGACATAGTTCTAGATCCAGAATTTACAGCAGAACTTGAAGTCCAAAGGGCAAACTTGTCAATTGATCAGTATATTCTAAATTCCCCTCAGTCATCCCTCACTACTGTTAAAATCCTTGAGCTTTCTGAAATAGTTTCAACTCCCTTTAGTTCACCATTATTCCCTTCCATCTTTGATGTTCGTTCCTCACGTTCATTTATACATTCACTTCCCCACCAACCTACCATTACACATTAGTCATCCATTACTCCGAGTTCTCCATCACCCACTTTATTATCTTCTGCAACCCAAACTCCATTTCTTAGTCCTGCCCAACTTAGAGCCATGGAAAATAGATATGCTCCTCTTGTGTTACATACCCCACGAGGTGCAGTGCCACAAGATTTCCAGAACAAAATTGTCCAATTTGATGGCATATGAACTTACAAAACACAATAGCATAGAAACAAAATGACAGATTTCATTGAATTACATGAAATTGATATTGGGGTTGTCCAAATGAGACTGTTTGCTCAGACTCTAGCTGGTGATGTAAGAACATGGTTTAGATCTTTAACTGCTAATAGCATAGACACTTTAGAAGTATTTTATCAACAATTTTTAAATAGATGGGAAGAAAAAGAACCATCTGCAGATCCTTTCAGAATATGAAAATATCAAGAGAGGACCAAATGAAACAGTCCAGGATTACTGCACTAGATTCAACAATATATACAATGCAATACCAGTCAATCTCAGACCCCCACTAGGCTTAGCTCTGATAAAGTTTCCTGATGGATTTGATACTGATATGGCCTTCCAACTTAGAGAGAGAAATCCTCCAAATTTAGAAGACATGCATAGTGTAGCAGTTAGTGTAGAAGCTAATTTGCTGGCAAAAAGAGCTAGGTTTAGGAATGAAAGGAGAGGACCCCTGAAAGATGAAGCCTCATCCTGTGACCTTAAAATAGATGCCCTAGCCAAAGGAAAGGAAAAACTAATGGATAGGATAGAGAACATTGAAAGGAAGCCTCACTGGGATAATCAACAGACACCTCCAGTGAGAATTCCAAACTTTAGAAAGAATCAAAATCAAAACACTGGAAAAAATGGACCTGATCAGAATATTAGGACTCCTTTTCAAGAGAACTATGATGAAACTTCCCATTCAGAAGACCTTGAACAAGACACACAAATTAACTTAATGGGATTAGATGAGGAGGAAACTCTCTTTTGGACTCAAGATGATTAGGAACTACAAATGCTTCAGCAATTGCAGACCCAATCAGGAGAATCATTCTATTACAAGTAAAGGTATGATTTTGCTATCTTCAAAGTGCACAAATAGTACAACTTGAGGAGTAAAAATAAAACTGATACTCCTGACCAAAACAAGAAAGCCATACCAAATCAACCTAAGAAAATCAAAGCATTTCCAGTTAAAAAAACTCTCCAAATCCTCTCTAGACCAAATTAGAGTCCTTCTAGTCCCACCATTGTAGATATAACCAATGGCCAACCCCATAATAATCAACCATCCACTTCAATCCCCTCCAAGGAGACAGTGGAGGGATCTCCAAACATCATATTAGAAAACCCACAGAAAAAGACTTCAAATGTAGAAATAGAAGACCAACCTACTCCAAATCCTGCCATGAAAATTCCTAATCCTCAAACACAGAAACCCCTTTGTCTTTCAATTTGGGAGCAGAGGTGGCTAAGCTAAAAATCTTAGTCCCATTAACAGAGTTGATTAAAAATGAAACTTACAAGTCTCAAATAAGAAAATTTTTAAACTTCGTTGAGAATGAAGACTCTGTTAACTTATTTGATGATTAACCTAAGCTTATATTTGGTCTTGATGTTAATGGCAAACCATTAGAAGGAGGGATACCACCCTTTTATATTAGCCTTAATATTCATGATAAGATCTTACACAATGCAATGTTAGATTCTGGGGCTTTACACAATTTAATGCCTAAATCTGTTATGGAAAAATTGAACTTAGACATCACTAGGCCTTACAAAGACCTGTTTTCATTTGATTCAAGTCAAGTAAAGTGCCTAGGGCTGATCAAAGACATGTGTGTTTCCTTAGTACAATATCCTTCTAAGAGAATTCTCATGGACATAGTTGTAGCTGATATACCACCTAAATATCTCATGCTATTGTCTAGATGGTGGGGGACTAAACTCCGAGGATCTTTGCAACTTGACATGTCATATGCCACAATTTCAGTCTTTGGACATCCTAAAAAACTGTACAAAGATACCCTAATGAAATATGTAGTGAGTAGTCAGGCTAGGCCTCAAAAATTTCCTATCTATTCCATGCATTCTGACATCAATTCTTTTATTCTGTACAATGCTGAACAAACACAAGAAACCACTTCAAACAACATTATTTCAGAACCAAAAGAAATTGCAGTTACAGTTCAAAATTAAATTGTCCAATCTCAAGAGCTTTCAGATAGAAAAGATGATCAAGATACCTTAATCAAAGAAGATTTTGGCCCCACAGACAATAAGAATTATGAACATGAGAGATTATGGCATCTTGAATTTGATGGATCAGTGAACAAGTTGGGGGTAGGAGCAGGAGCGTGGATTTACAATTTAGAGAATGATTTTTCAGATGGCCATGCTTACAGATTGAATCTCAAATGCACCAACAATGTCGCCGAGTATGAAGCACTTCTTTTAGGTCTCAAATTAGTTAAAAAGTTAGGAGCAATAATAGTTTCTATTATGGGAGATTCAGAGTTGGTTATAAAACAAATTAATGTTTTATATATGACAAAAGACCCTAGATTAAGTTTTTATAGAGGAACAGTTGTAGAAATATTGAACACTTTTCTAGAAACTAAGCTTGTAGTCATTCCAAGGAAACATAATATGTAGGCTCATAGTTTAGCAATGTTTGCCATTACTTGTAAGTTACCATTTCAACCTAACCATCAATACACTACTGAGGTTAAGCACAGACCTGCTAACCCAAACAACTTGAAAAACTGGCAAGTATTTGCTAATAACCAACAAATAAATAATTTTTTAAATTTAGAAGAAGAATTTGTAAATAGCAACATAGATACTGACATAACATTAGATCTTGATTTTATAGATAAAATAGAAATTAACAAATTATAAGATGAAGAGATAGATAGATTCCATCCCACAAAATTTACAAATCAGATGTACAAAACCTAAAGCAAGTTGAAATTGAAGAAATAATTAACGAAGATTCTGAAATCATTAATCTCGAAGGCAACGTTTTGCCCCAAGGATTAACTCCTTTGGAAGACTTGTTTGATTCAAATGATGTCCCTAGAAAACCAAAGATGGAACCCCTAAAATCTGATATAGAGGAGTGCAACATAGGGACTGAGGAAAATCCAAAATTGATAAAACTTTCTAAGTCTTTACCTCCTCCTGAAAAAGTTAAATACATAGAACTGCTAAAGGAATTCCAAGATGTCTTTTCTTGGAGTTATGAGGACCTAAAGTCCTATGACATGAGCATAATACAACACATTATCCCCATAAAAGAAAACCATAAACCTTTTAGATAGAAGCTTAGGAGGATTAACCCTATTCTATTGTCTTCTATTCAAAAGGAAATTAGAAGAATGTATGAAGCCAAGATAATAGCACCAATTAGGTTCTCTGATTGGGTTTCAAATTTGGTGCCTATAAGGAAAAAGACTGGTGAGATTAGATTGTGTGTTGATCTTAGGAATCTCAATAAAGTTTCACTTAATGACAATTACCCTCTCCCTAAAATGGATCATATATTACAAAGGGTAGTAGGGTCAACCAGGATCTCATTATTGGATGGGTTTTCTGGTTACAATCAGATTTTAGTTCACCCAGATGACCAGGCAAAAACTGCATTCACTACTCCTTGGGGCACATTCATGTATGTGAATATGCCTTTTGGATTAAAGAATGCAGGGGCCACCTTTCAAAGAGCTATGGATATAGCTTTTGCTAAGGAAATCCATGACTTCCTAGTAATATACTTAGATGATATCACTATATTCTCAAAATCTGATAAACAACACTTAGATCATCTAAGGCAGGTTTTCATCAAATGTAGGAAGTATGGAATTTCTTTGAATCCTAAAAAATCTTTATTTGGGTTAGAAGAGGGTAAATTTTTAGGCCACATAATCTCTAAAGATGGTATCTGAATAGACCCTGCAAGAATTGAAGCCATCTTACAGATACAACATCCTAGGAGCATCAGAGAATTACAAGCCTTTTTAGGAAAAATAAACTTTCTTAGGAGATTTATTTCTAACTTAGCAGAATTAATTAGATTATTGAATAACATGTTGAAAGAAGAGTCGACCATAAAATGGACAACTGAGGCTAAGAAGTATTTTGAAGATATTAAACTAGCCTTAACAAAAACACCAGCCTTGATCAGTCCAAAGTTTGATAGGGATTTCATTATATTCTCTTTTGCCTCAAAACACATAATTGTTGCAGTCCTACTGCAGAAGAATGATGAGGGTTATGAACAACCTATTGCCTTTTTTAGCAAAGCCATGAGAGATTCCCCTTTAAAGTACAATATAATGGAAAAAAAAGCTTTTTCTTTGGTCAAAGCTATCAAAGATTTTAGAGTTTACATTCTATATTCTCATGTAATAGCCTGTCCCCAATGCAGTAATCAAGGATATCCTAACTCAGGATGGTCCAGATGGAAAGAGAGGAAATGGATTGCTACTATATTAGAATATGACCTAGAAATTAAGCCAACAAAGTTAATCAAAGGCCAAGTTTTAGCCAAGCTCATGGATGAACTGAATTGTGAGGCCTTATTCAAATTTTATTGCGGAAATGGATAATGGAGAGGAGACAGTGACTCCACCAATAAACTAGGCCTTTATTGAATCACCATGGTATGCTGACATCATATATGTTTTACAAAATTTACAAACTCCTCTTGAATTATCCAGGACCAAAAGTAGGTTTTTAAAAATGAAATCTTTAAATTTTTTCATAATTGACAATGCTCTGTTTTGGAAGAATCATGAAGGTATCATTCGTAACTGTTTATTGAAAGAAGAATCTGACAAGGTGTTACAAGAGTTTCACGCAGGTGACTATGGAGGACATCTTTATTGGAAAATCACTGCTGACAAGATTCTTAGAGCTAGTTTCTATTGGTCCACTTTGTTTTCTGATGTAAATAAATTTGTAACCTCATGTCACAAATGCCAAATCTTTGAAGGAAAGAAAAAGCTTTTACCCCTGCCCCTAAAACCAATATTTGCTGAAGCACCATTTCAACAATGGGGTTTTGACTTCATTGGTGAAATCCACCCACCTTCTTTTGCCCAACACAAATGGATTCTCATTGCTACAAATTACTTTACCAAATGGATAGAAGCCATACCATCAAGGCAAGCCACTGATACTATTATTATAACCTTCCTTGAATCCAACATCCTATCTAGATTTGGGTGCTCAACCAAAATCATCACGGATAATGCAGCAGCCTTCAAATCTAAGAGAATTTTTTATTTCTGTAATAAGTACCATATAACATTGGGCCATTCCACAACTTATTACCCCCAAGGAAATGGACTAGTAGAATCCCTCAAATAAAAGTCTTGTAAATATCATCAAGAAACTGTTAGAAGACAACAAGAAAAGATGGAACAAGAAGTTAGTAAATGCCTTATGGGCAGGCAGGCTAACCACAAAGAAATCCATTGGTACTAGTCCTTATCAATTAGTTTATGGAATGGAAGATGTTTTCCCATCTTCCTTGGGAACACCAGTGATGAAGTTGCTCCAAGAGTTGCAGGTTGAGCCAAATGACATTCAAAGGAGAATCAACCAAACAATTCACTTGCAGTAGACCAGCGAAGATGTATACATCAGATCTCAAGTTGTGCAGGAAAGAATCAAGAAGGCTTTTGATAAAAGGACTAAGGCAGAAGATTTTTACCTAGGAGACAAAGTTTTGAAATGGGACTCAAGAAGAGAGGACAAAGGTAAACGTGGGAAATTTGATTTCCTATGGAAAGGCACATATGTTATCTATGCATTCAGAGGTAATAATTCTTTCTTCCTTAGAGAAATGGATGGCACAAAAGTAGAAGGAGGACCAGTTAATGGTCGAATGCTTAAATAGTACATTGAACCTAGTCACCGATTCCCCTAATCATTTGTACATATTCTGTTTTTCAAATTCTAGAGTTGATTGGATAGTGATTCTTTGGAGTTGAAGCCCGAAGAGAAGGCCCTAAGCTTCAAAGGTTTTACTATCATAAATGACAATAATGTAAAAAAGTGAAAAGCAAAAAGTTTCAGAGTGACATCACAACAATTCAAAAGGCCATTGATCTACAAGTTCTTGACATTTCACCAGGAAATTTCATCTCCAAGTGGAGCCACTGTTAGGTTCCTATACCAATAGGAGTCATAATTTTTGAATGACTGAGATTAAAACCTGTAATATGTACATACCTTTGCTTTTTCCAAATGTTTTCCATATTCAAAAAATTAAAAAATTTAAAGAGGGTATGTCCTAAAATAAAAATCAAAGGACAAAAAGAATAAAAAGGTCAAAAAACATAAAAAAATATGAACCCCAAGAAAAGGAAAGACCATGAAAGTGTGCTAGTCAAAATGCCACTACTGTTTACTCGTTTATGCAGGATAAATGATTGTGTGTAGTTTGTAACCTATGCCACAATCTATGATAGTCAAAATGTTTAAACTTGGCCATTTCATGTTTATAGACAGAGAATAAAAATCTAACCAAACAGTGTAATCTTGGCAGATAAATAGATTAGGTAGAGTAAATAAGAAGTATCTCAACGGTTTAATCTGAGACCTTGGATGTAATAAGGTTAGATTTAGTTAGATTTCCATTGTAAAGATTTTTTTTTTTTGATAAGGGTTTGCTAGCTCAAATGCATCCTAATAAAGAGAAGTAAAAATGGTAGGATGAGTAGATGGGTAAGTAGAAGAAAGGTTGTAGAATTGTGATGATTTTTAGACAAAAGCATATTTATCACCCTCATCATGAAATTTCTAACCATGAACGAGAAATTGGACTGGTATAAAGTTCACAAAGTCAAATTGATTAATTTCCCCTCACTCATTTCACCCTTTATTTAACTAATTTCCCACAATAAGGTTGAAGTACCCAAAATCTTAAGTCAAAGGGGCTTAGAGCATTTCTTTGACTTCTGGGGGGACCGGACCCTCAGCCCAATGAATTATAGATCTTAAGTACCAAAATCCCCCCCATAAGCATTCACCCCTTCAATTCATCCATTTTCCCCTAATAAATACCTTTTCCAAAGGTGAAAACACCATTTTCTTAAGGAAAAGCAATCACCCCCATGAATACCCCTTTTCATGAAAAGCCCACAAAAATGAACTTAGCCTAAGCTATAATGTTTCTATGTAAAAAGTGAAGGAATTACAAAAACACATTATGCGTAGTGCACTTCATTTATCCCCCGCAATTTTCATATTAACTTTAATATTATTTATATGTTAATTCCCAAAAAATAAACCATTTCCCCTATATATTTTATTAAAACCCCTTTAATATTAATATCCATACCCCGAAGTTATATAAACTTTATATTATCCAACCCCAACAAATGACATAATTAATCGATCTGTGATTAATTAAAGTGAAACCATCCGCCAATAATATCCCACCTGACACTTTAATCCCTGCCTTAACCCCTCATTATGTTAAAACCGCCACGTTTATTTGCCTGCTCGGCCCCTCCATTACCTTCTGTGCAACTCCCACGCCCAACCACCACAATATCTACCGCCTCCCCATCTGATGGCCCATGTTGATTTCGGAAGGGCTCGAAATCCGAATGATACCCACCCGAAATGGGTTGGTTTCCGCCGGGCCCTCGAGGTGACATGGCACTCGATGAGTGGAATCAAGCGGTCTCCCCCCAATATCGCCAAGCGCCCAAAGGTTGTTGGAAGCAAACCACTTACTGCCAGCCCCCTACCCACCAAAATCTGTCACTGTTCATCCCGCTATGCGACAAATGGTCACTGTACAACCCATACCCACCAAATTGACTTTTTGCACATAAATCCAAAAAAGCCCCAAATCAATGATTTTATCATTTTTAATTTTAATTTTCCATGCACGCACCTGTGAATGTTGAAAGCCATCAACCCACATACAATTGCACTCTAAAGATGCCAAAAGCTCCCAAATTACCTTCTAGTCTGATTGAAGCCTTTTCGACTGTTCAGAATTGCCAGTTACTTGGTTTAGACCCTATTTTCTTCAATTCCAGGTATTTAAACCAGAATCCATTGAAAGCCCTATTAAATGTCTGAACTAGTCTCTAAAGCTTTCTTAATTTAAATTAAAGGGAACTTTAATAACATAAAACCCACCTAGAATTGAACCTCCATTACCTCAAAGACTGAAATTTTACTTTCCCCCATTCTTAAATCCACAAGAACTAAGAATGGATGCCCCAATTTCTATGGATGTCAGGCCAATTACTACTCCTCACCTGGACCTGGACCACCTTCCTCTTGCTGATAAAGATTTCCAAATCAAGGACACCTCTGTCCTTGAAACCCCTATCAAACTGTACTGCCGATACAAAGATCAATACTTAAAACATGCTGACAAAATAGGTCTTTGGGAGTCTAATTTTCCCAAGTATAAATTCCTAGAGGTGCATATCTTTCCTGAGATTGTCCATTAATGCCATGCAAACTACATTCCCAGTCAGAGAGTAGTGATGTCCCCTGACCAAACCATACTTTTCACCATCACTACCGAGTCAATCAATGAGATTTTGCAACTACAACCAGGGGGGAACTTAACCCCTATTTCAATTGGAGACCTACTAGAAAAATTTCCCAAGCTTACGACTGCCAAGCTTGCTGAAATGCTCCAAACCTTCATCAGGGAGGAAAAGCATGTCCCAAAAGAACCTCCTCCATATGTGGCTACCATATTTTCCCCATTTGGTCAGGATATAGTAGCAATGATTTCTTGTGTTTTAGGCTATACCACCAGTGAGTACATAGATGAAATCATTTTAGCCTTCATGTCCATTTTCACTCTAGGACAACCCCCTGTTGTAATATATGACTATGCCAAATACATAGCTGATAGGATGCATGAACAATTTCTGAGAATGAGTAATGAAAGAGTGTTTAAGTATTCTTTAGTTTTGTACCACCTTTTCTTATATTACCAAGCTGACAAGTTCCCTTTCACTCTCCAAAAGCTTGACACTAAAGGTCATCCTAGGTCAGTAATTTTTTGGACTCCTTTGATACATAAGTATGATTCCCCATATCCATACACAGATTTCATTGATATTTTTGTACATCCAGTAGTGACCATGCTGCTAGGAAGTCCTCCTCCAAGAATTAATTCAGATATCAAGAGGATCCTGCAGCTGTCAAAACAACACAAAGTGGGAGATTGGTACTTGTACCAAAATCACACAGAAATTAGGATCTATGGCTGTGAGTTGGCCCCATATAAACTGCCCAGATACCTCCCAATGAGGTTATTTGCTCTGGAGTACTACAGGAAAATAATCAACTCAGATGAGGTGCATTTTTTTAAGGCCAAAAAGAAGGCCTAGCTCAGAATCAAAGATCAACTAGGCCCCTTTGTATGTAATAGTAGAGAAGCTGGGAAAGAAGCAGAGGAAATCCTTCAGAGACTTAAACTAAAACAAAGCTTCATGTGGAGATATGACCCCTGTGACTTCATTTGCAACAGGAGACAAAAAAACAAGATGGCTCCATACATTCACCACCAAATCCCTGAGATAGAGAAATATGCAAACCAATTGGAATGGGTGGAGAATACTTTAGTAGATAGGGATAACACTCAAGTAGCAGTTGAAAATACTCTAATTGATTTAGAGAAAAGGCTTGATGAAGGTTCTTTCCTATAGGTGCCAGGAGAATCTCAAGCACAAAGTGAATCACAAGCCCAGGGAGAATCACAGGTGAAAAGTGAATCTCATATCGAAGAAGAGTCCCAGGTGCAAGAAGAGTCAGAGCAGCCAGACCTATCAGAGGAATTAAATCAAACAGGTATACAACAGCCCACTATGAGTACTCCCCCTAACTTTCAAACTCCTCTAAATGAGGAGAAAAGCCTCAAAAGGAATAGGGAAGAGGCCACTACATCAGATAGAGAAACCACACAAACATATGCAGAGACCAGCCTAGTCAAAAGGTAGAGGTTAAATCCTGTTTCAGAACAGGAATTCACAGAAGAAACTGTTGGGGCCACTAGCACTGAAAGAGAAAGAAGCATGCCTACCACTCCCTCTGGGGGCACACTAGAACCTTCCACATCACACACTCAGATGTTGGAAAGGCAACAGAGTGTTGAAGTGTCCTCCTTTAGGATTCCAACTTACAGAGATCAAGACATTAGAGAAATGTACAAGGATATAAAGCGTAGGAATGAGAGGCTAAAAGCCCATACTTACACACAGTACCTAAAGATGGAACCTACAAGCCAGACAAGGCTAATGTCAGCCTATGATATGAAAGAGGGCAAAATGTAGATGACATTTATGAAGCCCACTACTAAAAAACCAAGGACAACAACGAACTTCAAAAGGGTAGATTTTGAAGTACTGGAAAAGGACATACATCCTATTGACCAGATTGAGTTGCACAAATAGACATGGGAGATGATTTACTCCACCTTGACAGGGAAAGCTATCGCAGCTAATCAACTGCAAAATTCCCTAAATAATATATTAGCTCAATTCCAATTAGAAAAGGCCTCTTCACAGGCAAAAGACACCAGAATAAAGTCCTTAGAGGACTTAATCATTGAGTTGGGACATGATCCCAAAGATGTGAAGGCCACTAAAAGACTGATTAAGAAGAAAAATGATGACATAGCTGCTCTGAAGAAGCAACTTAAGATCCCACCATTGCATCACCCACAAACAACAGAGGTCTTAGAGACCCAAAAAGGACAAGAAGAGCTTATGGACTTGGTCCTAAAGCTAAATGACCAGTTGAAAGAAACAAAGAAATAATTGGACACATTGATTCAGTCCAAACAAAGTGAACTGGTCACCACTTCTACAAATTCCATTCCCACAATAACAATTGCAGTCCCTTCAACACTGGTAGCATCTTTGGCACTAACAGCTCCACCTCCCACAACACTACCAGTCACAACTGAATCTACAACAGCAGGTACTTCAACAGAAAATACAACAGAGGTAGTGAAATCCATGGAGGAAATGTCCATCCAGGCAACAGAACTTAAAAGGCTTAAGGAGAAAGTGGCAAGCTTAGAAACTGACTGCAAGCTTTCACAAATTCAGCAGAGAGTAGAAACATAGAAAGCCCTAAGGATGGGTGAGAAGATTAAGGTCCTAGAGAAGGATCTAACTCTACAAAAGCCACTAGGACAGACACTTCTACAACTACCATTCCCACAATAACAACTGCAGTCCCTTCAACACTGGTAGCATCTTTGGCACCAACAGCTCCACCTGCCACAACACTACCAGTCACAACTGAATCTACAACATCAGGTACTTCAACAAAAAATACAACAAAGCTAGTGAAATCCATGGAGGAAATGTCCATCCAGGCAATAGAACTTAAAAGGCTTAAGGAGAAAGTGGCAAGCTTAGAAACTGACTGCAAGCTTGCACAGATTCAGCAGAGAGAAGAAACATAGAAAGCCCTAAGGATGGGTGAGAAGATTAAGGTCCTAGAGAAGGATCTAACTCTACAAAATCCACTAGGACAAACTAAGGAGATGCTCTGGGCCAATATCATTGACTCTGTCAATGATATTTGGCCATCAATTCAAGTAATATTTGAGCAAACAGAACTAGTGAAAGTGGCCACCGAAGCAATTCATAAGGTAAAGGAGGACTTAGGAGATCAGCCTGCAGATGCTAATCGACTCATCAACTTCTTAAACAGCAAGAACAAGCATGAACTAAATGAGCTTGGTGTGGAGGATAGAACTGAAGCCATCATAGAAGTCAAAAAGGTTCTTTCTAAAAGAAACCTTATGCTTAACCTGGAGGAAAAATTCCATAACATGCAGGTGGGCATTGACAGATTCATGGAAAAGTTTCAAATTTTGGGGCATAAAGGCCTTCCAAGTCTTATGGTCATCCATGACAAGCTAATGACCCAATTGGATTACATTGATAGATTAAGGAAGTTGTCCAAGGAATAGGAAAGCACTTCAGGAATCAAAGCCTTGCCAACGGGGAAAGTATAATATGATACTTTAGAAAATCTATTCTTTCTAGAGCATGAGGTGAAACATATCTTTGTCACCAGGCCTAATTTTGCCAAAATACACTGAGGCAGACGAGATCTATAGGAGAATGCTCAAAGTAAAGTTGCCTGAGGATGAATGGTGGGAAAAAATGACAGATTTACTATAGGTTACCACAGTAAATATGAATGACAGCCAGATGAAACAGGTGAGCAGGGTCAAAGAGTATCAGTAAAAGACTAAAGACAAAGATGATTCCAACGTACAAATATCAGCCAGCTTAAAAGGGCTCAAATTCAACTACCACAACCAGCACTACTACAATAAGAGGGACAACATGATGTAGTTTTCCATTTGTCTCTATCTTCATGCTTGAAGATATTTTTATTTCCTTAATTAAATCTCAAACTGTTATGAGATATTTTGTAATATTTTTTGTATAAATATTTCCCATTTCGAAGTATTGAGTGTGGATTCATAGACATTTCTGTAGACTTTATCTAAAAATCAAAGTGCTATTGTATCAAGACTAGATTGGCTTACTGGATCATGGAATAAAGTTCAGACATTTTACAAGATTCTTATGTAAAGAAAAAATCAAATAAATACTCTCATGTGTATTATTGTTTTCCTTATGTTTATTAATAATCATATATGTTTTAATGAAATATGAATGGTAAACTAGGAATGATATTTCAAAACTTGCTTTAATGCACTCTGTCTTGACTGTTTACCTTCTTAATGTTTTCTGCTAAACTATCTTAGTTAGGGAATTCTTAAATGCTCCCTTACTTCCGTAGTTTCTCCTTGTGATCTATGTAGCAAAGGATTCTTAAGTGCTCTTTGTTGATGATCACCCTCTGTTCCTCATTCTGATCCCGGTTTAAGGATTCTTCATTTCCCTTTTACCCTGGTTAGAATCATTCCATCCATCAACCCTTTGAAGATTTGCCTTTTGCTTTGCTAGCATGCCCTGTGAACAATCCCTTTTATGATCTGGTCCAGTTAAGTTATCCTTTGATTGATTCCATAGCCCAATGGATTGAAGACCCAACTCTATCCATCTGTTCCAAGAATTCCACCACCCAACTTTCAATCAAAATCAAAATCCTCATGAACACTAAGAACTAGCCTAAAATCTAATAGAAACAAAGTTAAATTATAAAGAGAGAGCCCTCTCTGGACTTAGGTTGGCTAGAACCTGAGTCTAAAAGATTAGGTTTGTGGTTACCTCAGATTATTCCTTCTTTTGATAACTTCTAGGGAAAAATTCTGAGTGATAACATAGTGGCGACCATACTGGGGAACTTAAATCCTCAGTCTTAATAAACCTTTGAGAAATTTCAAATATTTATTTCAAGCCTCTTGAAGGGTTTATTAGAAGTTATTTATAAAAATTGCATAAAAAGAAAGTAATTAGAAAAATTCAAAATTCTGGCTTCAAGGAGAACTCACTATACTAGGGCCAACCCAGATCCAAACCTTCCCCAAGTATTTGATAATCCTAATCTGATTTCAAGAATATCTAGAAGACAAGAAAGTTCAGTTAGTCCTACACCTTCAATTAAAGCAGATTCATGCCCTGATGAGTGGTTGTTTTTAGAAGACCTCCCATTTGATGAGTCATTTGACCTTTCCCTATTTAGAACTAGGTCTGAAAGTGCACTTGATGACATAGTTCTAGATCCAGAATTTACAACAGAACTTGAAGTCCAAAGGGAAAACTTATCAATTGATCAGTATATTCTAAATTCCCTCAGTCATCCCTCACTACTATCAAAATCCCTGAGCTTTCTGGAACAGTTTCAACTCCCTTTAGTTCACCATTATTCCCTTCCATATCTGAAGTTCATTCCTCACTTCCATTTATACCTTCACTTCCCCACCAACCTACCATTACACATTAGTCACCCATTACTCCCAATTCTCCATGACCCACTGTATTATCTTCTGCAACCCAAACTCCACTTCTTACTCCTACCCAACTTATAGCCATGGCAAATAGATATGCTCCTCTTGTGTTGCCTGCCCCACGAGGTGTCATGACACAAGATTACCAGAACAAAATTGTCCAATTTGATGGAATAGGAACTTACATAGCCCAACATCGTAACAAAATGACAGATTTCTTTGAATTACATGAAATTGATATTGGAGATGTCCAAATGAGACTGTTTTCTCGGACTCTAGCTGGTGATGTAAGAACATGGTTTAGATCTTTACCTGCTAATAGCATAGACACTTTAGAAGTATTTTATCAACAATTTTTAAATAGATGGGAAAAGAAAAAGAACCCTCTGCAGATCCTTTTAGAATATGAAATTATCAAGAGAGAACCAAATGAAATAGTCCCGGATTACTGTACTAGATTAAACAACATATACAATGCAATACTAGTCAATATCAGACCCCCACCGGGCTTAGCTCTGATAAAGTTTCCTGATGGGTTTGATACTGATATGGCCTTCCACCTTAGAGAGAGAAATCCTCCAACTTTAGAAGACATGCAGAGTGTAGCAATTAATATAGAAGCTAATTTGTTAGAAAAAAGAGCTAGGGTTAGGAATGAAAGGAGAGGACCCCTGAAAGATGAAGCCTCATCCTCTAACCTTAAAATAGATGTCCTAGCCAAAGGAATGGAAAAAATAATGGATAGGATAGATAAAATTGAAAGGAAGCCTCACTGGGATAATCAACAGACACCTCCAGTGAGAAATCCAAACTTTAGAAAGAATCAAAATCAAAACACTGGAAAAAATGGACCTGATCAGAATATTAGGCCTCCTTTTGAAGAAAACTATGCTGAAACTTCCCATTCGGGAGACCCTGAAAAAGACACACAAATTAACTTAATGGGATTAGATGAGGAGGAAACTGTCTTTTTGACTCAAGATGATCAGGAACTACACATGCTTCAGCAATTGCAGACCCAATCAGGAGAATCATTCGATTACAAGAAAGGGTATGATTCTGCTATCTTCGAAGTGCACAAATAGTACAACTTGAGGAGTAAAAATAACATTGATACTCCTGACCAAAACAAGAAAGCAATACCAAATCAACCTAAGAAAATCAAAGTAGTTCCAGTTACAAAAGCTCTCCAAATCCTCTCTAGACCAAATCAGAATCCTTCTGGTCCCACCATTGTAGATATAACCAATGACCAACCCCATAATAATCAACCATCCACTTCAATCCCCTCCAAGGAGACAGTGGAGGAATCTCCAAACATCATATTAGAAAACCCACAGAAAAATACTTCAAATGTAGAAATAGAAGACCAACCTACTCCAAATCCTACCATGAAAATTCCTAATCCACAAACACAGAAAACCCCTTTGCCTTTCAATTTGGGAGCAGAGGTGGCAAAGCTAAAAATCTCAATCCCCTTAACAGAGTTGATAAATGAAACTTACAAGTCTCAAATAAGAAAATCTTTAAACTTCGTTGAGAATGAAGAGTCTGTTAACTTATTTGATGATCAAACTGAGCTTATATTTGGTCCTGATGTTAATGGCATACCATTAGAAGGAGGGATACCACCCTTTTATATTAGCATTAACAATCATGACAAGGTCTTACATAATGCAATGTTAGATTCTGGGGCTTCACACAATTTAATGCCTAAATCTGTTATGGAAAGATTGAACTTAGACGTCACTAGGCCTTACAAAGACCTATTTTCATTTGATTCAAGTCAGGTAAAGTGCCTAGGGCTGATAAAAGACCTTTGTGTTTCCTTAGTACAATATCCTGCTAAGAGAATTCTCATGGACATAGTTGTAGCTGATATACCACCTAAATATTGCATGCTATTGTTTAGATCATCGGGGGCTAAACTCCAAGGATCTTTTCAACTTGACATGTCATATGCCACAATTTCAGTCTTTGGACATCTTAAAAAGCTATACAGAGAGACCCTAATGAAATATGTAGTGAGTAGTTAGGCTAGGCCTCAAAACTTTCCTATCTGTTCCATGCATTCTGACATTGATTCTTTTATTCTCTACAATGTTGAACAAACACAAGAAACCACTTCAAACAACATTATTTCAGAACCAAATGAAATTGTAGTTACAGTTCAAAATGAAATTGTCTAAACTCAAGAGATTTCAGATAGAAAAGATGATCAAGATACCTTAATCAAAGAAGATTTTGTCCCCCCCAGGCAGTAAGAATTATGAACATGAGATATTATGGCATCTTGAATTTGATGGATCAATGAACAAGTTGAGGGTAGGAGCAGGAGCATGGATTTACAATTTAGAGAATGATTATTCAGAGGGCCATGCTTACAGATTGAATTTCAAATGCACCAACAACGTGGCTGAGTATGAAGCATTTCTTTTAGGTCTCAAATTAGTTAAAAAGTTAGGAGCAATAAGAGTTTCTATTATGGGAGATTTTGAGTTGTTTATAAACAAATTAATGTTGTATATATGACAAAAGACCCTAGATTAAGTTTTTATAGAGGAACAGTTGTAGAAATATTAAACAATTTTCTATAAACTAAGCTTGTAGTCATTCCAAGGAAACATAATATGCAGGCTCATAGTCTAGCAATGTTTTCCAGTACTTGTAAGTTACAATTTCAACCTAACCATTAATACACTGTTGAGGTTAAGCACAGACCTACTATCCTAGACAACTTGAAAAACTGGCAAGCATTTTGCAACTTTAGAAGAAGAATTTGTAAATAGCAACATGGATACTGACATAACATTAGATCTTGATTTTACAAATAAAATAGAAATTAACAAATTAGAAGATGAAGAGATAGATAGATTCTATCCCACAAAATTTACAAAATCAGATGTATAAAACCTAAAGAAAGTTGAAATTGAAGAAATAATTAACGAAGTTTCTGAAATCATTAATCTCAAGGACAACTCTTTTCCCAAAGGATTAACTCCTTTGGAAGACTTGTTTGATTCAAATGATGTCCCTAGAAAACCAAAGATGGAATGCCTTTAATAATTTCCTTAGGAGGTCCATTTTAGACCTCAAAATTCCCCTAATGTGTGAAAATACTTAAAGAAGAAGTAACATAAAAGGATGTCATAACACAATGCTTGATAGCAAAGTCTGTCGAGTGTGGACTACGTCTTCAGGCCCTACTTCAATAGTGGGGAGGCTGCTTCATTCTTCTCATCAAAAGGAAATGAAAGTACACGGAAAATACATCATTATACCTCTGATCCTAGGTGTGACTTGAAATTCTATAGCTCAAATAACAACAATCACAACAGTAACAAGTTTGTCTCGTCCTCCTGAGACTTTTAATTGTAAGCATGGCCCACTTCTTACAGGTGCATTGTTGTCTTGAAATTCATTCCTAACAATTAATGATGAAGATGGGTTTCTCCCATGAACCCTAAATTCCATTGCCAAATGCAGAAATCGACTGCACCAATGCAATCCTTATGAAATTGTATAAATTTGGCCACATTCTAACACTTTTAATTCTTGCCCCATATGGAATCTTTTAGATTCCTCCCTAGATTTTGTGGGAGAATATTCCTAGAATATTATAGGGAGTATTCACCTGGTATATTATTTTCTTGTAAAGTACGTCATGCAGTTCCACCATTTGGGTTCCATATGTCAGCTTGGTTCCAAGATTCAGGTTCCTATCTTTTCATCGACCCTCTTCTTGTTCGCCCAATGGAGTTGGGTTTAAATAAACATTGTTGGTTGTTAAGAAAAATGTGGGACATCAACCCAACGATGGTGCTACCATGATTAGATCATGGCTGGTTGGCTAGTCAGGGGTTCCAACCTCATGGACAACCACCATCTATCATTTTGAACTAACAAACAAAACCATCTCGTTTGAAAATCATTCATTGTTTCGATGTTTGCCGCCAAATGAAGTTTGGGGTTTGGTAGGTCTGCCATAATGGTGGCCCGACAACCCAATTTTTCCAACCTCATTTGCCGCTTGTTAGCTAAACTGTCCATTCAAAGCAGCACATTCTATACATATTATCTCTTTGCTAGTTGCCCTTCTAACTTTGGTAAGGGTTGACCGACCAATCTTAGGGTGCCACGTGGTGCCCAATGATTGGGCCACTTAATTGCCTAGTCATTATCTGTAATTCACTAGATGTCACGTTCTAATTGGCTCGTGTGGTATGTACCATTCGTGATAGAGTGTCGACCATACTACCATGTGGCATCTTGTGGGAGTTCCACGTGTCAAGATAAGGTTCACTTGCAAATTTTTTTGTTTTTGGAAAAAAACTTCAGATGGCCATAACTTTCGCATACGATGTCGGTTTGAGGTGTCATTCACATCGTTAGATTAGAATGACGATATTTTCAATTTAAGATAGGTTTCGTCGAGATTTAAGGACTTTGAATTTTTTTCCTTTTAGGATCCTCTTGGATCATTCCTCCCCACTAAGAATTTTTTGGTCCTCCAAAATCATAAACAATACTACATATCTATTTGCATAATTTTTTTTTTTGAAAAGCTACACTGTATTCTCCCTCACTTTTGTACTTTGGAGACTGAAGTGATGAAACTCACACCTATATGCATATGCAAATCTATAGCTGTTAATAAATGTCTAACTTGCAAGACCCAAATAAAACCACACTTGCCAAGAGTTTATAACACACTCATGGGTTACATCCTGTTAGTGTCAGTATTTGAAACCTTCCTCCACTGATCAAACATGCTCTTACAAAGTGATTTTAAGGTGTCAAGGTCAAATTTTGTCATTTCAGTGAGTCTTCAAGCAAAATTTGGTCACTAGGTATTAGGTCTAGGGTTTGTTTTCACTCCTTTCAAAGTTGTCCAAATGTTAGTCCATGTCACCATTCAGCTGAGTGTACCATCATTCAGAGGGCTGTCATCATCATGTCAGGTTCCAATGGGACATTTTACACTTTGTTCATGCTTCAGTTGTGCCTAAGTAAGGTTCATTTCCCTCTCCTAGAGTTTTGAAGGTAATTTCTCTTGGATGGTCAAATCAACAACAAAACTTGTATCTTGATGTTCATACACCTTCCCCTATCCCTAATGTACCTTATTAAACACTTCCCATCACTGATATCCCTCAAATTCCCCATTTTCGCACAAACCCTAGGTTCTTGCTACAATTTGACAATTTTCTAGGCTAGGCCTGTGTTTTTCCCTTTTGGACCCCTTCCCCTCACTCAATCTTTGAAATTCCATTTTCCCCTGCTTCCTAACATCCCTCCCTACTTCCAAAAATTTTCTCAATAATTTAGAAGCCCCTTATCCCCTTCATTTCACTTCATTTCGACAAATCCCCTGTTCCACACATCGAGATAGGTTTTACTCAAATGATATTTCTGAGCAAGAAAATGTGAATTTGGAAACAATGAGAGACGTTTTTGTCCAAAATATTCCAAGGAAGAAAAACCTCCTTCACATTTTACACAGGTGTCATGGTTTTAGAGATATGTCAAAAAGATAGTTGCCTCAAGAAAATTGACGCACCTCTAAAGTGACCTTGGGAAAATCAATATTTCTCCTAGCTTGGTTGGCCGAATGACTTTCTTGATGAGTCAAATGATAACTATACACAAAGATATTTCAAATGAGCTATCATGAGCTCAATTTGGGGTTGAGGAAGGCCTTCAAACGTTGACTGCAACAACACTCTGCCTTTAGGCAGCCTCATTTTTCACATTTTGACCAGTCCTCGGAGATTTGACTTTTGATAGGTCAAATGAACTCCAAATTGAAAAATTCAAGTTTTTTTGGAAAGTAGACTCAATAATATTTCCAACGCGCTATCCCATGTCCAATTTGGATACCAGGAAGGTCTTCAAAACTGGTCTGCAAAAAGGTGCTAGGCACCTATTCCTTGGTGCGGCGTACAGGGGTAGTGGCGTGATGCACCTGCCTGCTTAGCACAAATTTCACTCAAATCACCCTCCAAGCTCCAAATATTGCAAACTTCATTATTCCAAGTAAGTAAACATCCCAAAGGTGCCATTGTAAGAGATTTGGTCATCTTTCATGGTGTTTCAATAGGTGAAAATTCAAACCCTAGTTTGTTGCACAGTTTCACTACAAAACTGTCTAGGGTTTACAAAGTTGTCATTATTGCTGTTATTCCCCTGCATCATTTTTACATTCCCCTCCACTACATTTCCCAAGTCTCATTTCCCTTTAACTCTCTCTTTTCCACTCATCCTACCCCCCTATCCCTAAAACCCTAATACCTAACCAATTTCCACTATTCCCAAACCCTAATTTGCATCTCTAAACCCTATCACTCCCTAAAAACCCTACAGATAGCATAAAATCCTCCCCTCATTAGTCCCAGTCATCCATGGATCTGCAAAGCATAAGATAAAATAGGCAAGCAGCAAAGAGGAAGAAAGTCAAATTCACACCACTTGAGAAAGAGATTGAAGCTGATCGGGAATCTTGGCTTGAAAGGGAAAACATGCACTTAGAGAAGCTTCTAGAAAAGGCCAACAAGGAGAAAAAGATGTTGAGCCACATGGCATATCACTATTTGGCAAGAAACAAAGTTTGCAAAGCAAGGATAAGCACCTTGAATGCCAAGTTGAGGAAAAATTTGAGGAGGAAGAAAGAGCACGACAAGCTCAAGATTTTGGCTGAGGCTTCCTTAGCCCAACATAGTACTTGATGTAGGTCACTCATCCCAAATTTCAAGAAATTTGGCACACTTTTTGTCAATTTTGAAAATTTGAAGGAAAAAACAGGTTTTTCTGCTTGGTGTGTAGTGCCACCCCGTGCTCGCTTTTGTTACGGACCTCCTCTGAAGGAAAACTCTACATTTTTGGATTCCTCATGAATAATTATGAATACCCAGAAATGGCTAGAAATTTTTGTCAAGTTTTGAGCTTCAAAATTGGTCAAAAACACTTCAAAAATGCCATTTCTACCCCTTTTTGGCCACACAGGAAGTAGTGTTGGGAGAACTCACTTTTGGAGGGGCCAATGGACACCAAATTCAGAAATGCCACCTATTTTGGAAAGTAGACAGACAGATCTTTCTAACAAGCCCATTTGGAGCCAATTTGGTGCACAAAAAGGCCTCCAAAATTAGATGCAAAAATTCACTATGAACAAGGACAGTGGCGCGGTGCACAGGATGGAAAATTGACTTTTTTGCCAAAAAACTCTGTTTTTCGCCTAGTTTTTTCTCAATTTGACTTTTCCATCTCTCATGGTTAAACACATGATGTAACTTGATGTAACGTGATGTACTTTGATGTAAAAATGTTAAAAATTCACTCATTGAGGTAGATACATCATGTAAAGGTAGTTTTGAACTAAATGAATCAGTTTCCTAGGTTTTAGAGGCAAGTTGTTCCACTGCCTACTTTTCAGTTCTTAGTTTAGATCTTGTTAAAATAGCTCCTAAACTCATGAATTCGACCCCTAAAGCCTAGCATGAGTTGTTTTTTGCCTATATCTAGTATTTTTTCAGTCATTTGTAAAGGTTGGACTCTTGTGAATGCTTTGAGCATTATTGTACATTCATCTCCGCAGTTTGGCAAAGGAATAGACCAGGGTTTGCAACATTTTTTAGGATTCTTGTGGCAAGTTTATTTGTTATTTTTTTCCTTTTGTAATTCAAGTTTACATGTGTTTATGTATGCCATCATCTCGCTCTCTTTAGCTGAACTAAATGAATCAAGGATAAAGGTAGAATTCATTGATGTTGTAGTGCTCTACCTAGGGTTTGTTTAGTTTTCTATGTTCTCAAATTGTTTGAATAGGATCCTTGAGACTTTCATGCCCTCTCCAACTCCTCAATAGTCTTAATATTATCAATCTCACTTATTTCAAAGTACTAAACCATTTGCCTACCTTGCCCCACAAAAATCTCTGCAACACTGAGTCCATTCCCCGGACCCAAATCTGCCTTTCACATTTGAGCCAGCAAACCAACATAAAATTCAATAAAATTCCTCTGAGCATATACCTAGCCTAAAATTAGTCTTTGCATTAGTCATCTCAAGCTTTATTGATCATATCTTCCTAATATTGACAAGGAGGGGGCCCTCTCCCGACCTGGTAGGGCTAACTACTAGGTTAAGTGATGAGCCCCAGAAATGGGTAACTATATGTATTCATTTTGCATATTATTCTCATTTAATCCACCATTCTCCATAGTTTATGCATGATTTTAAATATATTTATGTTAACTGAGTGAATGGGAATAGTCACTTGACCACAAAGTCTAATACGTGCTTATTGCAGATTTTTGGACATTTTTGGACCAAGATCAAGCCTTTATGATCAGATTGGCAGCCAAATATGAAGAAACAAGGCTTGAGGATTTTTAGAAGGGGTGTCTCTTGCACTAAATGACCCCTTCCTCGAGTTCTCCACCATCAGCTCGGAGATCAACAACCCACCAAAGATGATTTCAAGGGGCAGCCGAGCAGGTTTAGTGAAGTGGCTGATTAACTATAGTTTTGGGCAGGCAAGCTCCTAAAGTTAAGGAGGACTATTGGGAGTCCTCATTTGCATAAGTAGGAAGGCTTCAAGCCTTAGTAGTTTAGCCATTTGTTAGTCTATTTTCGTACTTTATTGCAGCCCTGTATCAACACATTTTCGAGCTTCTTCTTGCAGACAACTTTTGTGATGTAACTATTATTTTTTGATCAATGAAGATGAATCCAGCTTTGCACCAGCTCTGATCTTTCTTAGGAGGCTGTAGCTCTTGGGGTTGGGCCCAACCCAAGTTCCCAATACCTCCTTTGTGTACTTTTATGTGTTTTTCTTGCATTCATAGAATAATTTCTATTATTTAGGTTAAAATCTTGCTTTATTACTTAGGTTGTTTTTGATGATTAAGATAGTTGTTCATGCTTCAGGTTGATTTGACAATTTGGTAATAGAAAAGATCCACAAAAAGGCTACCAAGCAGTCCTTGATTTCATTTCTCCCTCCTTGGGACCATGAATTGAGACCAAGGCACACTTGCTGCCACAAAAACATTGTTTTTGCCTTCCAATGCAATTGCTAGTGTTAGATTTTGAGTTGGATAAGTTGATATCAGTTGTGCTTTCATGCTTAGATCTGTTCTTTCTCAGTTTCCATAGCTTTCTTGCATGATTTCCTGTCTATAAACTTCTGTTCATCATGTTTCTGGTTTCTAGGTCAGAATTAGGTCAAAATAGATAAATCTCTATTTTTTTAGCCTTTGTTTGGATCAGTTTTGGATAGTAATATGCAAAACACCTGTAAGACACTCCAACCTATCCTTCCTCCATCATATAACCTGCTCCAATCCCTCACTCAAGGTATCCTTCACTCATTCGCCATACTTTCCCAACTTTCCCTAATTTCTACATTTTTGTGCAACATTGCTTTCTTCATCCTTGAACAAATCCAACCATCTTCATCACTCCTGAGCTTCATTTACTAGGTCCTAGACCTCTTAACATCCTTATCCATCCTTCATTTCCACCTTTCCACTGTTTTTCCACCATCAACCCTCTAAAAACAACTTTTTGCCTGTTCTTGTAGAATTTCCTGTAAATCCCCTGCAGCCTCCTGTAGAAGTTCACGTGAGCGATTTTTCGAGATCTGAGCGCGGTGAAAATATCTAGAAGGGTGCTAGGGACTCCTTAGGTCCTCTCCACACCTTCCCAACCTCCTACAAATGGCCACTCCATTTCCTTTTGCCAATAAACCTTTGCACAATAAAAAATAGTTAAAACACATGCATAATAATTCTACATAAAATTACTCAAAAATACAAAAAGATGATTTTTCTATGTTTACCTTTAGAAGTAGCTTAAATACATGCATTTTACCTTTTCAATAGTCAATGGCATCCATTTCAGTAGCTTACATCTCTTTTCTTGCACAAGTAGTGTTAGTCAGTAAAACTAGAGTTTACTAGGGTTTGCGTTTCCTTTCAGCTTTCATCTTCTTTCTGCAAGTAGACTAGCCTCTTTTGAGTTAGCTTCCTTCCATCATAGTTAGAAGCATCTTCTAATAACTCATAGAAGTTGGCTTAAGCTCCTAGCAAACTTGTGCCATTTGATCAAGTGACAACTTGTAGTAAGAGCTAGTACTTGTGCATACAACACCATCGCTTCCAAGTTTGTTACGAACTACCGGATTGATAAAAGTAAAGTAGGGAGTCCCAGGAGTTGCAACATCATTACTGCAATACTGGAGCTCAACATCCTTTTTGGCGCTGTTGCCGGGGAAGCGTCAGAGTATTTTGTGATCACTGCTTTTCTTCTATTTTCTACCGCAACCTTCTGCTAACTAGTTTATTTCAGCAAGAGTAGAGTAGTTGTTTCATTTCAATTTTTCAAAAGTAGATTAGACCATTTCTTGCTTTCATTTCAATTCCACAATTTCATTTCAACAAGTGTAGATTAGTATTTCCTGCTTTCATTTCAATTCAGCAATTTCATTTCAGCAATATAGATTATTCCTTTCCTGCTTCCATTTCAATTTAACGATTTCATTTCAGCAAAATAGATTAGTCCTTTCCTTCTTTTATTTCAATTCTGCATTTTCATTTCAGCAAGATAGATTTTTGTTAGTTACAGTTCAATCTATTTCAGTTTTTGCAGGTACAAGCAGAAAAAAGAAACAAAAATCACTCAAAAAAGAGATTTCATTTCATGCCTTGTAGGAACAGAGAAAATTTAGGAAAATTCCTACCCAACACCCCCACCACATCACTGAGTCACCCTTCTCTCTTCTTTGGTGGCAATGATCATGAAGAACCTATAGGTGAACCTCCAAAGTTTATGAAGATCCTATAACAGAAGAAGAGCAAGAAACCATTCCTCCTGAGACCATGGCTAAAAACAGAAACGGTAGAGGAAATGGAGAGAGAGTAGAAGGTGCCTTTCCCATCCAAGAGACCAATGGGGACACAAAAATGAAAAACATAAGTCCCTCAGCCTTACCTCACTTCCATGGATTGACTAATGAAGACCCTGATACCTTCTTGTTTGAGTTTTCTATACTTTGTAGAACTTATGAGTATGCAAAAGATGAGCAAAAGTTGAAACTCTTTCCTTCTACTCTCAAGGATGTAGCACTCCGCTGGTTCATGGGGCTACTTGGAAACAATATCACAACTTGGGCTCAAATGCAACAAGCCTTTAACAAAAAATATGGGACTATTGTAGGTCAAAGGATACAAAAGAAGAAATATTTCGAATGACCATGGGAAGTGATGAATCTTTAGAAGACTATGAAGATAGGTTTCAACTCAGTTATAAAAGGGCCAAGTGCACACTTGACCCCGAATCTCTGAAGTTGGTTCTGCTCAGAGGAGTCCCTGAAGACCTTCTAGATACCCTCCATTTGCTGGCCGGGGGAGACATCTACCAGCTACCTTATGATGACATAAAGACTATGTTTAGAAACCATTCTAGGGCAGCTAGAAAGAGAAGTAGGGGAAGTCAACTCTTAGCCAGTACCCCCTTATCTATTTCATTCCTTAAAAATGAGTCTACAAATCAGATGGAAGATTTCAAAAGTGAGATGAGACAGACCATTGCCATGCAAATGGATACCTTGCGAATCCAAAAGAAGTAAGAGGAAGCCGAGAGGGCTTTGGCCATCTTTTGTCCCAGGTGCACCAGAAAGCATCCTAGGAACGAATGTCCATTACACTCTGTAGAAGTGTGTTTTGTCTGTGAAGAAGACCATCTTACAAATCAGTGCCCTTCCTTACCCGGATTTAAAGCTATGTACCAAGGGGCTGAAGGAGCCACTGAACCACTCTACTTCATGAACCAAAGGAGGCCACATGGACTTAGAAATTACCAACAAGGAATGCAAGGGACATCCCAAACTTATTACAACCCCAATCAAGGCACTTCCATGCCTTCTTGGGGTCCCCCTGCTTATCCTTCCTAGTCCACACCCCTTCCTTGGTCATATCCTCCTCAATACCATATTCAACCAGCTGCTCACTCGTTTCATTCTCACACTCAACCACAACCTTAGTGGAATGCACCTCATCAGGGGTGGAGGCCCCAATATAAATCTCCTCCTACTCTTTTTCCTCCACCACTTTCTCAACCACAACCATTACCTCCTGCTCCTCCAAGACAACCCCAGATACCTGCTAAACCGAACCTGAACCCCAACAACAGATAGGTCCAACAGGTATATACTGGAGAAACAACATGCCCTACCTATGCTGTGGAGATTCAAGCGATCAACCTACGATCTGGGAAGGTCCTCCCAGATAGCCAACCTCCTCCTAAGGAGGATGAGGAAGAGAAACATGAAAGTGAATCCAAAGCCATTCCACCCTTTCTTGAGAGACTAACTGGAACCACACAACCAAACCCAGAAGAAACTGAACTTCTGGGAGAACTTAAACAATTATGTGTAAAAATACCACTTCTCCAGGCCATAAAAGATGTACCAATCTACAATAAGCTAATCAAAGAGAAGTGTTTCAGGCACCTAGGGAGGAATAGGAGAGATGCCCCAACTATCAATGTCATAGGACAACTGTCTGACCCAATGTTGGGACAAGTAATCTGTCCAAAATATCTGGACCCTGTGAGTCTTGTAGTTGATGTCCACATCAATGGCACCATAATTCCCCACACTTTGATTGATCTAGGTATTGCCTAGGGACACTATGCTCAAACTCAACCTTCAGAGTTCCCTAAGAAAGACCTCAACCGTACTACAGTTGGCAGACTGCTCCACTGTGACTCCTGAGCGGATTGTGGAAGATGTCATGGTCTCCATTGATTCCTGGGAGTACCCTGCTGACTTCTTGGTCTTTCAACCAAAAGAAAAACTCACTGGGTATCCCCTCATCTTGGAAAGGCCTTAGTTAGCTACTACAGATGCTTACATCAGTTGTCGAGCTGGGAGCATGACCATCAAGAATGGGCATATGTCCAAATAGCTAGTCCTATATCCTCTTGCCCAACCTCTGCTAGAACATGACTTACCTCTCTGGTTGGAGGAAGATGAGGATGAAGTCTACTTTGCCCCATTGTGCACAGTGGAAGCCACCAGGGGAGGTCCTCAAACTGAGGATGATCTTATTGAGGATTTGCTTCAAAATTTACCCCACAGTGTGATTCCATTAGAAGAGTTAGGTGCAGGACCGCAGGTAATGTAAAGAGAAAGTGTGGAACCAGAGTTTTAAAGATTTTTAAGGGCTTTCTCTTGTTTTCAAGGCTTGATATGAAGAACTAAGGTTTAAGACTTGCAAAGGAGGAAAGTATGAGTGGTAATGGACTCACACAGATTGTATAATGTCAAGGTGACAATTTTTAGTGCAACAGATTTCCCCCTAAAGTGAAAAGTCTGTAATAGATGAAGATAGAGTCTGTCATTTATGAAGAGTGAAGTACTTTATCATTCCAAGGGTCATCCTGTGGACACCCCAATTGGAACCTATAAAAACATTCAATTCAATATATATATATATATATATATATAGGCATATCATCGCTGAGGTAGGCGTTCCCATACTCAGATCAAAATTGACTAGAAAACTAACTAAAATGTTCTGATACAGGAACAATTTTGTAATACATCAAGAGTATAGATATGTGTAGACACAATATGGACACAACCATCTGTTTATGAATAGTCCATTGTATAATGAATATTAAAACTCCTCGCAGCTTCGATGGTAGAAACTAGATCCAGGGTCTTGATTTCCGCTTGCCGAACTAGTACGATTCTATCCATGTGAATGAATGTTTCGAAGTCAAACATGGTAGAAACCACTTGATTACCAGTCAATGATGCGAACTATTAACAAGTGTGAGAGAAACCACCAGTAATGTCAATGGCTCTCAAAGTACCCAGTACAATCCATGAAATGTGAATAAATGGGCTGAAGTCGAACATGTCATAAAATCATTCGATCGAAGGTTAATGATGCAACCTATCGACGAAGGCGAGAAAACAGACATTAGGGCATGTAGCTTTCAAGGTACTGACGATTTCTAGATCACTTCCTAGATAATGAGCTAAAGTCGATAGAAAGTGATCCGTTGTAGGCATGCCCACAACACGAAATCATAGATCAAGTTTTGAAGAAATATATTGGCAAGGACTGACTCAGGGATGGTCAAAATGGATGACAGATATTTTACAGATGAATGGTTTGTTTGAACTGTTCTCTTGAACACATAACGACACTGCAAATGGTTTGGTGACAATTGACCCAAAGCTAATACCCAGAAACCGCACTGAATATTTTCAATGTGGTTTGATTAACTGTTAGGCAAAGGATTTTCCCAACCTAGGTAAACAAAAAGTGTCATGTTCAAGAGTGGTTAACGGCTTTTTACAAAACAAAGTGGAACAAATAGGTTCATTTTTCTCTCTTTTCCCCCACCATTTCTGGCAAGTACCTCTTTATTTTTTGACAAGCTTGAGGAGGATAACATTTTCTTGTTTATAAGCTCATCCTTCGGATGAGTCCAACTTATTTTAAAATTCAAACCATAAGAAGGAGTGGTTCGTTCCTGTTTAAAATTGAACAGGTCCTTTACTGTTAAATTTAACGAGTCCAATATAGGAAAAACTCGGTGTTTTTCAATTTTAGGGAGTCGGAAGAAAAGCTTAAGAAAACTCCATGGGGGTACTTTTTCGTAAAATAATCCCTTAGGCCCGAAAAGGGATAAAATAATACAAAAGGGATGACTTTTCAATACTTTAACGAGCTGAAAAGGACAAGCGCTTGACAATCTTTTCATATTTAACGAGTCTGAAAAGGGTTTAAAGAGGACTCTATTAACCGTATTTAGTCAACGTGTACCTTTTTTGTAAATAGTCCATTTCAGTCCGTAAAAGGGATAAACTTATACTGAAGGGACGATTATTCATTTATTTTAACGAGGTTGAACAATCAAGTGCTCAGCAATCTTTTCAATTTTCAAGAGCCTGAAAAGAGCTAAAAGAGAACTCCAATGTTTCGATTTTTCATAAATTTTTTAAAGAGTCCGAAAAAGTGATAAAAGTATGCTCTTTGTTAAAAAATGATAAATTTTCCTGAAAAAATCCGATATTCTGCACAAAAACTCAAAACATTACACATATTTGTTTAAGATAAATAAAAATGATTTAAAAATTACCTTTTTAAAGTGAAAAATAAATAAATTAAAAATTCATTTATTCGAAAAAACTTATAAAAAGGGCTTTTCTAACTTCATTTTTACCATTTGCGTTCAGAGTGAAAAGTGAGAGATTTTGGGTAAGAAAGTTCCTATGAAGATTCTGGAAAATCCGTCCATCAGAATCGAAAACCGTCAGCTCCAGGTAATCCATGTCCTCCTTATCTTGCATTTCATCCGTTTACATTTTGAGTTTAGGCTTTAGATTTAATTTTTGAGGGAAAAATAGTTTTAGAAATTCACTCGCGTGGGTCCGGAGGTGCAACACGCGGCCCCTATGGACCTCGACTTTTTTCTACAAAGAAAAAAGTCGTGGGTCCGCACCTATTGTTTATAGCCTGTGCGGACCTATGCATTGTTTGTAACTAGCGGGTGCAGACCCCGTAAAAATGAATTTTAAAATTTATTTTTCTCCATTTTTGCCCAAAATTTTCTGAACAAAATTGTTCTAATATGTCTTTTATGCATTGCAGTACATTAAAAATGCTTATTTGGCGAGAACGCGAGCATGAGGATGTAGATTTTGCCACACCAAATCATATGCCCACAATGCACACATTGAGAGCATGCAGATTGCTAAAGTTTTGGGGCATAGAAGGTATGAGGGCCCAAGTAGACCTCTTGTAATGGCTGGTAGACAAATGGAACACGCAGGACCAGTGTTTTGTGATTGGTGGCCACCGGCTCGAAATCGAGCTGGAGGACATATATTTTTTGACTGGTTTGTCCAAGAGGGGCGAACAATTATCTCTTTTTGGGACTAGGCCAGGTGGCCAGTCTGTCACTAGTCTTTGATTAGAGTTTTGCGATGATCAAACCAAGGAAAAATGGATTGATATTAAAACTATTGACCATCTCGAGCTTAAGGTCATTACATTCACTGTTACCAGGCTATGTGGGAGGGCAACATTGCATGTGGCTACTGGATCCTAGATGCAGATGGCAGTAGACTATTTTCAAGGAAGAATATTCAACTAGTGTGAGGCTGTGTTGGCAAATGTGAAAGGCCAACTAACCAGAGCAAAGAACGGATAGCTGAAAATTTTTGGATATGGATTCATCATGGTCAGCGTTGCTCTAGAGAGGATCCCCATGCTAGCCCCGCAACATATTCCTGTTGATGCTGGTCTTCCTCGAAAGCCTAGGATAGTTCGCTGGGTTGCTTTGATGGCCTGCCACCCTGAGGAGGGTACAGAGGTTGTTCAATTTCCACCTAAGTATTTTCGTTGGTTGAACAACCAAATCGTTGCGATTCAGGAATTTCCATATGCTGAGATGGATTATCGTGGTGACCCAGACATGATTCTTCCACCAGGAGAACAATGGGATGATTCAGGTAAAGTCATTTTCAACACTTTCTAAGTTTTTTTTTTTTTTTTTTTTTTTAAATCGTCCAAAACTGACAATCAAAAGTTTAAATGCAAATGTGGGTCCACAACGACTAGTCGCTCTCTAGCCTTTTGAGAGGAGACACCCAGCTGCAACAGAACTAGCCCCACAAGACCAATCAGCAGAGATCCTAACCGATTTGGAGCATCATCTAGAGTGCTTGACATTAGATATTCCAGAGACAGATATAGATGATATTCCACTTAGGTTACAAAGATATGTGATTGGAGTCCCACGACCTTTTTGGAGGTTCCTATGTAGGGTGGCCCGAGCAATGGTTTCTTATCGTGATCATCGCCAGGGATAGGATGATCGATTTTTTAGACTCATGACATTTGTGACTTTTGTATTATCATTTTTTCTGATCATAAGGTGTTTTTCAACCTATGATCGAAGACAATGTATATTTTGAAACATTAATTCTATGCTATGATATATCATTATCACCAGCTATCTCGTGTAACATGTTATCGAATGTTATTAAATTTACTGTTTTGATTATTGCAAATGTATAGTTATCATACTAGAAGCAACTACATCTGCTAATGCATTTAAATGTATTGGAATATGCTAATATTCAATGTAGTCATATTCACGTTCCAAGAGACGAACTCTCAAAAATAACCTTAATAACACTAGATTTCTAATGGCATAAACCCTGTTAAGCTGTAATACAATGAGTTCAGAATCCAACCTAAAAATCAAACTCCGAATCCCAAATGAGATGGATTCAGATAATAACTCAATCACTGCACTATACTCTGCAATGTTATTCATTGCTTGACCGAGGCTTACCCCATGCATAGATACTAACTCGTCAGAGGGTGAATAGATAACCCGAGCTGCAGAAGAAATGTTCCGTGTATTACGATAAGAACCATCAACAAAACCAATGTATGTTTGAAGAGACGTTGACATCTATAATATCAAGATTAAAATCAAGATAATAAGGAATAATGATAAGAGTACTCTCTAAACTAGGCACACTTTTCTAATCTAAAACACACCAGCAGTAAAGAAACTAATCTAACAAAAAATCTCCACCCAGAATTTAAGCATAATATCTCTTCAGATAAAGTCCATTTCTAGGTTTACCCAAAGAGACACCGTCAAAATCTATCAATTCATAAGCCCCTTTTGCCAGCTTTCGCTTAACAATGTAAGGACCATGCCACATAGGTACAAATTTTCTAGCCCCTAGCTTATCGTTTGCTTGATCATATAGTAAAACTAGGTCTCCTTCCGAAAAATTGTGAGGTGTAACATTTCTGTCGTACTGAGATTTTATTCGTTTCGCATGAGTCTTGTTTGCTATTGCAGCAGTGCATCGATTCTCATCTAGCTGAGCTAAGTACAAAAAAAATTTCTCTTCTTCAAAAGTAGCTGGGAGTAATTCTATGGCTAATTGCAATGACGGAATTTCGCATTCAATAGGTAACACTGCTTCCAAACCACAGACCAGCTGAAAAGGAGTGAAACCAGTCGATGTTTTCACTGAGGTCCGATATGCCCAAAGTACTGAAAATAGCATGGTATGCCAATTCGACTTATGAATACCAATGATTTGTCTGATCATAGTGACTAAAACTTTATTGATAGCTTCAACCAGAACATTAGCCTGAGGGTAATACGGAGTAGAACTATCATGGCACAGACCAAGTTGATCTGTCATTTTAGTCATCATGATGTTTCAAAAGTAACTTCCATGATCAGTAATAATAGCTTGAGGAACACCGAATCTAGCAATTATATGATTGAATACAAAAGTTGCAGCAGTTTTGCCGTATGCCGAAAATGTAGGCATCGCCTCGACCCACTTAGTAAAATAATCTACCACTAGGATAATATACGCATGCCCCCTGGCCGAGTGAGGGTTACATGTAATAAAGTTAATACCACACTTTGTGAAAGGACCGACAACAATTATAGGGTGAAGAGGAGTGGCCGGAGCGCGCATCTTACGATCAAAGATTTGACAATTGTGGCATTTTCAGATTGCATAGATACAATCTTTGAATAATGATGACCAGAAATAACCAGCGCGCAATATCTTTTGCGCTGTGGCATACCCAGACATATGACCACCACATGCTCCAAAGTGACAATCATTCAGAACCTTTTTAGCTTCTTTATGAGTTAAACAACGTCGGAAAACAGAATCCGCTCCACGACGATAAAGTGTATCACCAATAATATTGTATTATTGGAATTGGAAACGTATTTTCCATCACTGAGATTGTGAGATTTCAGGCCGAAAAGATTGGGTTTGGAGATAAACAATAATATCTCCATGCCATGGATCAAGAGTACTGATAAGAAACAAGGATTCATCGGCAATGGGCTCTTCCGCCATAGTTTCAGTATCAGTACGCGGGAAATCACACATCAGTTCGACAAAAACCAAAGATTTCTTTGCCTTGGATTTTTCAAATTCCAAGTCAAATTCCTACAGGATAACTATCCATTTGGAATACTTGGCCCCTAGCAGTTGTTTGGTCAAGATATACATCATAGGGTTATAGTCAGAAAATACAGTGGTTTTGCGTAATAAGATGTAGTGACAAAATCTTTGGACAGCTTGAACACCTGCCAAGGCCAATTTCTCCACATGTGAATATTTAAGCTCAGTCGAATGCAGAGTTCGACTAAGATAGTAAATCACATGTTCATTGTTGAATTCATCTTCCTGAACTAAAACCATCCCAATGGTGAAATAAGAAGCGGCGAGGTACGAAAAGTAATCCTGGTTGTAATTGGGAGGATGCAGTAACGGTGCATGGGTCAACGCGTGTTTGAGTGCATCAAAGGATCGATCAGCGATCTCATCCCAAAAGAATGGAATATTCTATTTTAACAACCTAGTAAAACCTTTCATTATCTCGGCATAATTAGGAATGAAACGACGTAAAAAGTTTGCTTTCCCTTGCAAACTTTGGAGTTGGCGAAGAGTCGAAGGAGGAGGTAGATTGACAATAGCTTCCACCTTCAAGGGGTCGACACGAATGCCTGCCTTTGATATGATAAACCCCAGTAAGCGACCCGTTTCTACACAGAATACACATTTGTGTGGATTCAGCCGAATTCGATAATGCTTACATCTCATAAAGATAGCTCATAAATGAGTGAGATGATCAGCTCTACGTAATGAGTGGGCAGGTAAATCATCGAGATAAGGCTGCACAATGTGCTTGATGTCATGAAATGCGTAAGACATAGCCCTTTGAAAATTTGCTCCAGCGTTCTTCAATCCAAAGGGTAATTTGCAATAAGCAAATGTCCCCCATGGACAAATGAAAGTTGTTTTAGCTTGATCAGCAAGGAGTATGTTGATTTGATTGTAACCGGAAAAACCATCCATAAAGGAGAACATTTCACTTCTGGCAAAATCATCAATAATTTGATCGATATAGGGGGTTGGATAATTGTCTTTAGGACAAGCTCGATTAATATCCATATAGTCGATACATACTCTTACCATTCCTTGTTTTTTGTTGATAGGAACAATATTCGATCCCAATCAGTTAAAGGAATTAGATAAATGAAACCCACGCGAAGTAATTTCTCAATTTCGGCTTTGATAGCAACAACTTTTTGCGGATGTATCTGATGTAAGCATTTCCAGATAGGTTTAGCATCTGGATATGTTTTAATTTCATGGACAACAATTGACGAATCAATTCCTAGCATTTCTTCATATGACCAGGCAAACACTTCACGAAATTCTTGAAATAGGGCTTTATATGTTTGGATTTCATCATCCGTACAGGAAGCACCTATATGAATGTTTTCAATAATTCCAGGCTTAACTGAAATTTCAATAGGAACCATTTGAGAAATATTCTCCAAATTTAACTCAAAATCAGAATGTTGCAATGGATTCTGCGGTTCTTTGACATAGTAAGTCGTAAAAATAAAAGAAAAATCATTTTCAAAATGATCAAGCTCAGGTAAAAACGAAGATCGGTGATGTAGATCTTCCAATGGTAAATCATCAACAAACAATAGTTCACGAATCTGCTCATCAGAATGAACAGGATCAAAAAGTGTTGATGAAACTGAGTTTGATATTGAAAGTGACTCTCCATGGATCACATTCATTGGATTAGTTTCAGTTGAACAGGCATCAGAAAACGACTGTATAGCTTGATATGCAATTTCAAAGGGCCTCAGAGGCATCGCACCTCCAAATGAATCCACCTCAGAATCGGAAGGTATGATCCAAGGATCATCAAAAGTAAGAGTATTCGATGAAATCATATGAATAGTTGCAATAGAAGGTGATACGTTAGGAGGAGGGAAGGAAAAAGTTCTTAGTAAACCATAATCTTTAATCAAACCTATGCCAAAATCCTTGTAAGGGATAGTTGTTTTACCGATGTGCTAAATACTATCTGTAGAGGCTAGGTTGGATGAAAAATAAGTCAGCTAGTCTATTGTAACGATCATTCTGTTATGAGGAAATTTGATAAGTTGAAAAACCAATGAAACAATAGCAGTCATAACATAAGGCCAACTGCGACCCAAGAGAAGGTTGTAATCTAGAGGGGCATCAACCACTTCCACATCTAGATTTACGGTTTTTCCTTCAACCCCTATAGGTAAATCCTGCAAAATACCAAAAGGATGGAACCCTCGGCCATCAAAAGCCTTTAGAATTGTCAGAGGATGATTGAGTGCGGGAGAACCAAGCAATTTCCAACACTGGATCAACATAATACAGGTAGAAGCCCCTTCATCAATCACAGTCCAAAAGCAAGGTTTGTTTTTGACTAAAACTGGAATCTAAAAATCCATTTTATGAGGGAGGCGGGGCGCACTATTATCTAAATCGAAGATTATTAGGTTAGAATCCTAAATATAGACAGCTCCTATAGTAGACAATAGTAATTTACATTGTGCTGGGCATGATTGCAGCACTTCCAAAGCCAACATTGTTGAAGGGGAAATAACTAAATCTTCAACAATGTTATAATTTTGAGTAGCTCTTGCATGTGGATTGAAAGTTGATTTCTGAAGTATAGCTTTAGCAGGGGGTTTGATTACTAAGTCAGGGTTGGGTTTCTCGATCTGTAGTGGACTGGAACCAAGAGGAGGTGTAGTTGATGTGTTTGAATTAGAAGATTCTGCTTCTTTACCACCAACAAGATTTTTACTACCATAATCTTGCGATCGTGTCACAATCTTAACATGATACATCATCATAATGGGTTCTTTTGAGGCATTCGAGGAAGAACCAATCATCTTACTATCTTGAGTAGGAAAAGGATACTTCAAGATAGCAGGTGTTTGAGAACCTTTAACGATTTTCAAAACCTCTACTCGATGTGGGCAGTCTTTGGTAAAATGATCCTCGTTGCAAATGAAACAAGGGTAACGAGGTTTTTATTTTTCGTCAGTAGATTCATTTTTATCTGTTTTATCCTTTGAAGTTTGTTTGTTTTTCTTCTTCCCCTTCTTTTTACTACCAGATTTTGATTTGGTCGTAGATGATTCTACGACATGGATGTCGGCAGAAATTTCAGCGGAAGACTCTCCTGTCAGGGAAACAGGTAAAGTTATTATAGGAGAATAATTCTTTGAAGATTTGTTCTTACTTTTAGTGCTAACTGAACCAATCATAACATCAGCGGCATGAGACCCTAAAGGAGCTGCAATTATTTGACCGTGTTTTGGAAGATCAAGGATTTTTTCATGTAAAGTACCTGACTGCATATAGACGAGGTCAAGGTACTGAGCATGAGCAATGACTTGCTCTTCAGTAACAACTCCTCCCTTAGCTACATCTTAAATGATTTTAGGTAACAATGATTTAATGAACCATTCCGCTAAAATTTGATCTGGAATGAAAACTTTCACTAAACGCCTTCTACGTCGCCATTCGTGAATATGATCAAAAATATATGTGGACGTCGATTGTTTCAGTGAAGTTAACAGTTCCATGCCATTTTCGTATCTGACAGGAAACTGAAAATGAGTTAAGAAAGCAGTGGCTAACTGATTGAAATTATAAAAAGAGGCTCTTTGTAACTCAATGTACCATTTGGCGGCAAGACCAATAAGAGTTTGTTGAAAAAGATGTAATCGAATTGAATCATCAATGATGAAATTAGATGCACACTAGAGGTGATAAGTCATAACATGATTTGACGGATCCTCTCCCGACTTACCCTCGAATTTCAGGATAACACTAGGCAACTTACTAGGCATTGGCGGCCAATACGGAAGATAGTAAATCGGATCATTCGTAAGGCACAACAAATCAGGTAAATCCAAAGTTGCAATAAATGGTAACTGACGGTTAGGGTCGCGAAAACCTTGAGTAGCGAGACCAGTTCCAGGAGGAGGATATCCAGGATAACCTGGAATCAAATTTGCATTAGGAATGTTATAACCTCCTGGGAAACCAGGATTAACCAGACCAAACTGGGGTTGTTGAGGCTGTTGATAAGTATAGCCAAGATATGGTTGATACTGATAAACTGGGTTTTATACTGTAGGACCGAATTGATACTGTCCCTGGTACGGTTGATACGTAAATTGTGGTTGACTTGTGGCAATTGTAGCAATCATACTAGCTTGTATTGCAGGCATCTGGACTGAAGTCTGAACCGTGGGTCCTGACTGTGGCACAAAGACTTAAGGAATTTGCACTAATGCAGGGGCAGTAGAAATCAGAGCTGCAGATACTCTAGAAACAGGTATTGTAGGTTGAATAGAAGTTGTAGTAGTTGCAGCAGTTTGAGGCGGAGTACGAAGTGAGCTAGGCCCAGGCTGTTGAACTGTAGTAAATGTAGGGATTTGAATAGTAGGTTGGACAGGTTGCTGGGTGGAACCAGAAACCAAAGGCTGTCTAGGTTGATTAAGTAACTGCACATTAGGTTACAAAGTCTGTTGAGTTTGAGACAGATCCCACACCATGTTCATTCTGGAGTATGGACCTACAAAAGGTTGTGCATATGGAGGACCATAACCTAGTTGAACGTAGGGCTGATAATTAAGCGATACATTTCCAGCTCCTTGAAAAAATGGTTGACCAGAAGGCGGTTGGAAACCTTGAGTTGGGTACTAACCTTGTGGTTGATAAACCTTAGGTACGTACTGAAACTAGGGTTGACCTTGAGGTATGTACTAAAATTGGGGTTGACCTTGGGGTATGTACTGAGTCTGATGTTGACCTTAGCGTATGTACTGCCCTGAAGGTTGATAAACTTGAGGAAGCCCTTCAGGTGGTAACCGACTACCTTGGGGTTTCCCCCCAAGCAGTAACTGACTACCTTGGGGTCGCCCCTTACGCGGTAACTGACTACCTTGAGGTTGCCCCCGAGGTGGTAACTGACTACCTTGAGGTTGAGGATTTGGAATACTACCAGATATCATAAGGATTTGTTCTACGTTCAACGCTTGAGTTCCATTATTTCCAGATGATAAAACTTGTTTAATCAGTCAAGGAGATTCTCCTGAAAAAGTACCAGAGAGTGGTACACCGAAGGAACAGAAGGACCGTCAGATAAAAATGTTTTCGGTGTTTGGGAAAACATGGATGACTGTCTTGACATGATCGACGAAGGATAATAACCTCTTGGCATAGGATGAAAAGGAATTCGAAGTGGTGAAAAAATAAGACCCGAGTTTTCTAAAAAATTTGTCAATGAAACATACACTCCCTAAAAGGACTGTAGAATATTGATTCACACTCCCTAAGATTTAAAATTTGTTGGTTTTCAGGAAGAGTTACGTCTTCTTCTGGATTAACAAGTTCTTCAATAGAAATGAGGTCTGAAGGAAGATTTTGAGTAATGATATTGCTTACCCTAGGCGAACCAGGATTACTAGAAGTTGGAGAAGCAAATCTTGAAGTTGGAGTAATAGCAAGTTCAGTGTCAGGCTTAGAAATTTCAAGTTCTTCAGCTAATACACTGGAAGGAGAAATACTACCAGTAACTTCGGAAAATGAAATTGGCCCTTGAATAGACTTTGTTGTTTGTATTTGATAATCAGGATGAACAATTAAAGATGATTCTTTGGCTTCTGGTGATCCAACTCTACTATCACTAGGTGATACAAGAGCTTGTAGCCCTCCAAGATGGCTTGGAAAATACTCAGGAGGTTTCCCCTGAAGTCTACGAGATTGTCTTGGTAATTCAGCCACAATTAAATATTAATTAGTCACACGCAAACAAAGAAAATTTCAATAAAAACACCTAAAGTCTCTAAAGAAATAATCAATTGAATCACACGCCTAAAAAATACAAGAGTTCAAACCACACACAAATAGTAACTTCCTGTACTAAAAACACTAGTTGGTGATGAAATCCAACTTAGTAGAAGTTTAATACAGAAAGGGTGGTTGGAACAGTTACCCCAACAACCTGCATAATGAAACAGACTGGCACAAGTTTCTTCACAAAACCATATCGAGTGAAGAGAACCCCCTAGAGAGTCCAAGTGAGTCTAGTCAACGTCTGCTCTAGGTATAGTGAGACCCGTCCTTCACAGTCACCTTAGGAAATAATCTTAAGTTTATGGACACTAAGGTTACCAACAACAACAAATACAACTGGGGGAACAGTCTATGATCTGATCTACGCGCAAGGGTAGAGTAACAAAGCTTATTCCCCTTGAAGGCTCCTCGACATGATCAATCCGAGGTTTACCAACAAGTGACCCTGTTAGCCTCCTGCTGCAGCAGGTATTCATTTTTCATGATTAACATTTTTACATGCCAAATATGTCATACTTTGCTGGCTGCAATGTTCCATATTTCCAGAACAGACCAAAGAAGATGCCATGAAAGTGTCATGGTCCGAATGCCACTGCTGTATTCCATTTTTGGTAAGATTTTCAGTTAAGGGAAGGCCAAACAGCTAAATCTTGGTCTCCCTAGATTTCAATTTCCTATTGTAGAATATAGAGAATGTATCTGTCCAAACAGCTAAATCTTGGCAGATTTGTAGATAAGTAGAGAATCAAAGGGACCCAACTATTTAATCTGGGTCCTGGCAGTAATAAGTGTAGATTTAGATAGGAAAAATTGAAAAAAGAAAAAAAATTGTAAAGTTGGGTCTGCAAGTCTAAATGCACCCACCCATAAAGAAGAAAAAATGTTAGAAAAGTAGGCTGGGTAGGTAGTTGTGTGGTTGCAGAATGATAATTTTTGATCAGTTTTGTGGTACAAAGTATTTTATCTTTTCAGATCACAGTACAGGCAGTTTTTATGCAAAAAGGCTCAAAGGTGAACATCACTAACTCCCCTTTCTTCTAAAAATCCCCAAAGCCACTTACTAACTTCCCAAAGAGGTCAAGATCTGCTTGCCTCTTAGTCTCATCATACTCCATATCAGTCGCCTTGGTGAAGATCTGCTTCACTCAAGGATCTCAGTTCTCTATAAGTTCTTTTTTCCCAAATTTAGCCTAAGGTCCCTGACCTTAGCGCTTGCTGGTCACCTTCATATTAACCACTAACAGTATTATATAAATCCCTATCAGTTTTCCCATTCCCCTATTAAATCATGTATAAAAAAAAGAAAAAAAGAAAAAAAGAAAAAAAACTCCCTTATGTAAATACTCCCTCCCAGGCATTATAGCCATAATTCTACTGAGTCCGGGAAATCACAGTCCATTTGGGGCTGTCTTTAGCCCATCCGAGTCATTAAGGAGCTAGTTTGACATCTGGTCAGCTAGTAACCTCTCCCCTAGCCCAAAAACCCCTCAAAAAACCTTAAAAAACCCATATTCCACCCTTGTCCCTAAGTCCGAATGTAAATATATTAACCCGCGCCTTTTTAACACATAAAACCCCATTCCCTAAGTCTAAACCCGCCGTCGCAAATAATTAAAAAGGGAATATTCCTGCGCATATGCCGCCCCTTATCCCTCCGTCATATCGCACTCCCCGCCAACCATTGGATCACCCGCCCCACAGATCAACGGTGGGCGGGCCGTCCCATCCCCGACCTGCCCGACGTTTAGCGTCCGGGAGATGGGCGGTATTGCCGCCGTACCTCCCGCCACGCGTCAAGCGTTGGGCTGTGGCGGAGCCCTCTCCCCTGAAACCACCTTTGTCCATAAGCAGTGCACCCCAGAACCGGAAACCGCCCCTGCCTGCGTCACCTGCCTGCCCAGTGACATCACCCCCTGCACAATCACCGCTTACGTTACCCCCATGCCCAGTCACTATGCCGAGTCACCTGCCTGTGTGGCCTCCTGCCACGTCACCATCCGTACATGATGACGTCATCCCGCCACGTCATCATGCTGACGTCACCCGCCGTACAATGTCACATCATGCTGACGTCATCAGCACATTTTTGGCGCGAAGGGCAAAAAATCGCACTTCAGAGCCCCGGAATCCGACTCTGAGGCAGTTTTTGATGAGCGATTTGAGCGATAGGCGCAAATCGCTCATCGCTAGATTTTTTGGGCCTGAATGGGGAATCTTCAGGGTATCGTTTCATTCTGCGGGCCCCAGCAAGGGCGAAAGGCGCCGAATGACCCATTTTTCTTCGCAGAGCTTGCCGGAAGGAGCAGAAAACAGTTTTGAAAGAAACAGAGGTCGAACAATGGCCATTTATTTGTGAATAAGACCCACAACACCTCAGAACAACATCAATTTATTGCCAAAGGGTATCAGAGGAAGAAGTAGAGCCAAAGAGTATTAGCCGAAGATTTTTTAAGGGCTCGAAGCACTTAAACATTGATGAGCCCCCCAGAAAGTCAAATCAAGAGGTGTAAGCCCATCCTAGCTCTCAAATCACAGTCAGAGGCATTTAAAACCGCCGAACAGCAAGGGTGCAAAGACCAATGCACAGTTATGATAGATGAAAAGCGCAGAGCCACCAGGACAGATATTAACTCATTTTGATACAGCTGCCCCCAGAAAAGCTCAAAGATATTTTCTGGCATTTATTTCTGGATAGGATTAGGTTGAAGTAATCAATTTTCTGTCAGACCTGTTAGGTTGGTTGTAATAGGTAATTTTGGATAAATCTTCCCTATATATACCACCCTCTGTTTTGTTTAAAGGGTCGGTTGGTTGATAGTTTTTTCAGTGGAGACTCGCGCTGTATACCTGATATGTTTTCTGTAATCAAAGACTGCTGAAAAGCTTGGAGGAAAGACTGTCTGCTCTGTGTTTAATGGTTTTAAGAAGTGAATTTGGAATTCATGTGCTGCAACATGACTCAATAAGTTTTCCTATCTCTGTTTTTTCCATTGATATACCGTCTAAATAGCAGAAAGAAAGAATAGTCTAAAATTGGTTTAATTGCCCTCTATGCTCATTTTCTGTTGTTTCTTTATGTTTTCCTCTGGATCAGTCATGAATATGAATTCCCTTCGGCTCATATTTCCCCTAATCCATTCATCTTTGATAGTTGTCTAGGAATTCTTAACTGCTCCTAGATAGAGCTCATTCACCTTCCCCCTTTAAGCATAGTGAGAGATTCTTTGTTGCCTCTCATTCCTTATCCCTCATTCCATCCTTTTAAGCTTTGAGTGTTGTTTCATGAGCAGCTACCTTGCTCCTTATTTCTCTTGTGACCAAGAAAACGCACAAGCAATCCGACTCCTTGACACCACGCCCAATGGTTTGAAACTTACTAGACTATGTTTTTCCTCTCTACCTGAAAACATCATCCTTCCCACCAAAAAGCAAAACAAAACCCTTGGACTTGATAACTAGCCTAAAATCATTTTAAACAAAGCTAAATCATAAAGAGAGAGCCCTCTCTGATTGCAGGTTGGCTAGAACCTGCAGTCCAAAGTTGGTCTGTGGTTACCTCGGCCGTATCCTTTTCCGGAGCTTAAGGAAAACCTGAGTGATAACAGACCCCAGGCTCCTTGACAATGGTTAATTCGAGTTTTACCGTTTGTAATACGCGCAAATCTTCTATCTTTCCCAATGCAATAGACTTGATTATCTCAAAGGTTCAGACATGATTTCGTGATTGACTCCTTTAAGAGAAGCTTCCCAAAATGTATCAATTACAATTGGATTTATTTCCTACTGCAAGATGTATCTACTTGTTTGTTTTAACTATCTTCGAGAGTTAATTACTCCCTACTCCAAGATACTAGTCTAAGCTATATTGGTGATAAGAGCCCTAGAAATAAAAAAGATTGCTAGATCACTTTTAATTAAGCATTGCTTTTATGGGTTGTTCCTTAAGTAAATAGGTATGGAAATGAAACTTTGATGGTGTGAGGACTTGACTCCAAACACTAAAAAATGCACCTAAAATGATAAGCAATTCGTTTTTCTTTCAATGAAATTCTAGCTAAAAGAAAGAGTTCGAGAATGCAATTCTTTTAAGAAACAATTCTTTCTTTCAACATGGAAATGAAAAGAAAATATTTTTTTCTTTTTCAATAAGAAATCAAAACGAGACTAACGTTGAATCAATTTTTTTTTGTAGTTTCGAGTTTTGAAAAGTGAAAGAGCAGGCAGCGGGAGGCGAACGAAAGAGAGAGAGTGATTGGATCGACAAACTAGCGGAAGACACCGGTTAGTTAGATCCTTCTTTCTCTATTTACATCTCATAAAGAAGAATAATCAGATAGCTTTCCTTGTTTGTTGCTAAGGCACTATCACCTCTTAGAGTGGGATAGGGGCATTCCGTATTGGATACTTTTCCCAACAACACTATCCTCGAGTCATTATCCATCATGAGAATTTTGGGCTGGAGATCTACTTGGATCTCCTTATTGCGACATCTAGTCTTTATGATCTGAATTCGTTTCTCACTAGAGGACAGTGCCTCTGTCTGGATTTCCTTATCACAGGCCAGTGCATTGTCCATTTGTGCTTCTACATTTGCAACAACCAAATGCTGTTCCTTTCGATTTTGATTAACAGGTTGGACTTGAGTCCTCTTGGTCTTTTTCTTATGGGGTTTTGCCTGGGTGATTTCACGCTTTTCCCTAGAGGTTCCTTTTGAGTTCTTCCCCATTTTTAAGACTCTTATTTGTTGTCGAAGTTGCTTAATTACGTTCAGCAATCTCTACTGTTCCTTTCGCAATCTTTTAATTTCTTCCTTTTTCTTAGAAGGAACAGTTGTTTGTTTTCTCAGGCCCGGGCTTTGTACCTTAGGGATTGCACCTTCATCTAGGACAATTTCCATGTTTCCTTCTTGGAACACTTCTTCAATGTTCTATTGATCGGGTTTTTCAAGGGTAGAAACCATGGTTTGTTCTATTGTCTCGTGGGAAACTTCTTCTTCTACCTCTTCTTCATCATGCATTTCTTCGGGTGTATTCTGACTAGGAACAGATTGTTCCTCTCCTTCATCCCTGTCACTCTTTTCCCCAGATACGCTCTTATCATGAGCAAAGTGATCCTCTTCTTCTTTGTCTTCATCGCACATTTCCTCAGATGCACTTTTATCATGAGCAGAGTGCTCCTGTGGTTCTTCTTTGGTATGGGGGTTGACTGGGTTGTGAGGTTGGACATACTCGCCCATATTGGCCAAAATTTGGGCCAATTCATCTTCTTGCAGAGGGTTTTGCGGTGAAATTTCACTACGCTGCCCTATTTCCTCCCCTTCTTCCTGACCGGATTGTTAAGTCTCCTCCTCCAGTTCTTCTTCCTCATTTTCTTCCAATTCTTCTTCATTCTCCCCACCTTCCAATTGTGGAGGTTGTTCATCTTATGAATCATGTATTTCCACAGGTTGGCTAATGTTTCCCTAGGAATCTCCCAGCATTCCTATACTCCTTGCCAATCTAACCGATTGTCTTCATTTCAGTGGTCTGCTCAATGTGCTGGTGATATGTTTTCATTTTGGGGTTGGCAAAGCCAGTCCCCCATCTATCGAGAAAATCAATTCCTCCCAACTACTCTGTTGTTGGGAAAGACTGTAATTGACTATCAGTCGAATTAACCCATGGTGGCTTACTACTGACTCTACATGGCGATATTTCCTCATGCTTCAGGAAACATCATGTAATAAACAATCTAAGAATGCAGGCAAATTCACAGCACATTTTTGCTTTAACACAACTAAAAGTTTGAGATGGCGTGGTCTTACCATGTCTTTTCTGCCATTGTAAGTGATGTAGCTTTGGATAATTCTCACCAATTCTGCCCAAGGCTCTCCCAGGGATGCCAGCAAGACTCCTTTCCCTTTGACAGTAAGGTTCTGCCCTTCATCCTAGAAGATGGTTATGGCGTCTCGCAGTCTCACCTTTTTCAGAGTCCACACAGGTCCAACAGCTGGTAGTCCTGAAACTTCAGCAATTATGTCATATGTGACTGCTATCTATCTCCCTATCACCATGGAGTAATTTTCTTGCAAGTTCTGCAAAAACTCGATTGCCACTCTCGTTGGATTGTTGTAGACAGTTAAGGTAAGCTATCCATCCTGCCCTTGCTAGGATTTCGCGTGCAGCATCAGAGACCATTAACACCTGTGGCTCACTGCGAATTGATCTTCCTCCCATGCTTAGCACACTGTAAAAACACAGAGACGACGATGGAACAACAGGCTGTTCAAATTTTTAGCTCACTGTTAAGAAAACACAGAGGAGATGATGGAACAACAAGCTGTTCAAATTTCTAACTTACTACTAATTTTTGCAGAGAAAAACATGGAAATAGCGTCGGAACAACAAGCCATGCATATTGGGAAACAAAATACCATTAGGCTTGCTATTCCCAAGTCATAATACCTCCGAATAGTAAGCTGACACGTATGCCAGCGAATTATGAGATCACCCACGCCCCCCTGTAATGTGATAGGTCGTCCTCAGCCGTCAAATAAAGGAGCAGCATGTTGAACTACCATCGTACAGTGAAATAAAGGAACAACGTATAGATATATGACATGTTTACAAAAATGAGCGAATTACCGAAATCGAGGCATATGATAAAATCACTAATAAATATGGAAATGCCGTGATATGATGCGAGAAATGGAGGATAGGACAGCTGACGTGAATAAAAGTTCTTATGCGGTCATTATCCACTTTAACCATCATGATTGATTTGTAAATGATTTTCATGTATCAAAGGTTCGAAAGGGTTATATACATAATCTCATTTGAAATCACTATAAAGATATAAGAAGAAGGGTTTTATATTGACTATTGGTGTATAAAAAATATGACTTCAATACCATCAACAGAGCTCTGTTGCCCACAGGTGTCCATAACCTTGACAAAGTTGTTTATTTCACCCTTGGAACCATAATCCTTTGTGTATGCGTAGGAAATTGTTGTGCAATGTCAGAATGGAGGCCATTGTGCTGGCTTGGTAACTAGATGAATTACAATGCCATTCACCAGGAAGGAGTGAAAGGTGGGTAGGCTGGCTTGTGATGAGACCTCCTGTTCCAAGGACTTTTTTCCTGGTGTGCCTCTTGGATCATATCCCTAGTGTGGTAGCCATAGTTGGAATGCTACTTCACTTTCTTCCTTATGATCATGGTAGGATGGCTCTTGATGAGACCCCCTATCCTTCATTTGACAAATCATGTTAGTAATCATATAGATATACATTTTTTCTTTTTCTTCTTTTCTTTTTTTATAGCACTTTTCCTATATATATACAGAGGGTGGCTCAACACTCCTTAAGAGTAGGGATGGTGGAAGAAGTCTGAACATCTCAATAGAGAAAAATATGCCCTTATTCTTATTCAATAATAATGATCAAAGATAATTATGGGGATTTAGAAAGAACCATCATGATAAAAAAATTATCAATCACATTGGTATTAGTAAAAATAATGACAGCAAGGTGATATAAATAGTTGTGTCCTTTCCTCTTTTCTCTTATCAATTCAAAGCAATTTATTCTAAATATAGTGACTTTTCTTTGATTTGCTGATTTTAGTATCTTCTTGTTTTTGTATTCTTGCATAAATGTTAAGTTGTGCCTTAAATGACTGGTCATCACTCACAAAAATCCTCTAAATGGTAAAATACACATACACAAAAAAGAAGAAAAATGCACTCAAAAAGTGTTGTTCTCAAGATGGAACATATGTTGTTTCTTTTAGAGGGACGACAAAAGAATATTTGCACACAAAAATGCAACCAAAAAGGAAAAAAACAAGCTTGGAGTTGTTGTTCCTTGAGAAGAACAACAACTGTTCCTTAATTGGAACAGCAAATAAAGAAAGTGCAAACAAAAGATGCGAAAACGTTGTTCCTTTGGAAAAGAACAGCAGAAAAATGAAAGTGTTGTTCCTTCGGAAATGAACAGTAGAAAAACAAAGGTGTTGTTCCTTCGGAAAGGAACAACAAAAAAATGAAAGTGTTGTTCCCTCGGAAAGGAACAACAGAAAACGAAAGTGCTGTTCCTTCGGAAAGGAACAACAGAAAATGAAAGTGTTGTTCCTTCGGAAAGGAATAGCATAAAAACAATGGTGTTGTTCCTTAAGAAAGGAACAACAAAGATGTGGATGTGTTGTTCCTTCGGAAAGGAACAACAAAAGGGCAGAAATGTTGTTCCTTCGGAAAGGAACAACAAAATACAAAAGTGTTGTTCCTCCGGAAAGGAACATCAAACAACGAAAATGTTGTTCCTTCGGAAAGGAACAACAAAATGCAAAAGTGTTGTTTCTTCAAAAAGGAACAACAAAACAACAGAAACGTTGTTCCTTCAGAAAGGAACAACAAAATGAAAAAGTGTTGTTCCTTCAAAAAGGAACAGCAAAGTGGTGAAAATGTTGTTCCTTCCGAAAGGAACAACAAAATGCAACAGTGCTATTCCTTCGAAAAGGAACAACAAAGCGGTGAAAATGTTGTTCCTTCGAAAAGGAACAACAGAATGCAAAATTGTAGAAATGCAGAAATATGTACAAAAAGTAATTTACACAAACAAAACATAAAACGTTATGTACAAAATTTAAAAGAAATCAAATTTCTTAGTGAACCAAAGGTGAGGAAGAGTTTTCTTCCTCAGCCAGAATTTGCATGTTAGAGTCTTTCCGAATTTGTTGGTAGAAGGATTCCCGAGTAAGCGGTTTGCGGTATAGTCGAACTCGGTGGCCATTTGCTTTAAAAGAGTGTCCATATCTGTCGATGGTAGTTAAATTAATGGTGCCATTATCATGCACTTTCTAGATTTCATACGGTCCCAGCCAGCAAGTTTGAAGTTCCCCCGGAAAATCCTGAAACCTGGAATCGTATAAGAGTGCCCAATCTCCTTCGTGGAAGACTTTCTTTTTGATGAGGGCGTGATGGTATTTTTCTCTTTGTTGTTGGATTAATGCAGCATGTTGAAGAGCGGAGAGCCTGATTTCATCTAGCTCATTAATTTGCTGTAGTCTATTAATCTGGGCCTCATTTAAATCTAGACCGACTTCTTGTGCTGTTATCAACATTTATATTTTGAATTCTATTGAAAAGATGGGTTCCTTTCCAAATACTAGCTGATATGGTGAATAACCAGTGGTGTTTCTCCACATTGTTCGATATGCCCACAAGGCTTCTGGAAATCTTGTAGCCCAATCGCGTCTGTGTGATGCAATGGTTTTTGTTAATATTTCTTCTATTACTTTATTCATACTTTCTACTTGGCCATTTGCCTGTGGGTGGTATGGAGTGGTAATCTTGTGCTGAATATGATAGTTTTTTAATGTTACAACAATTTTATTACTAGCAAACTGTGGTCCTCCGTCTGTGATTATGTCTCTTGGGAGGCCATATCGCACAAATATCTAGAACAGGAAATGAATGACAGAATCCTCTGTAGCTCTTGGAAGTGCCTCTGCTTCAACCCATTTGGTCACATATTCTATTGCTACCAAAATATATGTTTTCTGTTTTGATGATGGGTTGTTTGGACCAACAAAATCGAGCACCCAATGCTCAAATGGCTCAATGAATAGCTGTGGGTTCAAAGGCGTTTTGTCGGACTATCCAGGGCGTCTTACTCTTTGGCAACTGTCACAAGCTTGAATTAATTTCTTTGCATCTTTGAAAATTGTTGGCCAGTAATACCCTGTTTGCAGAACTTTGTGACTAGTTCTTCGATCTGTAAAATGTCCGCCACATGGCACATCGTGACAGGCTTTTAGAATGTCAAATATTTCATCTTCACGAACGCACCTTTTGATGTGCATATCTGCCCCTATATGGAATAGGTAGCCCCCAATCCAAGAAAATCGAGTACTATGTTGCACAATCTGTTTTCATTCATTGGGGGTTAGATGCTTTGGTAATTTGCCTATGGCTAAATAATTCGCAACATCAGCATACCAGGGCGTTTTGACAGTGACAACAAATAAATGTTCATGTGGAAATTGATCTTCGACTGCTGTTGCGTCCACTGGCTTTGGTATTCGTGAGAGAAAGTCAGCTACAAGATTATCTTTCCCAGGTCGATCTTTTATTGTGATGTCGAATTCCTGCAATAAAATCAACCATATTATTACTCTACCGTTTGTAATTGGTTTATTTTCTAAATATTTTATGGCAGAGTGATATGTATATAAAACAACGGTATATCCAGTGATATAATGCCTAAATTTATTCATAGCATGTATTACAACTAAAAATTCTTTTTCAGTAACAGTATAGTTTAGCTCAATATGAGACAAATTCGTGCTAATATAATAGATTGCATATGGTTTTTTGTCTTCTTCCTACCCAAGGACTGCTCCAATAACTGTGTCTGAAGCATCTGATGAAATTTGAAATGGCAAGTCCCAATTTGGACCTCTGAGCACTGGGGCTGTTGACACAAGCTTTTTCAATTCCTCAAAAGCACTGTCACATTTATATGTCCAAACAAAATCAACATTCCCTATTAGTGCATATAGAGGTGCATCTATTTGAGAAAAATGTTCTATAAATCTCCTATAATAACTAGAAAATCCAGGAAAACTACGTACCTCTGTCTGTGTGGTAGGAGTAGGTATTAACACAATTATCTGAATTTTGGCCAGATCTACTTGTATTCCAACTGCTGAGATATAATGACCTAGGATGAGCCCTTCGGTCATCATCATATAGCACTTTTCGTGGCTCAAGTAGAGCTTGGTGGCAATACATCGTTGCAACACCTTTTCCAATGTGTCTAGTGCTGGGTCAAAATCATCTCCGTATGGTGTGAAATCATCCATGTATACTTCGAGCCCTTCATTTATTAAATCTGAAAAGATGCTGAGAATGGCCCTTTGAAATGTGGCAGGGGCATTGCATAGGCCAAAGGGTAGGACTCTGTAGGCAAATGTTCCCCAAGGATAGGTAAAAGTGGTTTTGTCCTGGTCTTCAGGGGCAATCTGAATCTGATTGTATCCACTGAAGCCATCCAAGAAAGAAAAGAATTTCTTTCCTACTAATGTGTCTAATACTTGATCAATGAATGGAAGGGGGAAGTGGTCTTTCTAGGTGGCTTTGTTTAATTCTCTATAATCTACACAAATCCTCCACTTTCCATTCTTCTTTGGCACCACAACTAGCGGAGAGACCCACTTGCTATCGGAGATTGGATAAATAAAGTTTACATCCAAAAGTTTTTGTAATTCAGCTTTCACAATGTCTTTCAGGTGAGGGTTGAGTCTCCGTTGGGGTTGGTGAACAAGTCTCACATCTTTTTCTGTATAAATGTGGTGTGTACAAAGCTGGGGGTCGATTCCTTTCATGTCTAGATAATCCCATGCAAAAGCTTCCTTATATTTTCTCAGTAGTTGGATCAGCTTCTCTTCTTGTTTAGGAGTCAGGTTATTATTGATGTTTAAGGTTTTTCCTGGCTCAATCTCTATAGTTTTGTTGTTTGAAACAGAGGTAGTGGGTATTGTTTGATCATGGGTGTCTTTGAGAGGATCTTCTTCTAGTTCATTGTCAAATTCCGCCTCTATCATGTGACATTGTATGCGAGATCTAGATTCATCTTGGTTAATGAATTTGTTAATGACATCATCCTCTGTTTGATTTTTAAAATCGAGGGCATCTTCTATGGTTAATGGGGATCTAATGTTTTCGGTGAGGTATGATATAGGATGTTTGTTAGTTTTTATTATTGTTACACTTGGCTGGGCTGGAGGGTATAAGGCTAGGTTCTTGATGTTACTTCCTCTAGTTATGGTCATACTGCCTTGTCGGCAGCCAATGTAAGCATCAACGGTCGCAAGCCAAGGTCTGCCTAGGATCAACGGGTGTCCATCAAGTCGGTTTTTGGGGTTTATTATCAGAAAGTCGGCAGGATATTCCCAGGAATCAACAGATACCATGACATCATGTAGTGTACCTTCTGGCCTAACCACTGATCGGTCAGCTAATTCTAATAAGCTAGAAGTTGGTTCTAGTGATATAATGACTAGTTTTTGACAAGTGGTGGTTATTAAAATATTAATTGCAGCCACTAAATCAACTAAGGAATTTGAAAAGGTTTGTCCATTGATTTGCACTGTCATTATTGGATTTCCTGGATCTTCATATTTGACAGGTGCTTCTCTCCCTAATAATAGATTAGATAGGGTGGCAACTACTTGGATTGTTAGGTTATTTGTTATTCTCCTCCTTTGTTTTTTTATATAGAGTTTTTTAATGGTTTTTGCATATATTGGGATATCTTGGATAGCTTGGAGGAGTGGGATTTTTATGTACAAATTTTTTAGTTCTCCCAGAATATCAAATTCAGGATGTTCTATAGGGTGCGGTATGATTAATCGTTCTGGGAATGGGGGAGAAGATGTGGTTGCTTGGTCATGAGTTTGTTGTCTGACCACATCTTCTTCTTGTAATGGTTGTTCTATAGGTAACTGATTTTCAACTTGGGCTTGTTTGTCTCCCTCGGTTTCTACAATATGCCCAGACCTTAATTGAAGGTTGTTGCACTCCCTTAGATCAGTTTCTAGTTCTGGTGTTTTGATTATTTGAATAGATTGAACCGGTCTGTTATTTGGGTTCAGGTTGGGTTGGGCTGGGAGTTGCGGTCTTAAATTGGACTGGTGGTTTTTTTGTATTGCTCACAGTGTAGGTTGAGAGAGTGGAATGGTTCCTACTGGCTGATTTATCGGTCTTTGCCAGTTTGTCTGCCAGGCTTGACTCTGCGAAGTGGGAGGGGACCATTGTGTTGGATATGCATTGTTTTGCCAATATGGTGGAGCGTAGGGGAAATTAGGCCAATTAGATTGGCTCGTTTGGTTTGGCCAAGGGGATGAGGAAGGAAATGGTTGTTGTGACCAATTTGAGAAGGGAGGTTGATTTTGCCACATTGTATTATATTGCCGAACATGATATTGCGGAGGCTGGAAAGAAGAAGATGGATCGGAGAACATACCTGATTGTCGTGACTGCCATTGACGACACTGGTTAAGTAGGTACATCAGTTCTAGTTCTTCTTCCGCTTCTTTATATACTACTTTTAAACTAGGAAGTGAGGGGCAACTCTCCGTAGAGTGGTCTTTTGTACAAATAGCGCAGATTTGAACTGCATCTAGTGGGCACTCTTTGTGGCTGTGTTTCTTTCTTCATCTGGGACAAAATATTGCCAAATTTTTCTCTACTTCTGCTTGTTTTTTTTTCGCTTGCATAATATCGAGCTGTGTTGTCAGAGTCTCCAATATAAGAATTTTGAATTTTCTAGTAAATTTCCAAATTCTGCATGAGTTACTCCTTCTCTAGAGATCTTGTTGTCCCTTGTAAACCTGTCCTGTTCTGTGGGTTTTAGCCCTGTGTTGCCTCGTGAGCTCCTAATACATAAATCAATGATGTTAGCAAAATTTTCTTGATAAATATCTCCTTTTCCCATAATATTTAGTGTTTAAACCCATTGTTCCTTCATGCCTTTAATTAATGTTGTTTTAATACATTATCAAGTAAGGGTAATGATGCATAAGGATATATTTGAAGATTATACTGAAGACGTTCAACATATTCTTCTAATGTCTCATTAGGTCTAGCTACCATCTGAAATATTTCATCTTTTAACTCTCTAGACCTACAATAACACTGATATTTCCTCAAGAAAGCACCTTTCATCTGATCCCAGTCATTTATAACACCTCCACCCAACCCCATAAACCATCGTAAAGTAGCCACTTTCAATGTAGAGGGAAATAGTTTCAACTTTTGGGGGTCAGGGGTATAGTCATATCCTCTGCACAACACATCAAATTCAAACAAAAACGCATCTGGGTCCTCTGATGTTAGGCCATGAAATGTAGGGATGTGCTGGAGAGGAATGGCCTTCATAGGTGCATTAATTGCAATATCTACAATGGGATATTGCAATGTAGAGGTTTGGGGGGTTTGCTGGTTGTGGGCCATTTGGTCAAATATGTGCCAATAACCTTCTGGGATTTCTAGGAGGGTATTCCTAGGCTGGCTAGAAGGAGCAGGAATGGCCTTAACAGGAATGGCTTTAACAACACTTCCTTGGTCTGGGATGATGAGAGTTCCTTGCTGAATTAATGTTTGAGGGGATTCTAGCTCTTCAGGTTTTTCGGCTTCGTTCTAGATGATTTTTACAACACTTCCCTTATCTGGGCTGCTTAATGGCTAAACTATTCCAAGAGGAGATTTTGGCTCTTCAGTTTCCCCTGTTTCTCCTCTTCCCTTGCAGAGATTACTAAGGTTCCCTTCTTGCAATGCTTTTGGGCTAGAATTCTCAATTTCTTGAAAATATTGCTCCTCTGTTTGGCTGTGCACCTCAACAAAGGCTACAAATTGTGATCCTGTGGCCTGAAGGGAACTAGTAGGTTGTCTAGAAGTAGCTTTTCTAGGTCCTACTGAAGGCTGAGATTCTGCTTTTTTAAGGATTTCGTCTATAAAGGTCAATTGTCTAAGTTCCACTGGACACTTAGCTTTATCAGGCTTGGGTAGTGGTTTAGGATTCTTTTCAGGCTTTTTCTGCTTAGTCATGCACAAATCAAATGCTGATTTCTACCCAAAACAATAGCAAATCTGCAGGAAAGCGGGTAGGGGAGTAGGGTTGTTACATGCTCTGTACGCAGGTTCTTACCTTCCGTTTTTAAAACCCAACTCTCTCCTAGCAGGTACTTACACTACTCTCAAAACAAACAAATGGCTACACTCTTCCCTGGCAAAGGTGCCAAAATGTTGAGTAGTAAAAAGGGTTTTTTTCACCTCTAATTACCCTACATTAATTATCAATCCAGGTATGATTTGTTATCTCAAAGAGTGTAATCAGTCTGAGGCAGTCACTTGTCAAGAGTAATGCTAGTAGTATAGTTCTTTTACAAAAGTAAATAAATGTTGGAAACAAAATCTAAATGTAATGGCAAGAAATGGGAATGCTTCGTAACTAAATGTTACACTAAAAAATGTCACCTTGACTACTTACAGTTAGTATGGCTCAAATCAACAGTCATGCTACCCTCTTAGGCAAGTCTCATGCCTCTGTTATCCATCTCAAACTCAAAGAAGAGAGAAAGTCTTGTAAAAACTATGTTTATCTCTGGGGTCGCAGGTTCTCTCTAGCCTTACCTGCGGGGACGCTGACCATGTTCACAAAATCTGCGTCCATGGACGCTCTGTATGTTAAGGGACAGGTGCGTCCCTCTGTAAAAGGCAAAATGCGCGAGTTTTATCTTGAAAAAGTTACTTGTGGTTACTTCTAGAACATTCTAGAGGTCGGTTTGATGAAATGGATGCGCCTCCAGTTGGTTCATGTATCTCTATTAAGGGGGAACTTATCCCATCAATAAGGGAGCTATCCCACCCATAGAGGGGGATGATCCCATTGATAGTGGACCTGAATAACCTCTTTACAGCACTATAAATAAAGGCATTGAGCCAGAAGGAGAGGAGGTTGGAGCTATACATTTTCTTTGGGTAAATGCTGCAGGATTTAGGTCTTCCATTAGAGCCTTTGTGAGGAGAGATTGTCTTCACTTGATTCTACTTGGGAGAGGGTGAGCTTTGTCAAAGTAGAGGAAAACCCTTGATGGACCCTGGGAGGAACTTGCACAACACCAAGGCCAGGTTGTAAGAGTTTCTTTGTTTCGTTATTAATACAAACTGGTTTATTTTTCTCAATAGCTTGTGTTAATGAGTTATTTCATGTGTTCCTTGGTCTGCATGTTGAATATATGTTTTATTATATGAAATGCAAGTGCTTGGTAATTGTTTGATTGTTTGTGGTTGCAGGAATTGACTTGAAGGAGGAGCTCATCCGGATCGTCAAGAACGGACTTCAACAACAGCGTTTTGGAATAAGGTAAGCCTAAACACTTGTAGTTTTCATGTTGTAAAAGGTGTATTTAGAGAAAGATCACTCCATTTTGTCTTGTTTGTCATTAGAATGTCTTAGACTTCTAGGAAGGTCAGTCGTGTCCGCACCCTTGACAGATTCCGTGTGACAAATTGGCGACTCCGCTGGGGAATCCATTAATGAGAGAGTCTTTTCCTTTATATGAACTTTGCTTTGAGAAAATCATTTTTATTTTCTGGTTTTTGACTGTGAGAATTAGTATTTGGGTGGCTTAGCTTTAGATTTAGTTAGATTGGTTTTTCTTCATTTTTCCAGAAGGACGCAGTCTCTGAGTACTGCACAGTGCGTCTTTGGACGCGCTGTTGCCGTCTGCACAGAGCGGGGCCGCACCTGTGACAACGGGTTGCCTGCGTCTTCCTGTAAAACTTAAGAAAATTCCATTTTTGCTTTAAATTACTTTTAGATTTTGTTTTTCCTTAGTGTTTTCTGCCCAGATCCTTTAGTACCCTGTCAAGAATTTTCACCTGAACTTGTTTTGTGAGCTTTGAGTGTTTTAGTGGTTTTCAACGAAGTTTAGACCTAGGGTTTGATTTTTGGAAAGGCTTTGTAGTGACTTTGATAGTAGAAAGTTGTCCAGCCTTAGATCTCTCTGGTTAGTCAACCTTCTTAGAAGTCGGGCCTGTCGTAAAGTCTCCTTTTGTGAGCAACTTGCCATTTGAGTTGTTTTGGGTCAAATTTCGAATTACTTGTTTATAAAGTATTGATTTCCATTTTACAAAAAGAACAAAAAGATTAGAGTTTTGTTTTGGCTAGTTTTTGATTCTGCAATAAGCTAGTCCTTGATTTGATTGTGATCAAGTAAAACACCTTAGAAATAATCATTGTTAGTTTTGGCCTCGTTAAGATTGCTTAGAGTAAATTTGCCTTTAGTTTGCTTATGAGTGCATTTTCATAGATTTTAAGAGTTGTTAAGATTGATTTTTGGTTATATTAGATTTACTTGCTTTATTAAAAGAAAAATACAAAAACATCTTCTTAAAAAGTCTTGTTTCAAGTAGCTTTTTGTTTTCAAAAGAAGAAAAGAGTTTTTTCGTGCATGTAAAGAGAAGTTATGTTTTTATGCTTGGAAAAGAAAAACGAATTGTTTCTTTGATTGTCTTCAATTAAGAAGTTGCTTTTATAAAGATTGCATTCTCTCAACTTTTTAGTTAAGCAATTCATCGAAAAAGTAAAGTAGTGGATAAATCATTCTAGGTGCATTTTGTAGTGGTTTCGAGTCGAGTCAACACACCACTAGTTTCACTTCCATCACCTTTTGACTTAAGAAACAACCTTAAAAGTAACGCTTAAATTAAAATCAATCTAGTAATCTTTATTTTTCTAGGGCTCTGAAGCACCAACATAGCTTAGGCTAGGGTCTTGGAGTAGGTGAGTACTTAACTCTCCAAGACTACAAAACCAAACAGATAGTCTATCTTGAGTAGAACAAATCCAATTGTTTCAGTTACATTCTGGGAAAGCTCCTCTTAAAGGAGAAGCACGAGCTCGTGTCCGAACCAGTGAGGGGATCATTCCTCCCTCGTTGGGAACGACGCCAGGCAGTACGTATTACAAACGGTAAACCTCGGATTAACCATTGTCGAGGAGCCAGGGGTCACTTATCGGTAAACCTTGGATTGTTGTCAAGGAGCCGGTAAGGGGATTGGAGCTTGCTACTCTGCCCTTGCGTGCTGTCGGAGTTTAGACTGTTCCCCCAGGTGTAATTGTTGTGATTGGTAACCTTAGTGGCCATAATATCTAGGATTCTACCCAAGGTGACGGTGGAGGGAAGGTCCCACTGTACCTGGAGCAGACGTCGGTTATACTCACTTGGATTTTCTGGGGGGTTCGCTTCACTTCGAGACGGTTAAAGTGGAGGAACTTGGTCCAGTCTATTCATTAAGCAGGTTGCCGGGGTAACTGTTCCACCCACTATTTCTGTACTGAATCCTGCGAGGTTGGGCCTAATCACCAACTAGCGCTTTTGGTCCGGAAGACTACTGTTTGTGTGTGGTTTGACGCTCTAGATTATTTAGGCGTGTGCTTCAAATTTGATTGGTTCTTTAGAAGACTTTAGGTGGTTTGATTTGAAATTTTTTACTTTGTTTTCGTGTGTTGTAGTTAAAATCTTTAATTGTGGCGGAATTACCGAGAAGGTCCCGTCGAATTGCGGGCCAGTCTCCTGAAGTTGTTTCTGTGGCCGAATTGTTGAGAAGATCCCGTAGACTTAGGGGATCCCCTCCTCGAGACGACCCAGGTAATTTAGAAGGGTTAAAGGTCCTTGTAACTCCTCCTAGTGGCAGTAGAGTAGGATCACCTGAAGAAGGAGAATCTTCCTTGGTAGTCCATCCAGATTACCAAAGTTTAGAAACAGGTTACAATCCCGAAGCTGTTACAGTTTCCGAGCTTGCTGGTAGTTTTTCATCTGCCAGTGAAACAGGCGAAGAACCTGAAATTTCAGAACCTGTTACTCCAACTCCTAGTGTTCCTGATTCACCAAGAATAGAAAGAATTATCACCGAAAATCTTCCTGTTGGATTAATTGCTATAGAAGAACTTGTTCCAGAGGAAGAAATAGGCGTTTCTGATTCTGAAGATCTAATTACCCTTGATCTAAGGGAGCGTGAATCCATCTTTTACAGTCCTCCTAGAAGTGAATCTTGGTACCTTGCATTAACCAATTTTTTAGACAACTCAGTAGGTTTTTCTACACCTCGTACTCCGGTTCCACCTAGAGGAATTCATTCTCCTGTAAATATGTCTGGTCAGTCATCTGTGTTTTCACAAAGTCCTGAATCATTTTTACATGGCGGTCCTTCTGTTCCTACTGGGTATCAATCACTTTCTGGTACCTTTGCGGGAGCATCTCCTCAACCCATTGATCATGGGTTATTAGTTGGAAACAGTGGTAATGTACCATTGAGTATAGGTGAAGTTTATATGATGTCAGGTTCAACTCCCATTAACCAACCTCAAGGTGGCCAATTACCGCCTGGGGGGCAACCTTCGTTAATGCCTGGGGGGCAACCTCAAGGTACTTCATTCGTGACTGGGGGGCAACCTCAAGGGTATCAACCCCAAGGGTATCAACCCCAGCCTCAATATGTACCCCAAAGTCAACCTCAGTATCAGTATCAACCTCAAGGATGGCAACCTCAAGGATGGCAACCCCAAGGGTATCAACCCCAAGGGTATCAACCTCAAGGATACCAACCTCAAGGTCAAGGTCAACCCCAGTATTCGTATTTACCTCAAGGTTATCAACCTACGGGTCAATACCCTGGTCAAGGTTATCAACCACCTCAAGGGCAATCATATGGGACTGCACCTTACAGTTATCAACCCTATCCTCAATACGGCTATGGATCTCAGTATCCTCAACCTGTTACGAGTCAATACCCTGGAATGTTAACATGGGATCCGTCACAGGGTCAACAGATGTCGCAACCAAGTATACAGTCGGTACCTCAAGCAGGACAACCTGCAGTTCCTGGTCCACCCCAGCAACCGCAACCTGTCCAGTCAAGTGTTCAGACCCCTGTAACTTCTGTAGTTACTCAGCCGCCAATTGCACCTAGTACTCCACCTCACACGGCTGCAGCAACTACCGCTTCATCTACCATGCTTACTTCTGGAGTATCGGCAGCTCCGGTTTCTACTGTCCCTGTAACCACTCCTCAGACATCTGTACCGTTGTCTGGACCCACGGTTCAAACCACAGTCCAGATGCCTGCAGGCCAACCTGGTACAAGTACGGTTGTTACTACTCAACCTCAATTTGTTCAACCTCCGTACCAGGGACAGTATCAACCTGGGCAAGCTGCCCAACAACCGGTTTACCAGTATCAACCGTATCCTGGGTACACTTATCAACCACCTCAGCAACCCCAGTACGGTCCGGTTAATCCTGGTTTTCCAGGAGGATATAATATCCCCAATGCGACTCCTGTTCCTAGTTATCCTGGATATCCTCCTCCTGGGGCTGGTATTGTGACTCAGAGTTTTAGAGATCCTAACCGGCAGTTACCGTTTATTGCGACTTTAGATTTACCCGACTTGACGCGCCTAACGAACGATCCAATTCAATATCTTCCGTTCTGGCCGCCAATGCCAAATAAGTTGCCCAGCGATATACCCAAGTTCGAAGGTAAGTCTGGAGAGGATCCGTCTAATCACGTGATGACTTACCACCTCTGGTGTGCATCAAATTCCATCTCAGATGATTCCATCCGCTTACGTCTTTTCCAGCGTACACTCATTGGTCTCGCAGCCAAGTGGTACATTGAGTTACCACGGGCCTCTTTTTACAACTTTAGCCAGTTAGCTACCTCGTTCTTAACTCATTTTCAGTTACCAGTCAGATACGATAATGGTACAGAATTATTAACTTCGCTAAAACAATCGACATCCACGTACATTTCTGATCACATCCATGAGTGGAGACGTCGAAGAAGATTAGTGAAAGTTTTTATCCCGGACCAAATCTTAGCTGAATGGTTTGTCAAATCATTATTACCAAGAATTACTGAAGATGTAGCTAAGGCCGGAGTAGTTACTGAGGAGCAAGTCATTGCTCAGGCACAATACCTTGACTTAGTTTACACTCAGTCGGGTACGTTACACGAGAAAATTCCGGATCTTCCAAAGTCAAACCAAATCGCTGCTGCTCCTTCGGGATCTCATGCCGCTGATGGTATGATCGGTATCGTGACTACGAAGAGTAAGAAGAAGTCTTCCAAGGCCTCCAATACTCCAATTATCACTTTGCCTGATTCTCCGACAGGAGAGTCTTCTCCTCCTGAACTTACCGCCGACATTCACGCTGTAGAGTCATCTACGGCCAAATCCAAAAACGGTGGAAAGAAGAAAGGAAAGAAGAAGGCTAAAGCAGACAAGGCTCCAAAGGAGAAAACGGAAAAGTCGGAAACCAATGACGAAAAGCGCAAACCTCGATATCCTTGTCTTATTTGTGAAGAAGATCATTTTACGAGAGACTGCCCTCATCGGGCCGAGGTAGTGAAAATAGTCAAAGGTTCTCCCACTCCTGCTGTGTTAAAAAATCCATTTCCAGAGCAGGAGAATAAGATGATAGGTTCTTCTTCGAATGCCAGTGAAGAACCCATTTTGATGATGTCTCATGTCAGGATTGCGACTCGATCGCAAGATTATGGTAGTAAGGCTCCTGTTGATGGTAAGGAAGCAGAATCTTCTCACTCTAACCCATCAACCTCAGCTCCTGGTTCCGATCCACTACAGATCGAAAAACCTAACCCAGACTTAGTGATTAAGCCGCCCGCCAAGGGTGTACTTCGAAGGTCTGCTTTCAATCCACATGCGAGAGCAGCCCAGAATTACAACATTGTTGAAGACTTAGCTGTTTCACCTTCAGCAATGTCGGCACTCGAAGTGCTGCAATCATGTCCAGCGCAACGAAAATTGCTTTTGTCGGCTATTGGAGCTGTCGATGTTCAGGACCCGAACCTAATGATCTTTGATCTAGAAAGTAGTACACCGCGTCTCCCCCATCAAATGGCTTTCCAAATTCCAGTGATAGTCAAAAACAGGCCTATTCATCGGACTGTGATTGATGAGGGAGCTTCTACGTGTATTATGTCGATTCAATGTTGGAGATCGCTTGGTTCTCCTTCGTTGAACCAATCCCCCACCATCCTTAAGGCCTTTGATGGCCGTGGGTTCCGTCCGTTTGGTATTCTACAAGAATTGCCTATAGGGGTCGAAGGTAAAACCGTTAGTCTGGATGTGGAAGTGGTTGATGCCCCTCTAGACTACAACCTTCTTTTGGGTCGAAGTTGGTCATATGCTATGACAGCGGTCGTTTCATCGGTCTTCAGAGTCATTAAGTTTCCACATAACGGTAAGATCGTGACTATTGATCAGCTGACATACTTTTCATCCGACCCAACCTCTTTAGAAACTATCCAGCATGTTGGTAAAACGACAATCCCTTATAGGGACATTGGTGTAGGTTTAGTTAAGGATTCCGGTTTACTGGGAACTTTTCCTCTCCCTCCACTCAATGCAGACCCTTCGTTTGCAACAATTCATATGATCACGTCAGAAAACATTATTTATGATGATCCTTGGTATGTTCCCTCTGACTCTGAGCTAGACTCACTCGGTGATGTTATGCCGTTGAGTCCGTATGAGATTGCTTATGAAGCTCTTATGTCTTTTACCGACTTTCATTCAACCGACCAAATGAATGTGGTCAGTGAAGAGTCACTTTTCACCTCACCCTTAGAACGGATAACGTTTCCCGAAGAAGTGTCATCTGACGAACAACTTCGCGAAATCCTAAGTGTAGATGATCTACCATGGGAAGATCTCCATCACAGATCTTCGTTTTTACCTAAGGATGATGCATTTGAAAATGATTTTTCATCTATCTTTACCGCTGAATATGTCAAAGACGCTCAGGATCCAACGAAACATTCTGATTCAGAGCTGAATTTAGGGAATATTTCTCGTACTATTCCCATTGATATTTCAGTGAAGCCCGGAATCGAGGAGAACATTCATATAGGTGCCGCATGTACTGAAGAAGAAATCCAAACTTACAAGGCCCTATTCCAAGAATTCCGCGACGTGTTTGCCTGGTCTTACGAGGAAATGCCGGGAATTGATCCTGCCATTGTTGTTCATGAAATCAAAACCTACCCGGATGCTAAACCCATTCGGCAACGGTTGCGTCAGATTCACCCTCGAAAAGCGGCTGCGATTAAAGCAGAAGTCGAAAAGCTGTTGAAAGCAGGTTTCATTTATCCGATCCCGTTAACGGATTGGGTATCGAATATTGTTCCCGTCAATAAAAAACAAGGAACAATAAGAATCTGTATCGACTATAGGGATATCAATCGAGCTTGTCCAAAAGACAACTATCCTACGCCTTATATCGATCAAATTATTGATGATTGTGCCGGAAGTGAGATGTTTTCCTTCATGGATGGTTTCTCAGGCTATAATCAAATCAATATTCTACCTGCCGATCAACCAAAAACGGCATTCATTTGTCCATGGGGGACATTTGCTTATTGCAAATTACCTTTTGGACTTAAGAATGCCGGGGCCACTTTTCAACGGGCGATGTCTTATGCATTTCATGACATCAAGCACATTGTGCAACCCTATCTCGATGATTTGCCTGCTCATTCTTTACAACGAGCTGATCACCTTGTCCACCTACGAGCAATCTTTATGAGGTGTAGGCATTATCGAATTCGGTTGAATCCCCACAAGTGTGTTTTCTGTATAGAAACAGGTCGATTGCTGGGATTTGTTGTTTCAAAAGCCGGCATTCGCGTCGATCCCTCGAAAGTCGAGGCTATCATCAAATTGCCTCCTCCTTCGAGTTTGCGCCAACTCCAAAGTTTGCAAGGGAAAGCGAACTTTTTACGCCGATTCATCCCAAACTACGCCGAGGTCACTAAAGGTTTTACACGGTTGTTGAAACAGAACGCACAATTCTTTTGGGACGAGATTGCCCAACAATCTTTTGATGCACTGAAACACGCGTTGACCCATGCACCGTTATTGCATCCTCCCAACTACAACCAGGACTACTTCTTATACCTCGCAGCTTCGCATTCCACCATTGGAATGGTGTTAGTTCAAGAAGATGAATTCAAAGCAGAGCATGTGATATATTATCTTAGTAGAACCTTAAATCCCACTGAGTTAAAATATTCGCATGTGGAGAAATTGGCCCTGGCAGCCGTTCAAGCTGTCCAGCGTTTTCGTCACTACATTCTTCTCCGCAAGACTACAGTTATTTCGGATTGCAACCCTATGATTTATATTTTGACAAAACAACTGCTAGGGGGCAAGTACTCTAAATGGATTGTTATCCTGCAAGAGTTCGACTTGGAGTTCGAGAAGTCCAAGTCTAAGAAATCTTTAGTTTTTGCGGAATTGATGTGTGATTTCCCGAGTGCTGACACAGAGACTGTGGCAGAGGAGTCCATTGCGGACGAATCTTTGTTTCTTATTAGCACTTTAGATCCGTGGTATGGGGATATAATCATCTATCTCCAAACCCAAACCTTTCGGCCTGAAGCTTCCAAGGAAGACCGTCGAAAAATTCGGTTTCGATCCCAGCAATACAGAATTATTGGAGATACACTTTATCGCCGGGGGGCAGACTTAGTTTTTCGACGTTGTTTAACTCACGAAGAGGCTGAGAGAGTTTTGAATGATTGTCACTCTGGAGCATGTGGCGGTCATATGTCTGGGTATGCCACAGCTCAGAAGGTGTTGCGCGCTGGCTATTTCTGGCCGTCTATGTTTAAAGATTGTATCCTTGCTGTCAGAACATGCCACAACTGTCAAGTGTTTGATCGAAAGATGCGCGCTCCACCTGCTCCTCTCCACCCTATAATTGCCGCTGGTCCATTCGCCAAATGGGGCATTGACTTTATTACTTGTAACCCTCACTCGGCCGGGGGGCATGCGTATATCATCCTCGCGGTTGATTATTTTACAAAATGGGCCGAGGCGATGCCTACATTCGACGCAAGCGGCAAGACAGCTGCAGTTTTCGTATTCAATCATATCATAACTAGGTTTGGTGTCCCACAAGCAATCATTACTGACCATGGGAGCCATTTTCGAAACGTCATGATGACTGAGCTTACAAGCCAGCTTGGTTTGCGCCACGATAGCTCTACTCCTTATTATCCGCAAGCCAACGGTTTGGTTGAGTCAATCAACAAAGTTCTAGTCATCATGATTCGACGGATCATTGGTATCCATCGAACGAATTGGCATAACATGTTATTTTCGGCGCTATGGGCATATCGAACTTCAGTGAAAAATTCAACAGGTTTCACCCCTTTCCAGCTAGTTTATGGCTTAGAAGCTGTGTTACCTATTGAATGCGAAATCCCATCACTTCAAATGGCTGTCGAATTACTTCCAGCTACTTCCGAAGAGGAGAAACGGTTATTATACTTGGCTAAATTAGATGAGACTCGACGTGACGCTACTTTAGCTATCGAGACTCACGCGAAACGAATGAAAGCTCAGTACGATAAAAATGTAACCCCTCGAAGTTTTTCGGAAGGAGACCTAGTACTATTATATGATCAAGCTAACGATAAGCTAGGTGCCGGAAAATTCGTTCCCATGTGGCATGGGCCCTACATTGTAAAGCGAAAGCTAGCAAAAGGGGCTTATGAGTTAGTTGATTTTGATGGGGACTCTTTGGGTAAACCCAGAAATGGACTTTACCTAAAGAGGTATTATGCTTAAAATGATGGGTATGGAGAAATTTTTAGATAGGTTAGATTTTCTTTCTAGCTAGCAAGTGTGTTAGTTTAGTCAGTGTGCTTAGCTTAGCAAGTGTGGTTTTTCGTCATTATTCTGGCTTATCTTGGTTTTACTCTTGATATTGTAGATGTCGACGCCTCTCCAAACATACATTGGATTTGCTGATGGTGCTTGTCGTAATACACGGAATATCTCTTCCGCAGCTTGGGTTATCTATTCGCCCTCTGACGAGTTAGTTTCTATGCATGGGGTAAGCCTCGGTCAAACAACGAATAACATTGCAGAATACAGTGCAGTGGTTGAATTATTATCCGAATCTATTTCATTTGGAATTCGACGTTTGATAGTGAGGTTAGATTCTGAACTTGTTGTATTACAGCTTAATAGAGTTTATGCCATTAGAAATCCTGTGTTATTAAGGTTGTTTTTGAGAGTGCGTCTCTTGGAACGTGAATTTGATTACATTGAATATCAACATATTCCAAGGTCTTTGAATACATTAGCAGATGCAATTGCTTCTCGAATGTTGGACAGACATTTACGATAATCATGCAAGTAAATTTAAAAACATTTCATCACATATGTTAAACAAGATAAGCCGGTAATAGTGATATATATAGATAGAAGTGTGTCAAAAAATATATACATCGTCTTCGATCATAGGTTTAAAACACCTTATGATCGGCAAAATGATAGTACAAAAAGTCAAAAATGTCACATGTGACTACAAAAGTGACTAGTCAATCACTGGTGGTGCTCTCTGTACGACACCACTGCGCGGGCTACCTTACGCAAAAATCTCCTAAACGGTCCAGGGACCGCGACTACGAAGCGCTGAAGCCTGATAGGAATGTCGTCCATAGTAGTCTCAGGTATATCTGCCGTGAGACGCTCTAGATCATGCTCCAACTCAGCTAGTACTTCTGCTGTCGCATCCTGTGGGGCCGGTACCGGTGCAGCTGGATGTAGTCTATCATAAGGCCGGAGGTTGGCTGGACGCTGTGGACCAACATCTGCATTTTGAAAGATTTACTATTAGTTTTGAGACGATATATATAAAAAATACAAAAATACATAACTAGAAAACTTGTGAAAATAAAAAGTACCTCTGTCGTCCCATTGTTCTCCCTGTGGAAGAACCATGTCCGGATCACCTCTGAAATCCATTCCGGCATACGGAAAGTCCTGTATCACAAAAAGCTGGCCCTCTAACCAGTCAAAATAACTATCTGAGAATCGAACTACTGTCGCACCCTCGTCAGGATGCCGGGCCATCACCGCAACCCATCGTATCAGCTTTGGCTGCTGGGACCCAAGATATCAACAGTGAGTTGCTGAGGGATCAGCATTGGAATTCTCTCCAAGGCAAAGCTCACGACTATAGGCCCATATCCAAAAGTCTTTAGTCGTCCGTTCTTTGCCTTGGTCAGTTGGCTCTTCATATGAGCCGACACAGCTTCACACCAGTTGAAAATGGTGCCTTGGTAACAGTCAATTGCCATCCGCATTTGGGATCCGGAAGCAATGTGTAAAGCGGCCGCGCCGCAAATTCTGGTAACCGTGAACGCTATGACTTTGAGTTCCGGCAGAGTGATGTGTTTTATCTCTATGCCTTTTGAATGGTGAGCCCCAGGTGTGCACCAATTCTCGCGGAGACTATCAAGGGATTGGCCACCCGGCCTAGTCCCCGCAAGACTGAGTTGCTCACCTCTGTTTGGCAAGCCAGTGAGAAAGTATACATCCGAGGGCTCTATCTCGAGCTGGTGCCCTCCTATGTAAAAGCATTGTTCTTGTACGTTCCATCGCTCAACCAGCCATTCCAAAAATCTTACCTGGCCCCTCATGCCCGGTATGGTCCAATATTTGTATAATCCGCATGCTCTTAGGGCATCCAGGGAAGGTTGATGATTTATTGCAGCTTCATCTTCCTCTACATGCTCTCTTTCTCTCCAGTCTAACATGATTAATGCCCTGCATATCAAAAATAGCAATTAGAAATTAATTTGGGAATTTTTGGTGGTTTTTTGAGAGAGTTGGGGTTTTGAAATGCGCGTTTCTCGGAGGACGCACCCCGGCTTTGTAGCACAGGGCGCCCGGACGCAGCTGGCCTGAAGGCGGGCTGCGTCTTCCGACCGTTTTCCCGTATGAGAAAAAGTCGGGGGACGCAGGTCACCCGAAGGGCACCTGCGTCCGCCGAGAGGCGCATTCCAAAACCAAAACCCCCCCAAAAAATGAAACTAAAACCTAAAAATTGATTCTAAACGGATAGAAATGCAGAGTAGGATGTGTAAAATACCTGGATGAGACGGCGTTCGATTCCAACGGTCAGATTTTCCGCAGCGACCACGGGAAGTTTCTTGTCAAAAGCTCCTTTTTCAACCTCAACAGTGAAACGGTAAAAATGACATGGTAAAAGGTCTTTTTATAGGTTTTTTGGATGAATTAGTTCATTTTTTACCATGAAAAGATGTTTTTGAATGTATTTTTGCCTATTTTAAACAGGTATGAGTAATGTGTCGCTTTTGTGCAGGACAAAGGGATTTCGAGGGAAATTGTAATTTTTCACAAACAAAATATCAGAGTCATCTTTTAAGCCCTTTTCTGACTCCTAAAACATGAAAAGATCGCCGAGTGTTTCTTTTTCACTCGTTAAAACGGAATTAAAAGACGGTCCCCTTTTAGCTCTTTTCTGACCGCAAAATCAGGAAAAGATTGCCGGGTTTTTGTCGTTTCGAACTCGATAAGGAAATAAAACGACGTGTCCTTGATCGCTTTTTACTTTTCAGGTTAACGACACTATTATGAAAGTACTCCTTGGTCGCAAGATCAAGCGGTTCCCCCAGGTATTATTTTATACTTTTTCGGGCTTGAGGGACACAAATATACGAAAAAGTTCAACGTGGAGTCTCCTTTAGTTTTTTCAGACTCTCTAAAATTGAAAAACGCCGAGTTTCTCCTATACTGGGCTCGTTAAACTTTTACAGTAGAGGACCTGTTCAATTACAAACAGGAACGAACCACTCCTTCCTAGGGTTCGAATTTAAACTAGGTTGGACTCGTCCGAAGGATGAGCTTATAATCAAGCATATGTTATCCTCCTCAAGCTTGTTAAAAATAAAGAGGTACTTGCCAGAAATGGTGGGGGAAAAAAGAGAAGAATGAACCTATTTGTCACCTTTTGTCTCAGAAGAAACTTTATTACCGCTCTTGAACACGACACTTTTCATTCACCTGGGTTGGGAAATCTTTTACCTCACAGTTGACCAAATCACTTTGAAAGTTAACCGGGTTCCAGGGGTTAACTTTGAGTTATTCGTCACCAAGCCATCTGTTGTGTCGTTATGTGTTCAAGAGGTCTGCAAGAAAAACTTTCATCTGCAAAATACTTGTCATCCATTTGACCATCCCTGAGTCAGTCCTTACAGCAACATTTCTTCAACTTGAACAATGATTTCGTGTTGCGGGCTTGCCTGCAACGGGTCGCTTTCTATCGACATCGACACATTATCTAGAAAGATGACTTAGGAATCGACAGTACCTTGAAGTCTGCATGCATCAATGGCAGGTTTCTCGCCTTTGACGTCAGTTTACATCATTGACTTTCGATCAAAGGATTCCGTGAAGTGTTCGACATCAAAACATCTATTCACATTTCACGGGTTGTGCTTGGTACTTTGAGAACCATTGACATTACTGGTGGTTTCTCTCACGCTTGTTAACAGTTTACATCATTGACTGGTAATCAAGTGGTTTCTACCATGTTCGACATCGAATCATTTAATCACATGGCTAGAATCGTACCAATTCGGGAAGTAGAAGTGAAGACCCTGGATCTAGTTTCTACCATCCAGGCTGCGAGGAGTTTTGTATTCATTATCTATGTAGACTAATCATAAACAGATGGCTGCGTCCATACTGTGTCTACAAAAGTCTATAAAAATGATGTACTGCAAGATCATTCCTGTATCAGAATAGTTAGTCCATTAGTTAAAGTTTTGAATCTGAGTATGGGAATGCCTACCTCAGTGATGATATAATCTTATCCATGTATTTTGTGTTGAAAATTGCAGGTTCCAACCAGGCCATCCACAAGGCAATCCTTGAAATGATAAAGCGCTTCACCCTTCCTAGAATTACAAAACCCTATTCTATTCCAGGCTTCGCACTTTAGGGGGCAATCTGTTACACTAAAAAATGTCACCTTGACTACTTACAGTTAGTATGGCTCAAATCAACAGTCATGCTACCCTCTTAGGCAAGTCTCATGCCTCTGTTATCCATCTCAAACTCAAAGAAGAGAGAAAGTCTTGTAAAAACTATGTTTATCTCTGGGGTCGCAGGTTCTCTCTAGCCTTACCTGCGGGGACGCTGACCATGTTCACAAAATCTGCGTCCATGGACGCTCTGTATGTTAAGGGACAGGTGCGTCCCTCTGTAAAAGGCAAAATGCGCGAGTTTTATCTTGAAAAAGTTACTTGTGGTTACTTCTAGAACATTCTAGAGGTCGGTTTGATGAAATGGATGCGCCTCCAGTTGGTTCATGTATCTCTATTAAGGGGGAACTTATCCCATCAATAAGGGAGCTATCCCACCCATAGAGGGGGATGATCCCATTGATAGTGGACCTGAATAACCTCTTTACAGCACTATAAATAAAGGCATTGAGCCAGAAGGAGAGGAGGTTGGAGCTATACATTTTCTTTGGGTAAATGCTGCAGGATTTAGGTCTTCCATTAGAGCCTTTGTGAGGAGAGATTGTCTTCACTTGATTCTACTTGGGAGAGGGTGAGCTTTGTCAAAGTAGAGGAAAACCCTTGATGGACCCTGGGAGGAACTTGCACAACACCAAGGCCAGGTTGTAAGAGTTTCTTTGTTTCGTTATTAATACAAACTGGTTTATTTTTCTCAATAGCTTGTGTTAATGAGTTATTTCATGTGTTCCTTGGTCTGCATGTTGAATATATGTTTTATTATATGAAATGCAAGTGCTTGGTAATTGTTTGATTGTTTGTGGTTGCAGGAATTGACTTGAAGGAGGAGCTCATCCGGATCGTCAAGAACGGACTTCAACAACAGCGTTTTGGAATAAGGTAAGCCTAAACACTTGTAGTTTTCATGTTGTAAAAGGTGTATTTAGAGAAAGATCACTCCATTTTGTCTTCTTTGTCATTAGAATGTCTTAGACTTCTAGGAAGGTCAGTCGTGTCCGCACCCTTGACAGATTCCGTGTGACACTAAATCGTTCATTTAAGAAACTACAACACTTCATTAGTCAAGGGTGTAGTAATGATAACTCTTCCCTTTGTAAACTGATGCAAATGAAAAACAATCAAAGAGAAGATATTCAATCTGGGAACTATACAACAATAGTCAATGTTCACTATAGTTGCATACCATTATGTTCACACCAAAGCAATTGAAATGATAATTCAATTAACAGAAAAGGGAACAACAACTAATATGTTTGAAAAAGTTGACCAACAAGCTTTAACAGAAATCAATGAAGCAGCAATTGTAATCTAAAGGAATTATGAAGCAATCTTTAACTCAAAAATGAATTGAACAACAAACCAAGAATGGAATAGCAAACTAAAGTAAGTCTATGAAATATTGAACAGAAATTGAATCGAAGGTAAATGCACAGCGAACTAAATCAAATGTTAACACACAACGAAGTTATAATAATGGAATCAGTAATCTGAGTCTTTAGCATAATAAATATTAACCACGGTGATAAAGAAACAACAATTGTAGTTACAATGGAACGACAATCCAAACGAACAACAATTACACTTAGAGGTAAACCGTAGCTAAATAAACAATAATACCGATCTGTAAATGCACAACACCGTTACTCTGTAAATGAATAGTAATGTTAATATATAAAGGAACAACAATGTTACACAGTAATGCCAATCTGTAAGGGAACAACAATGCAATACGATTTCAAAGTGAATAGCATAACATTTTAGTTGCAGAAGATAACCTTACTATTCAAATATGAATGAAATATGACAGAGCCAGTACATGAAATAATAAGGAACAACAGATTACTGAATGAAGCAAGTAAAATAAATCAAACCACACACGACTCGGAATTGGAAAATAATGGTACAGGAAGCAAGTGATCCACTAGGGCCGGGCCCTTAGCCTCCAAGGACGCACTGCTGTAGTTACTCCAAAATCAAAGACAGAACAACAACAAAGTTTATATATTAATCATAGAAACAGAGTTACAGTAATCACTCTTTAAAGAGAGTCGATGATCAAAGTTGTTTTACAACAGTAGATTCTGAAAAACAATAATAGTTCCCCCCTTGGGCTAGCAACGTTGTCCCTTTTTATAGCGGTCAGGCGGAAATATCAAAGATAGAGATATTCTTAAGGTAGCAATCCCTCAGGATCAAAGGATCCTGAGGGATTCACCAGATCATTTTCTTTCAGTTATCTCCTTGTCCTTTTGCGTTGATTTGGTATTTCCTCTTCCTTTTCCTGGCTTATGCGCTCTGATCTGGATTGCCTCGTCTGGATGCGGTTCCCTGTCAAAGGGACAACAGTTGGTTTCACTTTGTCTTTTCCTTTGAAATGGCGATCTTCCATTTTCTTCATTTTCTGCATAGAAAAAGGTAATAATTAGTTATTCCACGTTACTCACAAATCTCTTAAACTTTATCATAATCCTTCATCATATGCCCGTTTCATAATGTAAAGAAGTTATGAATTAAAGGAAAAGATAACGAAATAAGTGGAAATCACATACCTTTTCTAATGCTCAACAATTACCATCACTCGGTCACCTTCCACATAATAAAGCACCTCCCTTGACACTCCATACTCCTCTTCTTGTTGATTTTGGTGCCAAAACTCTTCCCTGCCTCCTCTTGATTCCATCTCAATATTAACACAGGAAGAAGCAGAGCACACCCATAACATATTGTCTTTGCTGAAGCAAGAATCGGACCTTCTATTTCATTAATCAGTAAATAAAATACATAAAATACAACATTCCATGAAGAGCTGCGGACCAAGGAAAAAACCAATCAGTTAACAGGCGAAAGGAAAAGGTACCAACCCCTACAAACCAAACCTCAAACCTCTCAAAAGAAAACCAATGATGAAGCCGACTAACGAGAATAAAGAATCAGACCTGAAGAGGAACAAATGTACCAAACTATAAGGAATTCATGTCCGAATAACTCACAAACCTGCGAACCTGAAGAACGTACACCAAACTATGATTCTCGCCAAGAACATTTTGCATCCAGCCAAGAATGAAATGTATTAATGCCTCCTGCCTTCTTCTTGACATGCATCTTTAATCTCAACCATTGAAACCTCTTCACCCAATCCAACGGCTATGGTCAATTTCGTAGTACTTAGAAGCACGACACTTACCCACATGGACCCACCAACATGCTTGATCGATCCCAACCATAGATCCACCTTGCTTAATCTGACGGCTGAGGATCATATCACACAGGACTACACCACCGAGCAATAGCACGCAATGAGGGGTGTTATTCCCTCCGATCCCACTACCACGTGTAGCTCGCTGAATGGAATTGCTCCAAGTTCGAAAAAACCACTTCCCACTTACAAGGCTTGCGATCACCAAAAAACCACCCCAGACGCGGTATTGCGATCAAAGAAGGAAAACCCATGGTTTTGAGGCCTCCGAGAGTTCCTGGATTCCGACAGCTCACTGTATCTACTCTACCTGAACCAATGAAAGATGTAACTCCCGCTATCCTTCCGATCGTCCAACAACCAGAGACTCACAGGTAGCTACCACATGGAGCCTCTATGAATGTGCTTACCCAGGTTGCAGAGGCCGATAATGGCCTGCAATCCACTAAAGACCTGCCTATGAAAAAAAAGATATTCATAAAGCAACTGAGTCATCCGGACCCCGCCTCCATGGCTTTGTTCTGAAACACCATCCTGTCTTCATCTGCCTGGTTGTAACAATTCACCTTTAATATGTTCTGAGGCAACTCTTGCCAACTCATCACAACCCAATTTTTTGTGCAGATCACTCCATTATTGGCCAGAAGATCTGCCAATTTATTGGCCGTTCTTCTCACATGTTTAAAACTTACTATTTGAAGGCACTGGAGGTGATGCTGAATCCATTGAAAGACCTGGATTAGCCTCCAGTTTCTTGAGGATTTTTCCGGCTTTGTACCCCAGCTAATTCTCTTGACCGAGTTAATGATTAACTCTGAATCAGCTTCAACAATCACATTTTGGCGGTTATCATGTTCCGAGAAATCTAAACATTGCTCCATAGCCATCAATTCCAGCCATGTTGTTGGTGGCTCTTCCTAAATGGAAATAGAAGATGAAAAGAATACTTCCGTTCTCATCCCTTAACACCCCTCCATAACCAGTAGTGCCTGGGTTGCCTTTTGAAGCCCCATCAATGTTGTATTTCAAAAAACCCTTAGGGGGAGGATGCTAGAAATCTTGTTCAGATTACATAGATATTACCTTCCTATCTAGGCCCTGAGGAATAAGTCACTGCAAACCCAGCTTACTGAGAATCCTCAATTCTGCTACTGAAGGTGGGTTCTTAGGGAGATTTCGCATTATAGTGCCAACCGTCTCTTTGAGTTGTTTTAAGATCTGCTCATAAAGGCGTTGGGATGGCTTCTTTTCATTCTTGAAGATTCTATTGTTCCTTTCTTTCCAGACATTCCAAATAATGAAGCTTGGCATAAGAGCCCATGCTGAGCCAAGAACTTCATAATCTGAAAAGTTTCTTCTCTATTTTTTTAGGGTGTTAATAATACTCCCTTTGTCTCTATTAGTCTATTGGAAAATGGTTGCAAAAGAATCCCATAACCTGGAGGTAAAAATGTAATTGTTGAGAAGGTGCTCCATTGTTTCCTCTTAGGCTTCACAGAGCTAGCATCTGGAAGGCCCCAGGACACCCCTCTTCCGAATGTTATCCCAGGTTAAAATTTTCCTATGTTGAACCAGCCACATGAAGAGTTTAATTTTCATCCAGCCTTGATGCCTCCATAGGTCTTGCCAAATCCTATCCGGAACATGGGAATCCAGATCAAGGAGTATGAGTTTCGCCTCCTTAAGATTAAAGGTGCCCTCATTATTGTTGCCCCATCTCAGTTGGTCATGCCCCCCTGACATTAAAATCTTCCTTTTTTATAACATTTTCATTAGTGTCTCTGCTTTAGCTTTCAGGGGGTTGTCATCCCTAAAATCAAAGTTCCTCCAGGTTCTCCATTTTCTTATACTGTTGGTTTGGTCCCAAAAATCTTTTACCTTAAATAACCCTTTAGCATCTGTCTCTTCTTTGAGGTCTCCCAAGTCCTCTTTTAATAGTATAGGTTCTTGTTGCCATTTATCCTCCTAGAATAAAGCTAAGTCTCCCTCTCTGATTGCCCAGAAGTTGTTGTCTTGTAATGAGCCCCTATTCTCCCAAGCCTTATTCCAAATGTGTGAGCCATTTATATTTCCAGACATCCTTATGTGATCATTATTTTTCCAAGTGTTGGCATATTTTTCTTTCCAAATAATAGCCCATTGAGCCTCTGGGTCTTTTACCCAGCGCCACCATAATTTTGCCCCTAAAACCTTGCTAAGAATCTCAGGATCATCCAATCCAAGACCCCCATGGTTTTTAGGTTTGAAGATTTTTTCCCAGGCTACCAAGGCCCATTTCTTTCTTCCCTCCCCCTTGCCCCAAACAAAGTCTCTTTGTATGGTTCTGAATTGTTGCAACACTCCTTTTGGTTCTAGGAGAGCTGATAGCATGAAGACTGGGATTGATTGAAGGACAACGTTTGTAAGCACCCACCTACCAGCCAAGTTTAAAGATATAATAGTCCATTTACTAATTTTATCTTGCAACTTATTAATCACCAGCTCCCATATGCTCTTATGTAAAGGTTTGGCAATTAGAGGAACTCCCAAATATTTTGATGGGAGGATCTCCCTTTGAAAGCCTAGAATTTTGGAGATATTCCTCTGAATAAAAATATTAGTATTAAAGAAAAAAAATCTTAGATTTGGAGAGATTAACTTCCATACCTGAAGCCATGGCAAAGTCACTCAAGATTTTCTTATATGCAAGAGCTTCTTTGACCGTGGGGATTCCCTGCAGCATGGTATCATCAACAAATTGTTGATGAGTTAAGGCCTATCCATTTTCTAAAATTTGGAGACCTTTGATCTTACCACCTTCTTTTGCATGCTTGATAGACTGACCCATTCCTTCCATCATGAGGATAAAGAGAAAGGGAGAGAGTGGGTCTCCCTGCCTAAGGCCTCTTGAAGGAATAAAAGTCTCCAAGGGAGAACCATTAACAAAAATTGAAAAGCTGGAAGAAAACTAGGGCCATGAACCATCTAACCCAGTTGTGATCAAACCCAAAAGAAATAAGAACTTTCTTGATATAGATCCAATTCAGCTTACCATAAGCTTTGGCTATGTCCAATTGCATGATCATTCCAGCCTTCCTATTGCTAGTCAGAGAGTTCACCACCTCATGTGCTTGAATGATGTTATTGAGAATTTGTCTACCTTCCACAGATCCAGATTGTTCCATAGAAACTAGGGAAGGAAGAAGAGGTTTGAGTCTATTGGCCACAACCTTGGATATTATCTTGTAAACCACATTGCACAACGCTATGGGTCTAAACCTGTCAGGAGTTTGAGCCAAATCTTGTTTAGGGATCAGGGAGATAAAGGAGGTATTTAACACCTTAAAAATAGTTCTATTCATCCTGGAATCTTCTACTACATTCAGAATATCCTGTTTGACTATATTCCAACAAGATTTAAAGAAATCTACATTGAAACCATCCGGGCATGGCGCCTTACCATTTTGCATTTCTTTGAGGACATTAGTAACCTCCTCTTCAGCCACTAGCCTATTAAGGTTGAAATTGTCCTCTCTAGACACCGACCTAGGTATATGTCTTCTTAAGTCCATGATGGAAAGTTCTCTATCTAAACAGGTTTCCTTTGCTATACCTCGAAAGTGCCGAACTAGCACAACTTCTATTTTTTCATGAGAATTGAGAAGATTACCTCCCTCTTCCTTGATCAAAGAAATCCTATTGTGAGCTCCATTCACCATAATGGATCTATGGAAAAATCTAGTGTTACAATCTCCTTCTTTTAGCCATTGAACTCTAGATTTTTGTCTCCAAAATATTTCCTCTTGTTTACATAGATTCTCCCAGTGTTGATGATATTTGGTGACTAGATCACTTCTGACTTTATCAAAGCCATCCTTGATAAGGGCTTGGTTGAGTTCCTGCATTTTACCTTCGACAGATTTTTTTTGCTTCAAAAATATTGTCATATTCATTCTTGTTCCAGTCTTTGAGCCTGAGCTTGATATTTTTTAGTCTTTTTTGAAGAAGGAGCATTCTTGTGCCCTGAATATTCAAATCTTCTGACCACCAGTTGGAAATGTTGCTGATGAAACCTGGGTGGGAGAGCCAGATATTCTCAAATCTAAAAGGTCTATTCCTGGGGGTACCAATGCCCTGAACCTCCAGTTGAACCAGCTAGTGATCAGAGCCTCCAAAGGGGAGAACTCTTGCTACCATTTCCTTGTCATTGAGCATAAGGTCCTCTGAGATTATGAATTTGTCTAATTTTGAGGCCACCTGAGACTCTCCTCCTCTTTTATTGTTCCAAGTAAAGATACCATTACTCGTTACAATGTCCACTAGCTTCATATTATCTATAAAGGTTTGAAATGCCAAAGAGTCTTTACTTAGAATTCTGGTTCCCCCTTTTTTCTCTGAAAGTGATTTGATCATGTTGAAATCACCCCCCAAGATCCATGGAATTCCTGCATGTCTATCTCTAAGATCCTCCAGAGAATCTAGAAACTTGAGTTTACCATCCATTCTTTGGGGGCCATACACATTTGTAACCAGGTATGTCTCCTTATCTCCCACAGGCTAAATGACCACTGATAAGTAATCCCTAGATGCCTCAGCATCTATAATGCCAATTTTTTGGGGGTTCCAAAGAGTGAGTATGCCTCCTGCTGTATTCTCTGCTTTGACTTCCAGAAACTCAAATCGATTGAGCCATTTGCTATGAATTTCTTTTATTTTTTGAATGGAACATTTAGTTTCCTGGATGAAGATCACATCCAGTGCTACTTGTTTCATTCTATTGATGATGATGATGATGATGATGATGATGATGGTTAATGTCCACTGAGACCAAATTGGTCTATCGGACCTATAACTTTCTTAGTTTCTAATTGTATGGCTCCTCGTCTTTCTTGGCAAGATTGAGGCTATAGCTTTCTTTTTTTTCTCTACGGTCTTCCAACTTTCTCTATCTTGCATCTCCTTCATCTCTTTTGGTTCTTGGGACATTGGTGTCTTAGCTTCGTGATCTACTATGTTCATCGTTTTGAAGATAGTCGGAGAAGAAGTTTGGTCTAGGAGATTTGCTTCGCTATTAAATGAAGATTTATTTTGTGTGGTATTCGAGTCCTCATAACTGTTGATGCTTGCGGGGCTTTCCCCATGCTTGTCTTGAGAGTTGTTTCTTTCTTGCCCGATTTCTTGTGATTCAGAGTTTTCTTGAGAGTATTCCTCTTTGATGGCAGTGTAGTGTTCTTTTTGTGCTCCTTCCCACCATGTAGATCTGTGGTGATTTTTTCTAGCAGAATTTTTCTGGGAGGCTTTTGGTCAATTTTTGGCTAGGTGACCTATCCCAAAGCAGGATCGACATTTGAAGAGGACACTTTCATAATCGAGTTTCTGGTTCCACACATAGTCTTTACTTGTTAGGTGTATTTCAGCTAGGAATCCCGCGCTGAAGTCCATTTCTACACAGATGCATGCATAGGTGGTTCTGGAATATTCCTTTATTTCTGGGCACCTGCAGTAAAATTTTCCAATTGCATTTCCAATGGCTTTTAGCGAAGAGAAATTCTAGAGATGCAAGGGTAGGTTTGGCAATATCACCCAAACTGGTGCTGAGGTTATGACTGTTGTTGAGGGATCGAATGATGGGTTCCATGGCCTCATGAATAGGCCTGGTTTTTCCCAAAACCAAGGGTCGGAATCTAGAATACATTATGTGCTTTCAGGGTTTTCAAAATCTACTATAAAGAAACCCCTAGCACAGGGGTATATATTAATTGCATCAGGAATTAGAGGCTTCCATACCTCCAAGATCCAACTGTGTAGAGCTATAAGCTGCGGCCAAAAACCATTGAATTGACAGATTAGGGCACTTTCAGAGAACTTCAAAGCTTCATCAAGTGAGGCCTGAACCACCTGAAAAATGGGAGCTGGGGCTTCACTGACGATATGGGCTGGAGCTTGCCCCCTAGAGGCGAACGAAACTGAGCCAACAGCTATTTTTGCGAAGCTGGGAGCCATCTAGAGAATGCTCTCCTACTGAGTATAAAAGATTGCTGAAGAGAAGGCCACAGGAGATTGCCGAAGAGAAGTGAAAAGCCGCAGATCTATAAAGAAGAGGCGTAGATCTATAAACTGCAGAAGGCCCAATCAATGAGAATAGAAGTGAAGAGCCGCAGATCTATATCACGACTTGGTTACACATTACCATTTATATTATATTTCATAAGAGCTTCAGATCTGGAATTCGGAAAAGCCGCAGATCAAGAGCTGTAGATCTGCTCATGCAGAGACGACACAAAAGACCGTAGCGCAGATCTGCTCATGCAGAGACGGAAGATCTGCTCTGCAAATGCTTTTTGGAGATCAAGAGCCGCAGATCCGGAGACTATTTATATAAATAAAATTTGTGGCGTGACCTCTCGCTCCTTACTCGAGTCTTCTTATTCTATGAGATTTGATACCTCGTCATTTGACTTTATAGATTGATCGACCACATGCGTTCAAAGCTCTATCTGCCACTGCATCAATTAGCCAACTACCTTTTCAAATCTGGGTTCTTCATATGCATATCTAGCCAAATATACGGTGATATACATGTAGATCTGTCCAATAACTCAATTGTAAATAGCAGAAAGAGCCGCATAGACGGAAGGAATCGCAGATTTGGAGCCGTAGAGACGGTAACATTTGGAGCCGCAAAGACGGTAATAGATGCAGAGACAAGCCATAGAGAAACTTTAACAGCCATAGAGACGGTAATAGCCGTAGAGATGGTAATATCTGGAGCCGCAAACATGGTAAATTCCGAGATATAGCTGCAGAGCTGCGGAGACGGATATAGCCGCAGAGATGGATATAGCCACAAAGCCACAGAGACTGATATAGCCGCAGAGACGTACGTAGACTACGCCTAGCATTCCACTTATCCTACTTAGTTTGTGTTTCGCAACCAAGTATTATTAATGTGTTCCTTTATACAAGTGAAGCCCATACACATTCACATAAATAACATTATACAAGAGAAATGCACAATAATATAAATGGAGGGGCAACTCCCTGCAATATGAGTCTGCCCAAATCAATATATTATACAATCTTCAATGTTGCAAAGCTTTACAAGTTAAATCTTGGGAAACCCCAAATTTAAACTTAGCCAATTTTCAACTTTGGCAAACTCGGTTGCCCAGCTCGTTGGGACCTCCGCATGGCCGCCGCACGACTCACCAACCCTTCGTTCACCTCGTCGCACGATTGTGTTTTTTTCCCAACTTGGGTGCGCCTCCAAGTCGCCACACACGGGCGCCTCTACACGAGTCGCACCTCCATTCACAATCTCAACACTTCACCAAAAGTCACACCGTGCACACTTGCACGACGAGCGGGCGCTCACCCGAGTCACCCAAGAACCCGTGCCAAGTCGTCGCACAAACCGGGCGCCCACGCCTTCGTTTCACCATCGGGCGCTCCTTCGCACAACCTAGGCGCCACACACCCGTGCACACCCTTCTCTTCGTTCGGCGGGCGACCCCTGCCCGTGCCCTCACCCAAAACTAAGACAACACATTTTCCTTCGTGTAGCCTCGCCCAAGGTTGGGTGCATCACCTTATGCGACCTCCTTCTATTGCTGCGGCTACCTCTTATTTCCACACACTTCTTCTTTTGTTGGATGAGCGAAGTTGCTTGTTGAGCGATGGTTTTTGTGTCCAAATGAGCTCTGCGCCTTGCTAGTTTATACGGGCGGTAAGGCAAGGTCGTGGCTGCCCAGCCGACCTGCCCACGCCCTCAAACTCCATCGCATATGCTACTAAATGTGAGTCGGCCTTCCTCCAAACGCTCCACTTGTTGGTCGACCCATGGGTGGTTCATCCACGCTCCCACGCATACATATACCCATCGCTCTCCCCTCCTACGCATCGCATAACACCTCCGCGTTGATGGTCCGAGCTCGTTCCTTTGTTATTTGTCATCGCACTTCACCCGGAGCGCGTGCAAGGACTGCAGGTCCTTACATCCTCCTCCACCTGAAGTCGTTGTCGTCCTCGACAACATACCATCCTGGTAGTCATCCACCAAGATCATCAATATCCATCTCATCCATGATGTCAACTCCTCCACATACTACAAACATCCCTGCAACATATGTAGAACCACCGTCTCCATCATGTCTCATCCCGGCAACCATCTGTCACCAAGATCACCATACCAAGGTATACACCCCTTTGGTATGTTATACATTAGAAATCATCTCAATCCATGACCATCGGCCACCTTGTCACAACCTCCACATGCTGCTCTCCATCGCGGAAGGCTAGCCCCTCCATCTCAAGCTACATGCTTCCTGCAACCTCCCATGTCGACCTCATCATGTGTCATCCTCATGTGAACTACTGCCATGATACTCCAACACAATGCTAACACATCTTTGTACATTGAGCTCCCTCATGTTTGAACTAGTTGGGTAGCTAATCCAACAATCACGCCCAACCCATGAGAATGCACATCCTCATGCCACCATCAGTTGTTTCTCAAAACATCCTATCACATCCTCAACTCGATCAAGAATCCATCTTTATACAAGTGTAAGCCATGCTCAGGTCCATGAAGTAGTCCTCATCTCATCTGCAACATGCTGTCCATGATGTCTAGTACTAATGTGCTGCATGAAATCAGCTACATCTACCCCAACATCATCATCCATATGTGTGCCTCCTCAACATGAAGAGACCATATCATCAAACTCTGACTCTTGATGTGCCACATCCAGGTCCATGAAGCAACCTCCATCATATCTGTATGTGCCATCCCTCAATTCTGTCATAGAAACAAGTATATACATGTCTCATCTATCCATGTGCTGCCCATGATCGTAGATCAATCAGCTCCCATGTGTCAAAGTGGTTAAGTCTTGGCTCAACCTATGCCCAAATGTTGTCACCAAGGCATCATCATCGTCGTAACTCCATCACTCCGAAGTGTCTCATATCGATCCCCCACATCAAGTCACTCTTTCAAGCCATTCCCATACATGTACTTGAAAGTATGCACCCCATCCTGCATCAAAGTCTCTGACCTCAGCTCCTCAATGCATCAGCTCCTCTAAGTCCACCATATATGAAGTCCCTAAAAGTCACAACCTGATGTCATCATGAGCTCCATGAGTCATATCCAACCAACACTCTAGCAAGCATACAAGTCCTGACCCAAAGATCTCTGCAAGATGCCTCAACTCTCCATGTAGTAGGAATGCTCCATAGTCTGCTCACAACTCCATCCAAGTCCATGGCCTTGTTGTACATAAGTGCACAACCTCTCCATCGGCTCATAAGTAAAACATCTCCATGTCACATCAACAAATCCACTTACACAACATCCCTGCCTTGGCACTCCTCATTGGATGCCCATAAGTGATACCTCTTCAAGTGCTCCTGCATCATGTCCCTGCATAAGACTACCATGCTCCATGTTTCCAACCTGATTTCCATGACTAAGTTGCCCATTTAGTCCAACCAAGTAGACCCATCACAACAATCGATCATCCTCATCCAAGTCTGCAATCTTCGGTCTAGTGAACTCAGTCACCCAACCATATCATCATGATATGAGTCTCTCCATCATAGCTGCCCCTCTGAAGGTTCCACCAAGACTTGCTCTTGGTCTCGGCCATGAGAAGTCCGCCCAATCATCATCGTACCTCAAGTGTGTGCCCTTCAATCTGTCCATGATTCATGCCGGGCACTTAGCCAATTTTCCATGTGGCTAAAGCATGACCCAATCCTCGGCAACGATCATCATCTTCCTCCCTTGTCACAGGTCTTTGTACCTTCTACCATAAGGTCACAAATAACCCCAACAAGTCCTGCAATGGTCAACAATCCTTTCTTCTCCATCCAAGGTCTCCTCATAGGCATCCATGGTAAGATCCTCCCTAGCATCGGCAAACTGATTTTGCCCTTCTCTGCATACGGTCCATCTACCAAATGCTCAAATGAAACACAAGTATCAACAATACTTACATCATTATCATGAGGTTCCTCCATAGGAGTGTCCTCATCCATCCATGTCTGCAAACTGCAAGATCCTGGTCCAACTTGATCAATCTCAAGTTCATCCTCCATTGTTGTCACATATGCAACATCCTCGATCATCACAGCTTCCTCTTCCTTGTTAGCACAATTTGCAACTTCATCTTGCTCCATTGTCCAACCAAGTTGAAGAAGTTCGTCTTCAACATTCTTTTCCAAGACTTCAAGTTCCTTTCGAATCCGGGGATTCTCTTTTTTCATCCGCTTCAACCTGTATAAGGTAAGCAAGAGCTTCCCTTCGCATTCTTCCAAACTTTCCGTGCCTTGTCGTTCAGCTTGGCCCAAGCACTAAGCTTCACCTCTGCTAAACCTGTTTCACCATTCACCTGAATCACCCTGATGTTCCACCTGTTACCTACAAAACTTGAACTTCCTGCCAAGTCTTCAGTCTTCATAGAATCAGCTCCTTGATTAAGCTCACCAGCTCTAATACCACCTGTCATGACTGATCCATGGCAGTGTATAAGTATACCACGCATGGAGCTCATTTGACAATTGCTCAACCATCGCTCATCATGTGAAGAAGTGCATAGACACAAGAGGTAGACGCACCAAAAAGAAGGCGCAGGTTTTGGCAATGCGCCCGCTCTTGGGCAAGGCTGCACGAAGGTGAAACGCACATCTTGGTTTTGGGTGAAGGTGTGGGCAGGATCGCCCGCCGGTTGAGAAAGGCATGCACAGCTGTGGCTCCCGGTTTGTGCGACGACTTGGCATGGGTTCTTGTGTGGCTCGGGTGAGCGCCCGCCCGTCGTGCAGGTGTGCACGGTGAGACATTTGGTGGAGTGTTGATATTGTGAACGGAGGTGCGACTCGTGCAGAGACACCCGTGTGTGGCGACTTAGAGGCGCGCCCAAGTTAGGCAAATAACACGATCGTGCGATGAGGTGAACGAAGGGTTGGTGAGTCGTGCGGTAACCGTGCGAAGGTGTCGACGAGCTAGGCAACCGAGTTTGCCGAAGATTGCAAATTTGGCTAATTATGAAACTTGGTGTTTCCAAGTATACTTGTAAAGCTTTGTAATATTGAAAGACTGTATAATATATTATCGGGCAGACTCATTGCTCAGGGAGTTGCCCCTCCCTTTATACTGTGCAATTGTGTTCTTCATGTATAATTGCTGATGTTAATGAATGTGTATGGGTGTTCATTGGTATAAAGAAAACATTAATAATACTTGGTTGCGAAACACAAACTAAGTAGGATAAGTGGTTAGGCGTAGTCCACGAACATAAGTATTGGTAAAAATAAAGTGTTTGGTGGTGCTACACCTCGGGAGTTACCCCTCCCTTTATACTGTGCAATTGTGTTCTTCATGTATAATTGTTGATGTTAATGAATGTGTATGGGTGTTCATTGGTATAAAGGAAACATTAATAATACTTGGTTGCGAAACACAAACTAAGTAGGATAAGCGGTTAGGGTAATCTTTGTTTTCTTTTACTGCCTAGACCCCTAATATTCTAAGAAGTGAACTTCATTATTAAAGATTTGTAAAGGAATAGCTGGTTAGGTCTTTCATCTTACCTGAATCTATCATTAGCTTTCCACATTCCATCAATAGCTCATTCTGATTTTTCCTGCCTCTTTTCTTTCCTGGGTTTCTGGGTGCTAATCCAGGTGTGGTTTTTATAGTTTTCACACCTTCGCTGCCCTGATTTTCATTGTTTCTTTGCTTCTCCAGCCCTTTGGTCTGAGTTTTCCATATAAACAACTGCTGAACTCTGTTGAAATCCTTTGGAGGTAATGAGTCTACCCCCTCCCTGGTTCCTTGTTTCAAGAATCCTTCCAAATCTAGGTTCTCTTTATCAAGAATCTCCTATAGTTCGTGGTCCTCAATCTCCATCTCACTCTGGATCATTTCCTGGTCCATTTCCAGTTCTGTATCACTCATCATAGTTTCTCTCTGTTTATTAATATCTTGTGTTTGTTCCCCATCTTCTTCATTCTCCTCCACTGGACTTCCTCCCTTTGCCTAATCTTCTTTCGCTATCTCTTATTCTTCTTCTAGTACTTGGAACCTATTCTAACTGGCCTATTGCCCTTCTATTTGCTGTAGCTTCGGCCCCCTTTTGCCTCCTTTTCCTTTATGTGCGACTTTGTGAAATCTTTCAGTATCTTTCATGATGTTAGCTTTACCCTTGTTTTATATTTTACTGAGAGGGCAGTCTCTAAATAGGTGCCCATGCTCATGTCATTTGCAACATCTAAATGGAATATGTTCATAATCCACTGTTTGCACCCATTCTTCATCAAACACTTCCAAGATTACCTCATCTGGGAGAGCTCCAGAGAGATCCATCTCCAGACATATTCTTGGAAATGAAGTATATTTTCCTCTTCTAGTTGCCTCAGAAGCTTTTACAAAACGCTCTAACTTATTCCCTATGGCAGATAAGGATTCCATTTTCCAGTAATAAAGAGGTAAGGAGTAGAGTCTAACACAAACCGGGACCAAGGTAAAGGTATCATGCTCTGGGACAAAATTCATAATCCATGGTTGCATATAAAGGCCTGCTGCTGGATAAAAATAGGGCCCTCCTTCAAACGCTCTGTCCTTATCTTCAATATTTTCAAAGACCACATTAAAGAATCCCTTTGACCCCAGATGTAGGTCTATTCTTCCTTTTGGTTTCCAGTGGTATTTAATCCACATCTGTAAAGCTTTTTCAATGGGCCATAAGCCCATGAATTTACAAATGATTGCATATGTCTGCATGTGGTCCCTGTGTGTCTGCAAAGCACGATCATTTAAAACTACTATGGGTGTGATCGTAGCCTTGGGTTTACATGGTCCCTTTTGTGATTTGTCTTTTGTTCCTTGTTCCTTGTCTGCTTCCTCATTTTCTTTGGTGCTATTATTCTCCCTTGATTTAGTACCATCTTGCTCCTCTTCATTGTTCCTTTTCCTTCCATCTGAAGGACCTCTATCATATTCTATTGGTTTTTTACATATGTTGGCCACAGCCTAGTTGTAGGAGGGAGTGGAGCTCCCTCCTTTGCGTGCTTCCATGGAGAAAAACCTCTGCAAAATCCTGTAACCCTAGCTAATCATTCATGCGCTCAGCTCCAGCCCCAGTCTCACCCATAACATTTTGTCAAAATGAAGTTCATAATAACTTCACATGTACTCCTCCTCATTGATAACTCCACTTCCTAATTCTTCCCCCACTAAAAGACCCTGAATGGATGAATTGGATCTGTGCATACACCTACAAGGAGGAATTATCCTAATCTTACCATGAATCCATCTATAAATTTAAATAAAACATATGAAGACGCGACACAAATTAACGAGATTTTTTTTCACATTGTTCCAACATTAGTGGAGCAAAAACCAAGGCTTTTACATGATGTGACAAAAAAATTTGGAATTTTATATGTTTCTCTCTCTCACCTAAATATGTACTCATAGTGGGAGAAGAAAACACATGGGATGGAAAGTTGACATGATTTTTCATGCAGGTTTTGAGTAGACCTACTAGCGACAAATTTAGACCACCTATGTAATAAAATTGAATAATGGATTTGACCTTTTCTGAATGAGGTATGGTTGGAATCCTCCAAGAAATTTTTTAAAATAAATCGACAGAGATAGTTAGTCAACAATTTCACTTTTTTAATACAATTATTTTAGAATTTTGGGAAACAAATTAAATTTAAAATAGATTTAAATCCATCAATTGAATCATATGTGGAAATCAACCAAAACTGGTGTCATGTTCATGACATCAATAATTTTATTAAAAACACACTACTGCAACAAGGAATTAAATATTCAAAACACATTATTTTTAAAATTTCACTTAATATTATTAATTTATTTTTTAAATGTATTTTTAATTAAAAATAAATAATTAAAATAACTTTGCGGGGTTGGGTTGGGCAGACACTATTTAATTAAAAATAAATAAGTAAAGTCTGCAAAATCACCCCTTGATCATCCCTATCTACCAAAACCCTAAAGTCCTCGCACTCCTCCATATCTTTCTTGCTTAACACATCTGCAACTCTACTTCTCATATTTTTGCAATATGTGGGAGGAGGTTTGGGCATGAATTCAAACCCTTCAATCTCAATATCTATGAACATCACCTTTAGCATAGAGAATATATCAAAGCAAGTGAGAGCCAAATGTTGCAATTTGGGGCCCTCATTGTGCTCCAAATAGGTCTGTATCTATGACTTCCTTTTGGTCCCAAACATGAACTCATTCATAGGAAACAAAAACATCTCGTTATTACTCACCAACACCATCGAATTCAAGCCACTCTATGCAGTCCCAACGTCTGCTGTCACGAACTCAACAAAATGGTGAAACCTGGTAAACTTGGCCACATAGTCATTAGCCCCTAAGCTTAAGTCGATTGTTGATTCCACGAATATTCGGGAATCGGACGGACATGGGCGCGGTTAAAAAATTGACCGTGCCCATGTCCGTCCGATTCTCGAATATTCGGGGAATCAGCAATCGACTTAAGGATGCCCGTCATTAGCTTCCTCTAGTTTCTCCACATTCCCTACAATGTGGTCAACCTGAATGAGCCCGTAGGAAAATGGAAACGACTGAACAAGTTTGTAATTGGGAAAAAATGGGCCCTCGGAACTGTCATTTCTAATAAAAAGAAGAACAACATCTTCGTAAAGCTTAACTTCCGACACACAAATTTTCTCGCCCATGGCCATGCCCACCAAATTGCTTGGCTCCAACATAACCATGGCACTATTCTCGACACTCTTTTGGAAAGTTTCTCCATTATCTTCGATAAGCATCCCCATGGCTCAAACCCCTAACCCATGCTTGTTAAAAAATCTCCACACCTTATTGGAAGTGAAAGTTAGGTGGGGCTTTCTAGTGGTGTATTGGCCAATTTTCGAAGAATAAGGTGGCATGAAGTTAATATGACATCGTTGGATTGTAAGGAAAATATATGGCATGTTTGATTTGTAGTTCTTTAATTAGAAATAGCCACCACCTACATACCCAAGCCCCATGAAAAGAACATGTGGGTATTGGTGGCATTGCGGCACTTGAACTCAACATGGTGGAATTTCTTCACTTGAAACTGATCACTCATGGGATTGTGACAAACAATTTTTTTGTGTCCCACGAGCTTAAAGCTATGATTCTCATCGTTGCCCATTGTTTCTTGCTCCAAAAAGCTTCAAAATTTCTATGCAAATTTTCAGTTCCTAAGTCAAATATGGCTTTCAATTATGGGTAGATTGTTTGTTTATATAGAAGACCTGAAGTAGGAGGACTAAATGAGACTGATTACATGACCGCCTGGTGTCGTGATTCTATTTTTGATGATGATGGATAACTGATTTGATTGAATCCAAAAAAATATTTTCAAATTGAAAACATAGCATGATAAAAGAAACTCTTGGTCCATGTTCTTCCTCGAACTATGAGTCAGACCAGAGATGACCAAATCCTCATAAACCTAAACATTTGTTTAGAGTTCCACGAGGTAAAAAATGGTTTGATGGAGGAAAATAAAAATGGATGGGTCTTAATAGTTGGTTTGAACAGTGTCTACACAACTCAACCCCACAAAGAGACACCTTCAGTGTAAATATATTTTTTAAATGGAAAAGTAGATTCAAGGAATGTTGATACGTCATAAAGTATTTATAATAGGAATAAATTCCACACTTACCAACCACCATGTAGGTAGTCAGTTTTTTTTATTTCCTTATAAAATTAAGAATAAAGAAGTAAATGAAAGTGAGTTGAGTAAGGTGTTTTTTTTACTCTAAATGCATGTTGGTGATACTATTTTTAATAGGATTGTAATATTTAATTATTTAAATTGTATTAAAATGAAGGTGTAATTTAACAATGTGAATTTTAGAAAAAAAAATTATTGAGAAGTTATTGATGAAATTGTAATATTTTATTATTTAAAGTGTATTAAAACAAAGATATAATTTAATGAGGTGATTTTTTCATTTTTTTTTTATAAACATTCATATGAGATCGTAATGTTTTATTATTTAAATTATATTTTTGAATGTAAAATTAAATTTAATGTCTAAAAAATATTTAAAAAATATTTCTATATAAATTAAATATTTGTTTTCAATTTCTCATTAAATTTTAAATTATCAAAATATAGTAATAGCTTAAAAGGATCTACCTCTAAAAATGGAAAAAAATATTCAGTTAACTATTGCAAAAATTAAGAATAAATATTAAATACCATGAAATTATTAAGTTACGTAGTCATTGGACGTTTTTTAAGCATCTCGGTTTGCCTGGGGCACCCCTACAATCACTTAACATCTTAGAAATATTTTGGTTCAATGGACATTGCAAACACCATGTTAAACTTTATTTCATCATCAACCATCCATGTCCCATTTACTTCACACACGTCGTTTTTAAATTTTCCAAGTACTTGTCACACGGGAAATGTATCGCTACAACATGCAAGCTTCAACTCCATAATGACAAACAAACCCTAAGGGTCCTATTTCTCTCTCTCATTTGAGGGATGTTCAAATATTTATCTCAACTTGTCTTATACAATTTCAAACATATCATCAAGGATTTTCCACCCATGATCAACTTTGTAGTAATATAAATTCAATTCTCTTGAGGTCTTCCATTATTTCCATACATACATTGAGGTGAGTAGGGAAACAAACCCTTCATCTTCTAAGTTCCATGCACATATTTTTCTTGGAATTTTAATCAAAGATCAAAATCTCTTACACATGGATTAGATTCAACATTGAATGGATTCAACGAAATTACCAAAACCATTGTCTTCATTATCATTTGTTTTGTCATTTTTCCCAATAGAAAATTGAATTATCGAGGGAAGTAGGATGGTTGAGCAGTTCCACTTGCAGTCTCAACAGATCGAGAAAGAGTTGCCAAATTCACTTAACCTTAGCCCTCGTAAGGGTTTTTCTTGTTTGATTTGTTTAGTAGTCAATTTTTTAACGTATGTATGGATTTTTTTATTGCATAAAGTGATTTTGTCCCGCTAAGAAGGAGAATTAGAGGAGAGGTGGAAGATATCAGCTAAGAGCAATAACCCAAAAGACAAATTACCTCATTCAAAAGACACTGAGCATGGAAAAAATAATAGAAACAACACTATATTTTATCATGGATAAAGAGGAAATTGAGATAGATGTTGATATCCCAACTATTAGAAAAATGGTAAGGGTTTTTTCTATAATGTCCTGCTCTAAATCTAGAATAATTTGACATGTATGGTGTTAAAGATTTGGTTAGAATATATTAATGATATAAGTCATTGCAGGTAGTAAAATCATTACCTGAGGCAACCACATCCAATCTAGGTCTAGGAAAATTCACCATGAGAAAAGTGAAGACGTGGAAGATAAATCCATTTTGTCCAAGGTTGATGATTCTATAAAGGGTATTGGGGATGGCCACTGGAATGGGATCCAATAAAAGTTTTTGGTAGAGGTCAATCTATACAACGTTTTCCAGTGTCATGATACTCTCGGGAATCAAACCAAACAACTAGTTCATGGATAAATCCAAGTTTGTGAGCTCCGAAAGATTTCCTAAAGTCTCCAGAATTTCTCCGACAAGGTTGTGGCCAAAAAACCATAGATGTTAGATCTATTTCAGATTTCCAATCTCAGAAGCTATTTTTCCAATGAGAAAATTGTAGGCCAAGTAAAACTATAAAAGATTCATAAGATTACCTAAAACGGATGGAATCATAGCATTGAGAAATTTAGAGAAGGGGTTTAAGACTTGTAAAGTAGAAGGTGGCGAGAACTAGAACACTAAATTTAGTTTCAAAGAGATCTAGATGCTTGAGTCCTAGGAGCTTGGAGATGAAATCTAAGAGTTGGCCGACAATGAAATTTTTTGATAAATCAAATACTGGAGGTTATGACATCTTCCCAAGTCCATAGGAATCAAACCATTGATGTAATCGCCAAAGCCACATGTTAGTTTTTAATGGGAGAGAGGAAAAAGAAAATGATGGTCTGCGATTGGTTGGGATTAACAATGTCTGCCTAGCCCAACTCTAGAGAGAGACACCTTTGAAGTAATTATTGTGCCCTTTGAATATATTCCCTATTCATATCTTAGCAAATATGCACATATCATCATTACGTTAGATATTATAACAAATTTAAGTTAGCAAATTTCATTACATTAGATATCCTATCACCATTGGCCTTCCAAAATATTTTTATATAAAACATAACCATGTAGAACATTATACATTTAGAATATGAAAACCTATGTTATCACATAAATATAATAATTACTTTCCCAATTCACATTTCAAATAATTGTTCGCAAGTATATTGTGCGTGCAGACACACACACAAAAACATAAGCCTTCCCCTATAAGAATAAAATAATTACCTTCCCCTATCATGCAGAAGGTAAAGCTTTGTACATAAATTTAGCTTTCTAAAGCTATATTTGACAAGCATTTCACAATGATTCCACCTCCTAAATTTAACCAAGGTATTTATATTCCTTTCTAGGTGAATTGGAACTCAATTCCACGAAGGTACTTTTGTCAAACAACAGGTTGGAAATGTTTCGTCAAACAATTGCGAACAATTGTAAATTTTATTGTTTTGCCTATCGATAGTAGCCCAATCAAGACTAAAGTTAGAACCTCTATTTGATACAACTTTGTAATGTCCCCTCTCTTTTGTTGGGAAACATTGTCACATAAATACATACAAATCCTAAGTGAAACTCTTAGCGAAGCGAAAACTCTTTGAGATCTAACACTCGCATGCAAATGTGAAATGTTTAGAATACCATTTATCACACACACACACACACACACACACACATATATCCCCAAGGGTTAGATTAGTTGGTCGATTTCTCATTGCTAAGTACCTCGAAAGTTGAGAGGTCACAGGATCCAATATCCTCAATGCCCTTGCGGTTAGGCCCTACTTGTTTGGATGATGGGTAGATCCCTTTGGGTTGATTTTCTTGGATTTTTCCCATGGATCTAACGACCACCTTGTGTTTGTGAACCACCCTTGATATATATATAGATATATATATAGATATATTGGAATTTATTAGTTTACGTTGGAATATTCAACAATATAATTATCACATTAAATTTTAAAAATGCATGCTAATAAATTTCATAGTGGAAATTAATTGACCAATAATTACACATAATTAGTAATGAACATTGCACATAAAATTGGATGCTTATCTTGCATAAAAGTGGAAAGTAGTTGCAGGCTCTCTGTGTTCCACCTAGCCATAGACCTCGTGGTTCATCAATATCAACCACGGGTCTGGGGCTACAAATCCACATGCAGTAAAAGAAATGATAAATAACCAAAATAACATGTTCATGGCCTGGGTATAAACCCCACAACCATGACTTCAACCTCTATAATAATTGACCAATAATTACACATAATTAGTAATGAACATTGCACATAAAATTGTAGACTTATCTTGCATAAAAGTGGCAAGAAGCTGTAGGCTCTTTGTGTTCCACCTAGCCATAGACCTCATGGTTCATCAATATCAACCATGGGTCTGGGGCTACAACTCCACATGCAAAAAAAGAAATGATAAATAACCAAAATAACATGTTCATGGCTAGGGTATAAACCCTACAACCATGACTTCAACCTCTATGTTTCGCTTCACCAATACTTGTATCTACATGGTGGCTTACATCCAACTAGGAAGTTCTCAACAACAGGCTTCTAATTCCCCCATGCCTGCATCCTAATGACGCCATATAGATAGCCAAGAAGTTATAAACAATATGATTCCAATTCCCCCATACCTGTGCCCCAGTGGTGCCTTACAGCCAGCCAAGAATTTCTCAACAATAGGCTTCCAATTTTCAATGTACTTGTGCTCCTATAATGCATTACAACCAACCAAGAATTTCTCAACAAGTAATAGAATGATGGTTCATGAAAAAGAATGGTAATGATAGTGAAAATTGAAGGATGGTAATTAAAATTGATGGCAATACTTCCCACTAAATGATTAATGATATGATGTGTTAAAAAATTATCTATTACAGAGCAATTATGGAATATACAAAATATTTTAGAAACACAAACACAGAAAACGCATAAAACAAGAGAGACACTAATATACATATTTAACCAAATTTGGGCTACGTCCATGAAGAAATAACCAGTCCTTCCTTTTATATTATCCAACAAAATGAAAGATATAGTGTACAACAAAATTTGTTGTAATTTCCTCTTGGCTCTCACATAGTCTCCTCTATGTTTCTCACTCAGAATACACACATACACAACGGTAATACAATTCCCTCATATAAATAAAGGGGCTTCCTTCTAGGGAAAAAAACCCTAAATTAAACATAACTTCTACGATCAAATCATCTGCCTAATAAATGACCTAGATTGACTACGAAATTACAATATTTTACAAGGCAATTTTAGATCTATTTTTAGCTTCGAGAGGGGGGGGGTGCTCATAAAATCATCGTTTCCCCACTTGAATCCCCCTGACAGTGATTAAACGGACAAAATTTCCACCCTATTAGGAACTGAAGTCCAACGTGGTTATACCTCTGTGTCAAGAAGATAATCAAGCTCCACACCCAACAATCTCCCACTTGGAGACTGATTATAGCAACTCCACCACTGCTTCATTTGCTGGACAATGCTTCCACTTTGGACCTAGTTGTTTGATCCAGGTGGATATTGGTGGCCACCTACCTATTCCATTTGATCCCTCACCACTATTTCTTTCAGTTTTCTTATTTGTAGCACAATTTACTATTTTTGGCAGTTTTTCGGGTCCTCAACTTCCGGAGCCATTTTGAGGCCCTAAACGACGTTTTTTGGGAAAACTATGAGGAGTGATTGTTCACTATTGCTGGTCATTCAAAATTTGTAGTCCTCGGATATATATTTCTAACGAGGTATTGTGCGCGTCAAATGGAGATCAGATGCCAAAGTTATGACCCCGAGAAGCAATTTACCCAAACGGGGCCCATAGTGTGGCGCTTCATCTCCTAGGGTTAGGTTTTGGAGGTTTAAGGTTTTCCATTGTTTCTCAATAATAAATAGGCCTTTGAGCCTCATTGTAATACATTTCAGAGGCATGTAGCTGCCACATCGCTTCTCAGAGATAAGCTACCATTGCATGACCTAGTCTTATTTCCATTCTGTTTGTAAGCATATTTCAGTATTTGATATTAATGAAATGAAGTGTTGTTTCTACTGCGTCTTTTTATTTATGTTTATATCTGTAATTTGTTGTGTTCTTGTTTAAATTCGGATCAATGGTATCAAGGCGGTCTGCTCTTTCTCTTTTTTTCTTTGCATGTACCCAACGAGGTTGGGATATGAGTTAGGGCTCGATCTGGTTGAACCTTTGAAAGATTAGCTTCGCAAACCCCAACAGCCGCCCATGGGGGAAGAAAAGAAAGATGAGGGGGCAAGATATCCTATCAAAGTATTGCTCAAGGAGGCCCTTGAGAAATAAATCAACGCGATGATGGATAACTTTACCTAATCCTTCAACAGTTGCCCACCGATGGCGCATCGACATCCAGCAGCCACACTAGAGGCTCCACTCCTTTTAAGGTACAAGTAAACTTTGACATTCCCATATTTGAGGCCCAAATAGATCCATATGTCGTAGATTAATGGTTAAATCTTCTAGAAGGATATTTTTTCTATTCATGATTTTTCCAGCCGAGAAAATATTACTTTTTCTCTTCTCAAAGCTACCCTGCATGTCAAGGACTAGTGGGAAATCTACTACGAGCAGAAGGATGAAAGTACGACATAAATCTTTTCAGCCGCACCCACTTGGAATTCATTCTGGGATGCCATCAAGGAGTAGTAATACCTTGTCGGGAGTTATGAGGATAAATACATAAAGTGGACAACGCTGCGGCAGGGAAGGGACAAAGATGTGATAGAGTTGACTAATGTTTTTCATACCCTTCACACGAAGTTGGGTATCAAGGATACTAAGAAAACTTTGGTACTCAAGTACCGCGGCTACCTACATAGGTCCATCCAAGATGAGATGGAGTTCTTGGACATCTCCTCGCTTGGCACGACGTACCGATACGCCGTTAAGATCGAGCAGAAGTTTAAACAGAAGAAGCGAGACTTTGGGTCTGCGAATCTGAAGCAGGGGAAAGGTGCCCCCAAACCGCAGAACAAAGTACAAAGCTAAGGCGCCCATGACAACCTACTAAAGCTGCAAGCAAAGAAAAACACTGCGAAGTTGAAGGACACAGGAAAGCGGTGTGAGTTCCATAAGAGCTCCACTCACAACACAAGTGAGTGTCGGGCCAAGCAGTCACTCGTGGTCGAGTTGAAGGCTTCAAAATCAGATGCATGTTCTGACTCTAATTCAAAATCCGACAAGGGGAATGACAAAGGAAAGCTGGTTATCGATGTGGAGCCCAATGCCACCTTTTCCACCATGAAGATCTAGAAGGAGGAACCTGAAGATATAGAGGAGGAGGAGTGCCTCTTCCACTCCTAGATGTGGGTAAAGGGCTCCTCGCTATAGTTCATTGTCAACATCAGCAACCAAAAGAACCTCATTTCGGTAGAGTTCATGAAACAACTGGGCTTACTGACCACAGTACACCCACAACACCATCTGGTGGCTTCACCAAGGACAAGAACTTCGCGTGAGCCAGTAGTGTCGCCTCCCATACAACATCAAGCCCTTCACGGATGAGGTATTGTATGAAGTTGCTCCCCTTGATGTTTTTGATGTATCATTAGGCCAACCATACTTGTGGAAGTGACATGATTTGTATGAGTTAAGGCCTCGTGTTGTTATTGTTACTTTGGGAAATAAGTTGTACAGGATACTAGAGGTAGCACTGCCTATCGCCATCTCTTTGGTTACTGCAAAACAATGCAGTAAGCTCATTTCCAAAACCAGGAAATTTGTTTTCCTGATGATACACCATCAGGGAAAGAAGAAGACTGTGGCCACGACCTCTAGACAAGGCCCCTCTACCCGACAACAACAAATGGACAAGGTCGTGGAGGAGTATGAGGACATCTTCACCTGTCCCGCAGGGGTGCCTCTGCATTGTCAGGTCAAGCACTCCATCGATCTGACCCTAGGTGCGCCACTTCCCAATGGACTAATCTATCGACACTATGTTCTAGAGAATGACGAAATCAAGAGGAAGATTAAAGAGCTTCTGCAAAAAGGTCACATCTGACCGAGTTCATCACCCTGTGGAAGCCCGATCGTGTTGGTGCAGAAGAAGGATGGGACTTGGAGACTCTGTATTGACTATCAAGCACTGAACAAGATCACTATTCGGAATAGGTACCCGATCCCACAGATTGATGACCTTATAAACCAACTCAAGGGGGGGAAATATTTCAACAAGATCGACTTGAAGTCCGGATATCACCAGGTACCAATCGAACCCTTAAATGTGTGGAAGACTGCCTTCAAAGCCGAGGAGGGTCTTTTCGAATGGTTGGTTATGCCGTTCGGGTTAAGAAATGCTCCTGCAACCTTCATGATGTTGATGGATGACATCTTGCATCCATTCACCAACTCATTTGTAGTGGTATACTTGGATGACATCCTAATCTTCAACCAGAGTTGGGAAGAACACCTCCACCACATCCGATAGGTTCTACAAACACTACGACAACACAATTTGTGTGCCAATTTAGAGAAATGAACTTATGACGTAGGTTCAATATCTGGGATACATTATTGATGAACGGGGAGTGCATGTGGATCCAGCCAAGTTCAAAGTCATTCCGGATTGGCCAGCCCCAACCACTCTAACAGAGCTATGCATCTTTCTGGGCCTTGCCAATTTCTACCACAAGTTCGTGTTGGGATTCTCTCATATCACTTGGCCCTTCAGTAAAGTCACTAAGGGAGGAGCGAAAGAAAAATTCTTTTGGTCTAAATCTCAATAGAAGGCATTCACTAAGTTGAAACATTGCCTCTGCTCTGCACCAGTGCTCACTTTACCAGACTTGCAATAGCCATTTGAGATCGAGATAGGTGCCTCTGACTATGCTATTGGGGTAGTCCTTACTCAACAGGGGCATCTAGTGGCATATCACAGTGAGACATTTTCAAACACAGTCTGGAAGTATCCCACTTATGACAAAGAGATGTATTCCCTTATGTAGGCCTGCCGACAATGGAAGAATTACATTTTCAGGAAGGAAACCATCATCCACACAAACCACCGACCCTTGTAGTTCATATAGACACAAGGGAAGTTGCAGAATGATCGCCATCAGAAGTGGTCCACATACCTGCAACAATTCCATTTGAATATCAAGTGTAAGAAGGATAGCACCAATAATGTTGCAGACTTCCTCAACTGACCACTGATCATGGCATTAACCACCATGCTGAACTCTTGTGGGCACGAGACTTCTGATTGGCCACTTCTCTACTAAAGCGACCCAGCATTTGGCCACACATACCAGACACCCTTGGATGGTCAGTAAGTTCCAGATTTTCACCTCCAAGATGCCCTGTCATGCCACCTGGGACACCTTTGTGTTCCTTTAAGCGACAGTGCCAATATGATTTCCGAAGCGCACTATAGTCAGGCCGCTAGGCATTTCGGGGTAGAGAAAATGGTGGTAGTACTGCATAAGTATTTCTATTGGCCGAATATTGAACTACATCAGATCCTGCACTTCCTGCACCATTGCCAAACTGACCATCAAGAATCAAGGCCTCTATACTTTGCTTCTTACCCCTAGTCGACCTTGGGAATCCATCTCCATGGATTATATGTCGAGCCTTCCTTCTACTAAGCATGGCAACAATTTTGTTTTTGTGGTCATCAACAGATTCTCGAAGATGGCCATTATAGTGGCCTGCAAGAAGAATATCACAACAGAAGCCACTGCTAAACTCTTCTTTGAACGAGTATGGGTACACTTTGGGATCCCACAGTCTATCATCTTAGATCCGGATATTGGGTTGCTCATTGCATTTTGGTTCAGTCTTTGGTCGATGTTGGACACCAAGCTCACTAAGTCCACAACTTTCCATCCCCAAACTGATGGCCAGATAGAGGTCGTCAACACGATGATTGTACACATTTTGTGCATGTACAACTCAAATCATCCACACACATGGGATGAGAGCCTCCCTTATTTCCAGCACAACTATAATTGGACTCTCCACAACTCGACTAGCCACAACCTTTTTCAGGTGGGCTCGGGTTTCCAGCCACTATTTCCCATTGATGTGGCCATGCTATTTGCAGCTACTCAAGCATATTCGACTCATGTCCGGTCCGAAGCAGATAAGGTAAAAAAATTCATTGAGCACATCCAACATATCCGCCAACACATCCACAACATTATGGAGAAATCAAATGCCAATTACAAGCGTCGACATGATAAGCATTGGGTGCCACACATGTTTCAGGTGGGCGAAAAAGTCTGATTGCATTTGCAGAAGGAACGCTTTATCGGAGCCTATCAGAAACTTAGACCACTCTGATATGGTCCTTACACCATTACCAACACTGTGGGAGACAATAAATTTGAGCTCAGCATTCCCCCATTCCTTGGCTTGCACCCAATGTTTAATGTGGATCGCCTTCGACCATACTTCCCACCATTGTTGGACACATCATACATTGCAGAACAACTCACACCTACAGAGTTAAATCTATATTGCATGGAACAAGCCAAAATTGATCAAATCATGGACACATAGATCAAGAACACCTGACAACAAAGGATCCAACTATATCGAGTTGCCAAAGTAGGCCAACTCCTTCACCAAGGCAAGTGGCTCACTAGGGACCAATGTCAACAGAAGTTTCCTCATCTCATGGAGGAACTCAACACAATGGGGACCATTTCTTCTTAAAGGGGGAGGAATGATCCAGGTGAATATTTTCCACTTAGACCCCCACCATTGTTTCTTTCAGTTTTTCAATTTCCTTATTTGTAGCACAATTTACTATTTTTGGCAATTTTTCGGATCCTGAACTTCAGGAGCTATTTTGAGGCCCTAAATGACGTTTTTTGGGACCAACAAACATGCACCAATGTTGGTCATTCAAAATTTTTAGTCCTTGGATAGATCTTTCTAATGAGGTATTGTGCACGTCAAACGAAGATCGAATGCCAAAGTTACGACCCCGAGAAGTTGATGTACCAATTTACCCAAACGAGGCCCATAGTTTGGTGATTCATCTCCTAGGGTTAGGTTTTTGGATGTTTAGGGTTTTCCATTGTTTCTCAATAATAAATAGGCCTTTGAGCCTCATTGTAATACGATTCAGAGGCATGTAGCCGCCACATCTCTTCTCAGAGATAAACTACCATCACACGAGCTAGTCTTATTTCCATTCTGTTTGTAAGCATATTTTAGTATTTGATATTAATGAAATGAAGTGTTTTTTCTACTACATATTTGTATTTATGGTTATATCCATAATTTTTTGCATTCCTATTTAAATCTGGATCATTGTTTCTCATCTTCATCATCATACTTGAAGACCAATTGAAACCGAGAATAATCTCAATTTTTCCCTGGTGACAACTTTTGTTAACATATCTGCAAGATTTTGACTGGTGTGTATCTTTTTTAGCTTCAACTATCCATCTTCCAACACTGACCATATGAAATGGTACTCAAGATGCATATGTTTAGCCTTATAATGAAATGTTGAGTTCTTTGCAAGATGAATGGCACTCTGGCTATCATTGTATAACTGACCCATCTCTTGGTTCTTACCCAATTCATCCATAAACCTTTGTAACCAAATCATTTATTTACTAGCCTCTGTAGTAACAACATACTTTTTTTCCATTGTTGAAAGTGCAACAACACTCTGCATTTTTGAAACCCAACTGACCATTGTTGCACATACGACAAATATATAACCTGTGGGTGCTCCTCCTATTATCTTTATCACTTTCCATATCTACATCAACATATCTCTGTAAACCAATGTTTAAACCACCAAAGCATAATGCTTGATTTGTGGTACCTCTCAAATACGTGAGAATCCACTTCACTGCCATTCAATGTTCCTTTCCTGGATTATTCATGTCCCTGCTTACAACTCCCACTGCATGTGCAATATCAAGCATTATGCAGAGCATTGCATACATTAAACTTCTAACTCTTGATGCATATGGAACTTTAGACATATAATCCATCTCTTCCCGAGTCTTGGGACTCATCTCCTTAATTAGTTTTAAATGGCTAAACAAAGGTGTACTAACTGGTTTTTCATTCTGCATATTAAATATTTCTAACACCTTTTCTATGTACTCACTTTAAGACATGTTAATTTGCGATTTTTCTTGTCTCTAGTTATTCTCATTCCAAGGATTTGTTTTGTAGCACCAAAATCCTTCATTGCAAATGAATTTGACAATTTCCCTTTCAACACATTTATTTCCTGCAAGTTAGACCTACAAACATGTCATCTACATGAAATAACAATATAATATAACTTCCATCTGTTAGGCCAAGAAGTAACTCCATTAAGCAAAAATTAATTTGTATATTTTATTCCATCAGGTAGGTCTATTATATACATGAGGGAGAGACTGTTCAGTTCATCTCCCGATGACTGTTCATATTTCTCATTTATTTATTTACATATATTTACCCAATCACAAGGATTAGGTGTCAACATTCCCCCCCTTAATTTGAAGGGATGCTGGTGAGTCCAAGCATCATTCTGAATCGTTCAAGCTTTTCTCTTCCAAGCACTTTGGTGAAGATGTCTGCAATTTGCTCATTTGTGGAACAATGACGGAGATGGATTGTTTTTGCCTCAACATGATGTTGAATCAGATGATATTTAGTATTGATGTGCTTCGTTCGATCATGGAACTTTGGGTTCTTGGCCAACTTTATTGCAGAGGTATTGTCAATCATGAGTCAAGTTGATTGTACTTTTTTTACCTGCAAATCTTCAAGAATTTTCCTGAGCCACACAATTTCTTTTGTTGCTTCAACTACTGCCACGTATTCTACTTCTGTTGTGGAATCTGCTTGAACCAATTGTTTGTGTGATCTCCAGGAGACAACTCCTGATGCAAGACTCATAGCATATCCTGAAGTAGATACCCAAGTTTCTTTGTCTCCATCGAAGTCTGAATCAGAGTATCCAATCAAGCTGAAGTCGTCCACCTGTGTATACTTGATTCCAAAGTATTGAGTTCCCTTCAAGTACTTTAGAACTCTTTTTGCAGCAGACCAATGTCCCTCACAAGGCTTTTGCATAAACCTGGAGAGGATTCCAACAGCAAATGAAATGTCTGGTCTGGTAGTAGTTAGGTAGTTGAGACTTCCTACAAGCTATCTATATTTTGTTGCATCCTCAAATTCCTTTCCTTCAATAGATGTGAGATTTAAGTTTTGTTCCATTGGAGTAGTAAGAGGATTGCACTCTGTCATGCCAAACCTGTTCAATGGATCTCCAATGTATTTCTTTTGAGAAAGAAATATGGACTTTTGATGTTGGCTTACTTCAATGCCAAGATAGTAATGAACATAGCCCAAGTCATTCATTTCAAAACTTTTCCCCAATTCGTTGTTTATGGATGCAATGTAGATTTCATTGTTCCCTGTCATCAAAAGATCATCTACATATACCACAAGATATACAACTGTTTTGCCAACTTTCTTGACAAATAAAGTTGCATCATCAAGATCAAAATGTTTGAAATTGATTTTTTTACACTACAACAAAACCAGCGATTAACGTCCCTTTTTACTTCTTTTTTTGCATCTAGAGCCCATTTTTGGTGCTATTTGCATCCATTTATCAAATATGGTGCAAAACGTGACACAAAATTTGCATCAAGTTTTGCACCAAATCTTACACCAAGTTTAGCACCAGGTATTACAATAGGTTTTGCACCACGTTTTGCACCAAATTTTATGCCAAGTTTTGCGTCATCCTTTACACCAGGTTTTGTTCCAGGTTTTGCATCAAGTTTGGCACCTATTTTTGTTTGACATACTTTTGCATCCTCATTTGCATCCACTTTTTTCACCTACACTTGCATCAACTTTCGCATCGACTTTTTCATCCTTTTTTGCATCCTTTTTTAAATCATTTTTTGCATCCATTTTTTCATCCATTTGTGCATCCCTTTTTTGCCAAGTTTTACATCGAGTTTTGTGTCTAGTTTTGCATATAATTTTGCATCTACTTTTGTTGCATCCACTTTTCCATCTTGTTTGGCATCCATATTTACATCCTCTTTTGCATCTATTATTGTACCCACTATTGCATCTAATATTTTTGTGCCACAATTAGAGCCTAGTTTGGCACCTCCTTTTGCACCCACTTTTGATTATAATTTTGCATCCACGTTTGCATCCTCATTTGCGTCTAGGTTTTCATCAACTACTACATCTATTTTTGCATCCCTTTTTGTATCCAATTTTGGACCAGGATTTGCATCGGGTTTTGTGTCTCGTTTTGCATCTACTTTTGCATCGACTTCTATTGCATCCACTTTTGCACACAATTTTGCATCCACTGTTGCACCCATTTTAAATTTCACTTTTTGCATCCCTTTTTACATCTTCATTTGCATCATACTTTGATTCTTTTTTTGCATCTATCATTACATCCACTTTTGTTATGCCACAATTTGCACCATGTTTTGCACTCACTGTTATATCCATGTTTGCTTCCAATTTTGCATCCATGTTCACATCCTCTTTTGCATCAAATATTGCATCTATTTTTCCATCCACTTTTGTGTCAGGTTTATGCATTGGGTTTTGCATCTCGTTTTGTATCTACTTTTGCACCTACTTACATTGTATCCATTTTTTGAATCCAATTTTGTTTTGCCTGTTGCATCAATGTTTGCTTCCACTTTTACATCCATTTTTGCATCTTATTTTGCATATTTTTTGTCTATTGTTACATCCACTTTTGTTGCACCATATCTTGCGCCTACCATTGCAACCAAATTTGCTTCCATGTTTGCATCCCCTATTGCATCCACTTTTGTTTCATCCATTTTTGCATCTGCTTTTGTGTCCGTTGTTGCATCCACATTTGTTTCACCACAATTTGTGCCAAGTTTTACACCTACCATTGGACCCATGTTTTCTTCCACTTTTGCCTTCATGTTTGCATCCAAGTTTGCATTGACAACTGCATCTACTTTTGCATCCACTTTTGTGTCAGGTTTTTCATGTTGTTGTGCATCTACTTATGTTGTATCCACTTTTCATCCAATTTTACTTCTATTGTTGCCCCCATTTGTATGTTCGCTTTTGCATCCCTTTTCCAACACTCATCATATTTTCTGCATTGATGATATTCCTTATGGCATTGACAATTATGAACAATTGATGACAATGTCAATAATATTGACAATGATGAAAATGAAGATGATGGCGATGACATGAATTGTGATTATGATGATAAAGACGATAGTGGTTACAATAACAATGATGATGATGGCAATGATTATGATGATGACGATGCTAATGACGTTGGCGAATATTCCCAATTTTAGATGTTGTCATTGTCATAATCATAAGCATTATCTTTCGTGTCATCATCATCATTTTCATTTAGGTCATCATCAAAAACTATAATGGCATGAATGATGATGATGATTACAGCAATGTCGATAGAAATTACGTTAATGATGATGATGGGGATGATAAAAATGACAATGACGATGATAATGGTGGCAATGATGATCATCATCGATCATCTCTCAAAAATAGAGTTGTTATTTCTCTTACGTATATCAATGTGTCCTAAACAACCCTTTTCTAGCACTGATCACATTTTTTGGGTTGATGATATTTCTTACAACATCTACAATTATGAACAATTGCAAACAATGTCCATAATGATGATGATGATGGCATGAATGGTGATTATGATGATAATGTAATGATGGAAATAACAATGACAAGGATGTGATGATGATGACAATGATTATGATAATGAGAATGACCTTACAATCTTATGGATTCGTGAACAATTACTAGTTTCAATACCATCTTCTGGATACGTATTACTATCATACTTTTTAGATTTTTTGTCTCTCTTGAGGTATCTTACTATAATGGTGTTGTCAACACTAGAAAGATATCTTGTTGTAATGGTGGTTCTAATGTTAGCACTAGCAAAGTTTTTGTTAAATTTTGGTTAAAAAAAACGGATTTATGCAATTATTTTGACAATCTATGTAAAAAAGTAAATAACATCCAATTATTTTGACTGTAGTCCCATTGACTATCATGAATTCACCAGTCTGAAGACCATCTTCTACATACATATTATTATTAAACTTTTTGCATTATATCCCTCTTATATCTTGTTGTAATGGCAGTATTAGCACTAGAAAAATATCTTGTTGTAATGGTGATGTTAGTATTAGCACCAAAAAAATCACTAAATATAATTCCCTAAGTCCTATATATAAGAAAAATCAAAAGAAAGAAATATAATGCCCAATGAATGGTAACTCATGTATTCACACCCTCTTTGGAAAACATATGAATATATACACTCATAGTCACACTTGATCACATGTTTGTGATGGTTAAATCATGAAGTCCTCTTTTCCCCTTTCATTTTCACTTCATCATTTAAGCACCTAATTGAGGATCTAGGGAATTTTTCTTTCCTAAGGGTTTCATGTCTACTCTTCGTTTACTTATGTCACACTACGGTCAATCATGTGACGGAGTGAAATACTTAAGTTTGTGGAGTTATTAGAATAGTGTATTAAGTTAGTCACCACACACACATGTATTACATGTCATTGATCCACATGTGTGGGTTGGAGACTCATTGCTTGAGAACTTTAATGGATACTACTTTAGGGCCTTGATGGTATATCTTACAAAATTGCTTGGTAAACATTGTGATTCATCCTTTCTTTTCCTCGAGACACTTGATAATATTGAAGTCACTCCCAATAATCCACGGAGATGGGGAGTATAAATTACTTGTGCTGGAAATAGAATTGAGAAATAGAGGTTTCCCATTTGCGATATTGGAGTCATAGACATTGGATACATTGGATCTATGATTTGGATATTGGAGTCATAGACATTGGATATTATTTGAGTCATAATGCGAAAATAGGTAAACATATTGGTAACCTTGATGTCTTGATCATTCCAAATAATAACCATTCCACCCAAGTATATCTAATCATCAATCACTACTATTTGGAAATTCCTCCCCCATTTTCTAATTATATGAGGTAGAACCTCACTTAATATTTTTATTTCTTATATCAACATTATTGATGGGTGCTTTGCATACCATTTTTCTTTTATGAGTATTTGTTTTCCTTTACTATTGAGGTCCCTCATGTTCCATGAGACTATTTTCATGGATAATTTACACCGAAAGGAAGTATAATGTGACTAAAAAAAACATGTTCCAAGATTTATGTTATTGGACAATGCCACTTCATGACTCCTATATTTCCTTAACCTGGGACTGAATGGTGAACTTGATAGCCTTAAGGGAAATTAACTAATGAAAATCTCAAAAAGAGGTGACTTTTGACTTTATCACATATAAGTTAATATACTAAAAAAAATATCCATAAAAATTTCATCAATCAATGAATCTTTAAAAAAAATATCCAAAACAATTTCATCAAGCAATGAAGCATTACATTATAAATTACAATCTATAAACCTTTTGGGAACTTTTTGCTAAACCATGATCAAAACCAACATATTTAATATTAATATTTAACAATAATATGGAAAATAACACATTTTCATAAATTAAATAACATGTTATCAATCCTAAGATATAGACTATGTTTAGATATAGACTATAATATAGACTATGTTTAGATTACATCATATATCAGAGATGATGATGATTAGGATGGCGATGGCATTGGTGATGATTATGTGGATGATATTATCAGGATGGTCAGGATGATGATCATGGAAATGATCATGAGGATGAGCTTGACTATGATTTTCGTGGTGCTAGCTAGCCATGCGTTATTTTTTATATTTAGTTGGATGTCTTAATATGGTAATCGTACATTTGAATTTTAGTTTATTTGAATAATGATGATGATACTATCGGCACTATCTTGTTACCTTATGAATATGTTGAAAATTGTTTACAATTTTTTTATGAAGAATTATCATGTATGACGAGATTCCTATTTTTTTATGGATGTTGTGAATTTACCTTAGCATAATGATATCTATGAAACATTTTTAGTTGGTAATCTTACATTGACTTTTAGTTGATTTGATTAAATATGATGATGATATTATCATTTTTATCTTGTTATTTTATGTATATATTGAAAATTATCAACATTATTTTGATGGAGAATTATTATGTATGATGATATTACTATCTTTTGATGGATGTTGTGAATTTACCTTAGAATAATGGTGTTCATGAAATATTTTGATATGATAATCACACATTTCAATCTTAGTTGATTTGATTAAAGATGATGAGGATATTATTAGTATTATCTTGTTACTTTATATATGTGTTGAAACCTATCAATGCTTTTTTATGGAGAATGATTATGTATGATGATATTACTATTTTTGGATGTAATGTTGTGAATTTACCTTGGAATAATGATATCTACGATAAATGTTGATTTAGTAGTAATATATATATATTGAAAATTGTCAATGATTTTTTGATGGAGAATTGTTATATATGAGGACACTGCTATATTTTTTATGAATGTTGTCAATTACCCTTAAATTTGTTTACAAATAATAAGTTATGAATTTGAATTGTGATATATTCTTAAATGTGTTATACATGAAAATACCTCCTCATAATCTTGGAGGATAATACTATGCTGTTGGTTGAAATACCCCTTTCTCCTAAACTATATAAGCCTATAATATAAATTATGTACGATGAGGACCACGATATCCTAGTCTATAACAAGTTGTCCCCTTCATCTAACTTTTGTTATCAAAATTCTCACATTAGAGGAATTTTCAACTCAAAAAGTAACCACTTAAGAAAAAATTAAGAAACTAATAAAATAATGCCATGTAGACAATTTTTTAATATATCATTTTTATTATTCTTTTACCAAAATTACCCAAATAAATGTCACATTTATCAAAATAACTGTATATGTATTTTATATTTAAATTAATATATTAGCACAAGATTTAATAAAATTTAAATTAAAAAAACAAATTTAAATTAAAAAAGCAAATTCAAAATTTAAAGGAAATTTAAATTTAAATTTAAATTACCCAAATAAATGTCACTTTTATTACCATCTACATGTATTTTATATTGAAATTAATTTATTAACACAAGATTTAAGAAAATTTAAATTTCAAAGGAAAATTTAAAATATAAATTTAAGTTAAATTTAAATTTAAGTTACTCAAATAAATGCACTTTTTTCAAAATAACCATATGTTTATATTTTATATTTAAATTAATTTATCAATAGAAGATTTAATAAAATTTAAATTAAGAAAGTAAATTTAAAATTTAAATTAAATTTAGGATTTATGATTTTATATTTAAATTTATTTATTTAACACGCCATGATTTACTCTTCATTAAAAATATTCTCGATATTCTAATTTGTATAGATTAAGATATTAATTTAATTTTTAATTTTTAATATAATTTTGGGTCACTTGGGCACTATTCACAGTTAAATTAGATAAGTTATATTATTAAAAAAAAATCCACTGCCTAGTCACACTTGTATGTCTTTTAAATTTTAAAGGATTTTGATTGGATTACACATTATGACATGGAAATTCAAAGTTAACATTTTAAAATGAAAATTCCTCTAATGACACTCTTGTTCACTTTTGGAAACTCATATGGTGGAATGTAATCTCTTTATCCTCATCTTTAGCTTTTTCCTAAAAAATAAAAGCATACAAAAGTGGGAAAGAGCCATAAAGCATGGGGAAGCTTTTTCCTAAGCACAAAAGCTTCTAAAAAGTGGAAAATGCCATTTTTATATGAGGAAACATTATTCATCCAAAAGCTTTTGCCAAAATTGAATTAATGAGGAATTTGGGAAATCTTCATAGCCTTCACTTTCCTATATATTGGAGGCTTGGCCATTAAGGAAATGATGGGAGTTCATGTATTGTCAGTTTTGGAGCTAGGAATTGGGGGAGGTATTGTTGCAACTGCATCTAATGGTTGTAACTTTCCTCCAACTCCTTTATTAATATAGATTAGTTGTTCTTCCTTCCATATGCTACTATTCATTCTTTACTTATCCTATTTAACTAATGAATGTATGGGATTTTGGTTTTTATTTATTTATTCAGTAATATTTATATGTTTATGATAGTTTCAATTATCAAGATATTACGTTGTGAAGTTTTCTTTGTTCTCTCTCTTGTGTGTAGGACCAAGATTTGGAGCTATCTAGGAGCGCTTCCCAGCTACACTAAAAACTCCAACAAGACCTGCACGCGAGGACTCACATGAAATCATTCTTCTTTTCTTAATCTGTACTCTAAATATTGATCTACTAAGAATCCTGAGCCTTAGAACAACCTTTCTCTTAATCAATCTATATTAGGTTTTTGGGATAAGCTGAGAGGGTTTTATGTTCATCTAACTGTGCATTAAATCCTACAGCAAAATGATATTTAGAAACTGTAATATATTTCACTATGTAATAAAATTAGTAAAATGGAAGTAAAAGTAAAACTCTAAACAAGAAGCCAGAAGTGGATGTAACCATCGATGCAAAATTGGGAGTAGAATTGGATGTTAAACTAGCCATCAAAACAAGATGAAAACAATGAGACAAAAAGAGATTTAAAGTAGAATTAAAAAAGGGTGCAAAACTAGACACAAAGAAGGGAACAAAATAGGGCATACAAAAACATACCAAATTGGGTGCAAACAAGGATGTAAAAATGGACACCAAAATGAGGATGCATAGAATGGTGTAAAATTAGGATGCAAAATTGGGTGCAAAAAGGATGTAAGAAAAGACACAAAACAAGAAGCAAAATGGGACTAAAAAAGGGTGAAACTAAGGATGCCAAAAATGATGCATAACTAGATGAAAATTCAAACTAAAATCTAGGTGCAAAATGAGATGCAAATGTGGACACAAAATGTGGCAGAAAAAATGATGCAAATTTGGATGCCAAAAAGGATGCAAAATTAGACACGAAAAAGGATGCAAAATTGGACATAAAAAATGGTGAAAAATTAGACAAAAAAGTAGAAAAAATGGTGCGAAAATGGGCATAAAAATGGCTCAAATTTGAATGCAACATTGGATGCAAAATGAGGTGCAAAAAATGATTCAAAACTTGGTGCAAAAACAAATGCAAAAATAACGAAAAAAATGGCTCAAAATTGAACGTAACATTAGACACAAAATGGGATTCAAAGGTGGACACAACACATGGTCCAACATAGGGTAAAAATTTAGATGCTCAAAAGGATGAAAAATTGGATGCAAGAAATGTTGTTAAAAATGATGCTAAATTGGATGCAACAAATGATGCAAAATTAGGTGCAAAATAGGATGCAAAAAAGGGAGACAAATGAAACGAAAAAGTGGATGAAAAAAATGGTGCAAAAATGGATGCAAATTTTCGCACTAAATCGGATTCAACATATGGTGTAAAATTAGATGCAGAAAATGGTGTAAAAAAAGGCAGAAAAACTGATGCAAAAACAGATGTAAAAATAAGTACAAAAATAGAAGCAAAAAATGGCATAAGACTAGATGCAAAAAATGGCATAAACTCGATGCAAAAAAAGGCACTAAATCAGATGCAAAAGATGGTGTAAAACTCGATGCAAATTACGACACAAAAATAGAAGCAAAGGATGGCACAAAATAGGGAGCAAAAAATGATGCAAAAATAGATGCAAAAAGTGGCACAAAACTAGAAGCAAAAACTGTTGTAAAACCAAATGCAAATCTTGGTGAAAAATATGATGCAAAATTTGGTGTAGAAAAAAGATGCAAAATTTGGCGCAAAAAATGATGCTTTAAAAATTGTACAATAGCGCCAGATTTAGCGCCAGGCTGCTCATCCCAATGGAGAGAAAAATACACTAAAATCTGGTGCTAAATCTGGCGTAAATTGCCCGTTTTGTTGTAGTGTTAAGATGCTCAATTAGTTTTTCATACCAGGCTTGCAGTGCTTGTTTGAGGCCATACAAGGACTTCACAAGTTTGCATACTTTATGTTCATGTAATTTCACAACAAATCCTTCAGGCTGGGACATAAAAACATTCAATTTTAGATCTCCATTCAAGAAAGCAGTTTTTACATCCATTTGATGTACTTTTCAACCTTATGAGCTGCCAGTGCAAAGAGTGTCTGGATGGTAGCCCATTTTGTTGTGGGGGCAAAAGTCTCCTCATAATTGACCCCTTCCTTCTGTGCAAAACCTTTTTCCACAAACCTAGCTTTGTGCTTGTCAAGTGAGCCATCAGCTTTATACTTATTCTTGTAGACCCACTTGCAGCCAATTGGTTTGGTTCCTAATGGAGGATCAACCAGCTTCCAAGTGTCGTTCTTTAGGAGGGCATCATACACCTTTTGCATCGCTTCTTTTCCTCATCATGAGAAGCAACTTCTTTGAAGGAAGTTGGTTCAAAATCTATAGACAAGTTCAATTCACAATCATAAGAAACATCCATATCAACAGGTGAATTAGAGTCATCTACATCACCTCCACTTTGCTGGTTTGAATTTCTGGTTCCTGTCTTTCCAATTTCATCAGAATGAAAACTTTCAAGTGTCTTTGTCACCCACTTTGGGGGACATTTTTTAGATGGTCCAGGCTGCTCTGTTGATTGAGTTGGGACTGAATCAAGATTGACTCTCCCAATTCTAACAATTACATCACTTAAAGCATCATCTATTGTTGGAGTTTCATGCGGGGGAGAGTGTTCTTCAGAAGAAGATTCCACATGTTGATCTAGTATAGGAATCCCCCCTTCAAGATGTGGAATCTTATTATCAAATTCTTGAAATGATTTTGCTTTTGCGAATCTATCCAAGCGATCAAGTTGCGCTCAACAACATTGTCAGTTTTGGATGATTCAAGGAAAATTACATCTCTAGATACAACAAATTTCTTATTTACTTCATCATAGAGGCGGTATGCTTTGGAGGTGTTTAAATATTCCAGGAAGATACACTTACGACTTCTACCACCAAGTTTTTTTCTATGTACCTTTGGCATCAAGGCATAACAGGTGGAACCAAAGACCCTGAGATGCTTTACCGAAGGAACATGTCCATACCACATTTCATATGGAGTCTTGTTTCTTATAGCATTAGATGGACATCTATTATTTATATATGCAGCACATAGAGCAGCATCAGCGCAAAACATTATCTTTACATTCTTGAAAAAGAGCATGGATCGTACCATATTTAATATTGTCCTATTCATTCTTTCAGCTACACCATTTTGTTGGGGATTATAAGGCACAATTGTTTGATGTTTGATCCTATGTTGGCGAAGATAGTTTTCAAATTCATTTGATGTGTATTCTTTTCCATTATCACTTCGAATAGACCCAATATGAGATTGTGCATCATTTTCAATCCATTTATGAAAATTCTTGAATGTTTGAAAAGCATCAGAATTGTTCTTCAATAAATAAACCCAACACATTCTGGTGTAGTCATCAATAAATGTCAAGATATATTTATTTCCATTTGCAGAAGGAACAGGCATTGGACCACATAAATCTAAATGAATGAGTTCAATTTTCCTATGTGCTCTTGAATGTGAATCATGAAAAGACTGTTTGCTATGCTTTCCTAGAATACAAGCATCACATTGCTTAAGTTTCCTAGGAATTGTAGGCAAACCAGCAACACCATTTTTCTTCAACAAGTGGAGACTATCATAGTTCAAATGTCCAAATCTAGCATGCCATAATAAAATTGATGGAAGTGTACCTTCTTCATGATGAGAATTGTATGAGAAATGTTGTGCATGAGCAGAAGTTCCTTGCAGTTTGAGAAGCCTTTCTTCTTCTATTCCCCTCATGACAAGTGAGTGGTCAGATGCTTTTCTTACCTCAAGCTTTCCATCAAACATATGAATGGAGTGACCTAGCTGGCGGATGTGGAACAAGGACAACAAGTTTCTTTTGAGCTGTGGGAGATATAGAACATGATCCAGAAGAAAGTCTGGAAGACCAAGCAGTTTAAGCCTGATTGTGCCAAGCCCTGATGGCTTGATTTTTTATTGATCTACAAAGTATACTGCTCCATCAACATTGTCAGTGAAATCTTCAAAAAAATCTTTTCTATGAGTCATGTGGCAGGTTTCTCCTGAATCAAGAAACCAATCATTTTTCGAATAAGCAAGTGAAGCATTAAATAAATCTTCATTTACTCCGATGTTACATTGTGCCACAACCTAGTGAGTGGATTCAGGTGCTTTTCCTTTGTCTGTATCATCAGTCTTACCTTTATGTTGGTTTCTTTTCTGCTCAATTTTGTCCCATGGTATCTTGCATGTAGAGGCATCATGTGATCCATTTCTTTTGCAGTGAATGCAGTGAAAATCTGCCTTTTCTCCTTGAGAATGTCTACCCCCCTGCCTCTGAAATATCTTCCTCTTCCTCTCCGTCCACCTCTTCCTCTTGTAGAATCTTGAGCAGGATGCTTTTCTTTATGAGAAAGGCACACAGTCTCTTCAGAAGATTCAGGGGTTGTCTTCTTTCCAAAAGCTTTCTCTCTTTCAGCGAACTTTTTCACAAGAGAGTCAAAGGTTATATATTTGAGATTTCCATTTGCTTGCAGTGACTCAAGATAATTTGAGTAAGTAGGATAAAGTGCCTTGAGAAAAGCGATAAGAGGAATATCCAATTCAACCTTAGTGGATTTGATATCATGCATTATAGACTTTACTTCAGATGCAAGAGCAAGAGGATCATTATTTTGCAATTCAAGAGTGAGGAGTTTAATCATGAGTTGAACAATTTCAAGTGCAGAATGTGAGTCATAGAGTTCTTTCAGCCTTTGTAAGGCTTCAAAGGCAGTTGAATATGACAAAATATGGAAACTCACCTCTTCATTTACAGATGATGCGATTAATGCATAAGCTTTGCTGTTTTTGTTTTCCCAAATGATGAGCTCTTTGTCTGAGGTAGGCTATACTAGGTCATTGTCTCCTTCTCCGACACACACTCCTTTCCACAACACATTGAAAATGAGGGTGTGTTTTATCATCCGGGACCATTCAGGATAGTTCTCCTTGCCAGTGAGAACTATTCCCACCATGGATATGATTGAATGCATTCTGTAAAAAGAAATTACTTTTGCTGATAGAAAAATACTTCTGCCAATATACAGTAAAATTGTACTCAAAAGGGCATTACTGAGACTCGGCAAACCGGTGTTGGTGTGGCAGCAATCAATGTAATACACCAAGACTGTGTATTAAACATAAAACATAACAATAGCTTCTTTGATACAGATTACCGATTATTGAATCTTATAATCCACGAAAAATATATATACACATACTGCACATCAATATGAATAAATGCACGAAGCTATATTTTTTATTAGGGAAGTAGATGTTTTTCCACCACTACCAGTCAACCATCGGAGACGACCTCATTTCAATATATATATATATATATATATATATATATATATATATATATATATATATATATATATATATATATATATATTATATTGGGAAATAGAAGTATTTGCATAACTATGAAACCAACACCCAACAAACATATTTAATCTGCCATCCTGAGATTTGAAGAGGAGAGCTAAAGCTATCCCTGACTCTCTAGCAATGCAAGCGGAACTAGCTGGCAGACAGTCCCATCATATAACGAATTTTTTTTTTGCAAGTATTTGCTATTCTCACCTGCCGAGGCTTGGAGATCACAAGTAACTTTATCATCCAAAAGCCATTTCTCTTCGATTATTGAATCCCTGTCACGCCCCCAAGCCTACAGTAGTCTTTCAATTGCTCTAGGCGAGGTGTGGCACCACCGAACACTTTCTTTTCACCAATACTTATGTTCGTGGACTACGCCTAACCACTTATCCTACTTAGTTTGTGCTTCGCAACCAAGTATTATTAATGTTTCCTTTATACCAATGAACACCCATACACATTCATTAACATTAGCAATTATACATGAAGAACACAATTGCACAGTATAAAGGGAGGGGCAACTCCCTGAACAATGAGTATGCCTGAATAATATAATATATAGTCTTTTACCAATTACAAGCTTTACAAGTATACTTGGAAACTCCAAGTTTCATACTTAGCCAATTTTACAATCTTCGGCAAACACTGTTGCCTAGCTCGTCGGCGCCTCTGCACAGTCGCCGCATGACTCACCAACCCTTCATTCACCTCGTCACACGATCGTGTTCTTTGCCCAACTTGGGCACGCCTCCAAGTCGCCAAACACGATCGCCTCTAACCGAGACACTCCTCCGTTCACAATCTCAACACTTCACCAAGTCACCGTGCACACTTGCACGACGGGCGGGCACTCACCCGAGCCACCCAAGAACCCGTGCCAAGTCGTTGCACAAACCGAACGTTCACCCTTTGTTTCACCGTCGAGTGCTCCTACAAATCACCGGGCGCCACACCTGTGCACGCCTCACTCCAACCGGTGGGCGACCCTGCCCACGCCTTCACCCAAACCAAGAGTCAACACTTAACTCTGTGTAGCCTTGCCCAAGAACAGGCACATCACCAATCTGCGCCTTCACCTCTTGCTGCGTCCACCCTTAGTTCTGCGCCTTCTCTTTTACATGAGTGAAGTTGCTTTGAGTGTTGAGCGATGAGTGCTTGTCCAAATGCCATCCACGCACCTCCAATATATATGAGCGTAGGGCGAGGTCGCAGCTACCCAGCCGACCTGCCCACGCTTCTAAACTTCATCGCAAATGCTTCAATCTTCATGTCGGCCTCCCCTCAAATGTTTACAACCATCGGTCGGCCCGTGGGTTGAGCCAACCACTCCCCACACCATATAAATCAGCTCGCCCAACTCTTATGCCTTCGCATTATGCCATAACGCCTTCGCACACCAAGTCGAGCTCACACCTTATGCTGTTCGTTCAACTTCCAACCACGCGCTCTCCATTCGGTCGCGGTCGCACTTCGGGCGGAACTGTTCAAGGACTGCAGGTCCTTACATCCTCCTCCACCTGAAGGCGTTGTCGTCCTTGACAGCATACCATCTTGGTAGCCATCCACCAAGATCATTAATATCTGTCTCATCCTCGGTCCATGATGTTAACTCCTCCACATACTGCAAACATCCCTACAACATATGTAGAACTCCCATCTCCATCATGTGTCGTCCTCATCCTGTGAACTATCCTAGTCGTTTGCCTGATGTCAACATCTCTCCGTGCACTTTCGGACCCCATGTTTGAACTAGTTGGGTAGCTAATCCAACTTTCACACTCAAGCCATGAGAGTGAACATCCTTATGCCTTCACCAGTCTATCTCAGATTCTGTCACATCCCGGGCTCACCAAGAATCTCACCACCATGTTCAGGTCCATGGAAACTCCATCCCATCTGCAACATGTCATGATGCTTGATGCCAAACCATCCATGCACCATCTATCATACCTGCTCAACCTGTTTTAAAGACCCACTGCGATGAGTAGCTAACAATGAGCCCCATCTTCTTTCCCATGTAAGAAGATGTGGAGGGAGTAGAGCCTGAAGGCTCACCCTCACTAATCATCTCAATCCATCTATCGGGATTTTCTATCTCCATCCTCTGTAGATAAGTGACCCGATCCTCCTCTTGGACATTCGGCCTCACATATGCCTCATCATCATCATCATCATCCTCAACCGCTTCTAGCCTTCTTGACACATCCAAGATACGATCAGAAAGAGTCTTGATGACCAATGACCACTTGGTAAGATTTGTCTCAACCATTGACAACCGCTTACTCATATCCTCCATCCGCTTCTCATCCTCCATTTGCATCACTACCAACTTACAATCAGGCCTTGTCACTCCAATGGTTAGTACACCAATGGGTACATCTTCCCTTCCATCGTAAATGTACAACTTCTTCAAATGTGGAACAATCACAGTATCGAATTGTTTCAAGAATTCCATTCCCAGCACAGCTTCGTAGTCATCTATCCGCACTATAGTGAAGTCGACCTTCCCTGTCCACTCACCAAGTGTTGTGTCCACCTTTTCAGCTACACCAAGAACACTATCCGAAGGAGAATTGATTGTGTAGTTTAGAAGCATGGGCAAGTCGGTTGGGTAGCTGCGACCTCGCCCTACGCTCATATATATTGGAGGTGCGTGGATGGAATTTGGACAAGCACTCATCGCTCAACACTCAAAGCAACTTCGCTCATGTAAAAGAGAAGGCGCAGAACTAAGGGTGGACGCAGCAAGAGGTGAAGGCACAGATTGGTGATGCACCCGTTCTTGGGCAAGGCTGCACAGAGTTAAGTGTCAACTCTTGGTTTGGGTGAAGGTGTGGGCAGGGTCGCCTGCCGGTTGGAGTGAGGCGTGCACGAGTGTGGCACCCGGTGATGTGTAGGAGCGTCTGACGGTGAAACGAAGGGTGAACGCTCGGTTTGTGCAACGACTTGGCACGAGTTCTTGGGTGGCTCGGGTGAGCACCCGCCCGTCGTGCAAGTGTGCACGGCGACTTGGTGAAGTGTTGAGATTGTGAACAGAGGAGTGTCTCGGTTAGAGGCGCTCGTGTGCAGCGACTTGGAGGCGCGCCCAAGTTGGGCAAACAACACGATCGTGTGACGAGGTGAACGAAGGGTTGGTGATTCTTGCGGTGATCGTGCAGAGGCGCCAACGAGCTAGGCAACAGAGTTTTCCAAAGACTGTAAAATTGGCTAAGTATGAAACTTGGAGTTTCCAAGTATACTTGTAAAGATTGTAATTGGTAAAAGATTGTATAATATATTATTCGGGCAGACTCATTGTTCAGGGAGTTGCCCCTCCCTTTATACTGTGCAATTGTGTTCTTCATGTATAATTGCTGATGTTAATGAATGTGTATGGGTGTTCATTGGTATAAAGGAAACATTAATAATACTTGGTTGCGAAACACAAACTAAGTAGGATAAGTGGTTAGGCATAGTCCATGAACATAAGTATTGGTGAAAAGAAAGTGTTCGGTGGTGCCGTACCTCACCTAGAGCGGTTGAAATACTACCGCAGACTTAGGGGCGTGATAGTCAGGCCTTCAGTCACTGAATTATATGGAGAGCAGAGAAGTAGATAAGGGAGTTACAAGGCATAAGAGCTAAAAAAAGGAGCTGGCTCTGATACCATGTCAGGCCAGTAACTCCATTAAGCACAAATTAATTCATGTATTTTATTCCATCAGGTAGGTCTATTATATACATGAGGGAGAGACTGTTCAGTTCATCTCTCAATGACTGTTCATATTTCTCATTTATTTATATACATATATTTACCCAATCACAAGGATTAGGTGTCAACACCATCATTTTTCCTTTTGAGATAAACAAAATGGTCAGAGTGACATTTAGTATAACCTTGTTCAGACATAAACCTTTCAAATTTTATGTACCACTTCCTTCGAGCCTCTTTTAGGTCATACAAGCTATTCTTCAACTTGCACACTAGTTTATCCTTCCCTTTGACCTCACATCTTTTTGGTTGCTACATATAGATCTCTTCCTCCAAATCCCCATAGAGAAAGGTCATTTTTATGCCTAACTGCTCAAGATGCAAATATTCTGCTACTATTAGACTTAAAATAGTAATGATTGAATTCATTTTAACAACAGGAGAAAATATTTCATCAAAGTCCATACCTTTCTTCTATGCAAACCCCTTCACCATAAGTATATCTTTATACCTTTTTCTACCTCCATCTTCTTCCTTCAACCTTTAAACCCATTTATTCTGAAATGTTGTTTTACCTGCAGGCAACCTGGCTAAGTCCCAAGTCTCATTATGTACAAGGGATTCCATCTCTTCTTTCATGGCTAGCTCCCACTTCTTCTTAGTTTCTACATGCATTGCTTCTTCATAACATTCTAAACGTAGTTACCAATCAAACGAGAACTATTACCTCAAAACAGGTACTCGAACCCAAAATTCCCAAAAAAACATGAAAAAACACCTTGAAATCGAAAAGTGTTGATGCCGGAATAACGTTTTTTTCTCAGAGTAAATTTTCAATATTTTTAAAAAATAACAGTAAAAAACAATAAAAAGCATTTTGTTTGGTGCAAAAAACACCATGAAATGGAAAAGTGTTCATGCCGGAATAAAGGTGTTTTTTTTTTAAAGGATACATTTTCAACATTTTTTAATAATGACATTGAAAAGAAAATATCATGACTCTGAAAAACTTTAAATTTCCAATGATCTTCAAGCATGACATTAACAATAGAATATGACGTCCTTGAAAACCCTTATAATTCCAACAATTTTTAAGCATGACATTAAATTTAAAATATCAGTTTTTTGAAAAACCTTAAAATTCCAACAATTTCAAGCATGGTGCTAAGAAAAAATATTTATAATTTTTTTCAACCATAAAATTAAAGATAAAATATCACGACTTGGAAAAACATTAAAATCTTGACAATTTTTCAACCATGGAATTAAAACCAAAGATTATTACTACAAAACAATCTTAAATTTTCAAAATATTTCAAGCATGACATTATGAAAAAACAATTATGGCTAAAAAAACGTTAAAAATGAACACTTAAATGAAAGAGTTATTATAAACCATTATAGTTCCAACGATTTTTAAGCATGACAATAAATTTAAAATATCACTTCTTTGAAAAAACGTAATATTCCAACAATTTTCAAGCATGGTGCTAAAAAAAAATATTTATAGTTGTTTTCAACCATAACATTAAAGATAAAATATTACAAATTAGAAAAACATTAAAATCTTGTCAATTTTTCAACCATGGAATTAAAACCAAAGATTATGACTACAAAACAATCTTAAATTTTCAAAATATTTCGAGCATGAAATTATCAAAAAAATTTATGACTAAAAAAAATTTAAAAATGAACACTTGAACGAAAACCTTATTATGCCAAGAGTAATTTTTTTTAAATGCTAAATGTATAGCGATTTTGAAATCTTAGCCTAAGACAACTTGATACATTGCGAAAAAGAATTAAAAATCAACTATCAAATTGACATGTAGTATAGGTGAGCTCAACCCATTGTAATGAAAACTTAAGGCCAACCATGAAATTAACACATTGTGGGGTAAACTTGATTCATTATAACGAAAAAATTAAAATCAAATATCAAATTGCACATAATGGGATCGGGTTGTTAAACAAGCATCGATACATACCCTACAATATATATATATATCTATATATATATATATATATATATATATAGATATCAGAAAACAAAAATTCAAATATTGAAAAAAAATTGAAAAAAAACAAAACATGACAAAAATCAAAAACAAAAATTCAAATATTGAAAAAAAACAAAACATGACAAAAATCAAATATAAAAAATATATAGTAATGAAATTAAAAATAAATAAAAAATTACAAAAATAAAATACAACATTAAAAAATTAAAAAATTAAAAAAAAGAAAAGTTCCCCGGCGACCTTGAGGGCCAACTGGCGAGGCGTGGCAAGGGATGATTCATGACAAAAAAGAAATTAAATTTCATAAAATATATAAAAAAAAAACCATAAAAATATTTTTAAAAAAATCAAAATTAACTTGTAAAAATGAAAAATTTAAATAAATAAATAAAAAATATAAAAAATAAACATATATATATATATATGAAGAAATAAATAAAAATTAAAAAAATGCCATTTTTTAAGTTAAAAATAAAAACATCATTTAAAAATAATTATCAAAAAATAAATTAAATAAAATAAAAATTAAAACAAAAAAATTAAAAAATAGATTTTTCTTTTAATTATATTTTAAAATTTAAGTTATAAAAAAAAAAAAAAAAAAAACAAACAAACAAACAAGAAAAAAAACTTAAATTTAATAAAAAAAACAATTAAAAAATACATCAACCCCCGTCCTCCCTCCCTCCGCCTCTCTCCCCTCCCCACTCCTCTCCCCCACCTGACCCCTTGGAGTACCTCGCCTGGTAATCAATTATAAACCACTCAACTGTGTCTTGGCTAATGATACCTACCCAATCCCACACAGAGGAAATCTAATTACCCGAATTACAGGTGCCAAGATATTCTCCAAGTTCGATATGAAATCTGGATTTTGGCAGGCATCTATCAAAGAAGAAGATCGGTTCAAAACTTCTTTCAGTGTTCCATCAGGACATTATGAATGGAATGTTATGCCTTTTGGGCTAAAGCATGCTCCCTCAAAATTCCAAAAGGTGATGGACCAGGTTTTTAAGCCATATTTTGACTGGCTTATTATATATATAGATGATATATTAGTATTTTCTAAATCTGTCAATGAACATTTTAAGCACTTATACAAATTTAAACAAATTGTTAAAAATAGTTGAATGGTTGTAAGTAAGAAGAAAGTTGAGATCTTCCAAACAAAAATCAAGTTCTTGGGTCATGTTATTGAAAATGGACAGATCACTCTGCAAAAACATCCTCATGCATTTGCTGATAGATTTCCTGATGAAATCAAAGATAAAACCTAGTTGCAGCGATTTCTAGGTTTTATGAATTATGTCTGCAACTTCTATAGAAACTGTGCCTGAGACAAAAGAATCTTGAATCAGCATTTGAAAAAGAATCCCAGTCCATGGACTGAAGTTCATACAGCTGTAGTCAAGAAAATAAAAGAAAAAGTTTGAGTCCTACCCATTTTATATGTATCTAATGAAAATATATTTAAAATTGTTGAATCTGATGCTAGTGAGCTTGGTTGGGGAGGATTTCTTATACAAGACAAGGATGGTAATGGGAAAATTATACAATTTTATTTAGGAGGTTGGAACCCACCAGAAAAAAATTACTCTTCAATTTAGAAAGAAGTCAAAGCAGTGTGGAATTGCATTGCCAAATTTGATATCCATCTGATAAATAAAAGATTTATTTTAATAACAGATGCCTTTGCCATGAAAAGGATCCTAACAAAGGATATTAAGAAACTAAGAGAAGCCAAGTTCGCATGATGGCAGTCCATGTTCTCCAATTTCGATTTTGATATCAAACACATTAAGGGTGTCACAAATTGCATTCCATATTCTCTCAGAGAAAATGTCCAAGGGCTGACACACCTCATGCTCATTGTCACTGAATGGATTGTCCATTGCAACTAGGAAATCTATAGAGAAATCCCAGATTCTACCCGATGGCAAGATTATACAGATAGTTGGAGACCAACTTGGCAACTCCGAAACACACAAGTGTTAAATGCAAAACCTCCAACCACATGGAGATCTCCAGCATCTGGTTCCAGAAAGAAAAATATATCCAAAATCAAGTAAATGGATTCTTGACATGGTATATGTCCACTCCAACAAATTAGCAGAAGAAGCACAAGAGGCATTAAACCTTCATTTTCAAGATTTAATTGAAGTTTGGCAAGAAGAAAATAATTGATTCAATATTTATCACAAATATTTTGTGATCAACCGAGCAAGATATCCATCTTTTGAACTAAAATTGCTATGGCCACATCATGACCCAGCCTTGGTTTTTCCTGGTACTATCTACAATTTTTCTGCATGTAAAAATTTATGGTGGAATCTCCTCTACAAAGATAAACCAGGTTGTACATACTACGCACTATAGAAATTTGGGTCACGATTCCTCACTCAGCTTCATCATCGACCACAATGGCTCACTGAATGGTGGGGAATGTTTGGACTCAACAACTCTCCCATGGACCCACTCTATTTTGAATCTGCTCTTCATATGGAATGTGAAAAATGTGAAGGCTGCGAATGCTTCCATTTACCCTGTATAGTTGTCTCGAATCTTAGTAAATACTTTGACAATGAGATCCTCCTAGATTTTATGTCCAAACACCACTAGTGGGCTATCATGATTAAAGTTAAACATCAAATTATTTTGGGAAGGCCCATGATATTCTGCAGGATTTTTACAAAGGCATGGGACAATGACCTCATAATTGTACTCATTATTCATTCCTCGTGGACTTTGCACGATAAAGGTATCCACTGTGTAATGTAATGTCTAGTCACATGATTATGACTGTGACTGGTTTTGTGGGATTCCGACAAAATCTCCACATTGTAAATCGTTTGATACACTAGGTTAGATCTGGAAGATTGTGATGAGACTCAGAGCACTTCTCCGACTTTTGGTGAGATTTGACTCACATCTCATCCAATCCTACAGAAAGGTTATGAGTTGTCTTCTGAAGATGCTTTTGGTCTCCTCTCGATTACTATAAATAAGGAGAGGAGTAAGCATTAGGGGCATTCAGTCTTGGAGTCTTGAAGTCGAGAATTTCTCCCTGCTTTGCATCTGTGCTTCTTAAGAAATCTGCTTGCAACACAGAAACGTTCTCATAGATTGTCATAAGTCTGTGAAGCCTGTGTATCAGGACGAACAATCTTGGTGAGTGTTGGAGAGGTAAATCCCCTCTGCGGACAGAGGCGATCCCACTAGCCCAAAATGGGTCTAGCAACAATCAATCAACGCTACCATGCAAGTTCCTAGTTGCAAATTGAAATTGGATTACGAGAACCAACCTGGAGTCCAACGCTAGTGTTGTAGAAGAGTTGATACTCTCGTTCCCTTGCTCCGGCAGGTCACGATCCTCACGATCTCCGCGAATGGATACCTGCACATGCAAACAACGAAGCGAATACAAGCATAAAATCCACTAAATACAACTATATATCAGTCAGAAAAGATATAGATCAAACATTATCATAACGAAAAATAAGATCGGAACCATAATGATAGTCGTTTATTAATGAATAATCAACAGAGAAAAATACAATCAAAGTTCTGACGTTGAATCTCTCCTCTGGCTGGGCGAGCAACTACATATGTCTTGCAATAGACCTTTCTCTCTCTTTTATGATGAATACACAACTCAAACTTCTGGCGGCATAACCTCCCTATGCTCCAAGACTCTTACTATCACTCAAGACAAGCGTTATCACTACTAGCACTATCACCAATACTCAAAAACTAGCTTGTCAAATGCATGAGGACAGAATTTTATAGATGGAGAAGGGGAGGAAGATACAATGCATCAAGACACCCATTATGGATTGGCATTATCTCCAAAAAACCGTTGTGGATAGATGTAAGGGATAGGTGATGACTCTCGACATCTAGAAGATTAGCTTTATCCTCAAAAGACTTCATGACTTGAAGGGAAAAAACATCCGGGCGCGCGTTTGTTAAAAATATTTTCCAAACTTGGTTGGCGCGGGTGTTACTCTAAGACAGAGCACCAATGGGCGCACCTTCTTTTGAGGATCTCGTTCATTGGCGCAGGTAGTACATTGTGGACCCGCGCTAATGGTAAAAGGGCACTTTTCAGGGATATTTTGCAGGAGGTGTCTTCAGGGCACATAAAGTCCATACTTAGGGGAACATAATGCAAGTGTTTTTAGGTTATGTCACTGCTCACAGGTCCCGGAATGAGTCCTCCAAAGTACGGAAAGGGGTAACAGGGATAGTGACCAATGGTGACAAATTACTGTGTAATAGATGCCCCCTAAAGCATGAGGCCCGAGAGAGAGAGAGGGGTGAAATGCTTTACAAGAACACATGTAGCTGCCGTCAAGAATCTGCATCGAGAGATACAATTGATAGCTCAAGTACATGATATATGTGGTATGGTCGCAACCATCCATAAGAGAGTACATAATAACCTAGATCCATAGTATGGGCGCAACCATCTGGTTAGGATCAATGAATCGACTCAGGTATGGTCGCAGCCATCCAGTGAATGAGTCATGTAACAAGAATCATGCCTGGATTACAACAGACAAAATCCAGGGTCTTGCACTCCATCTCGACCCGAACAAAAGTACAAGTTCAAGCATGCGAATATATGAGCTGAAGTCAAACATGCATGAACATCGTCTAATTACCAGTCAATATTGAAAACTGTTAACAGACGCGAGAGGTACCACCAATAATGACAATGGCCCTCAAGGTACTATAGGTACAATCTACGGCGTGCGAATTAGTGATCTGGCGTCGAACACCCGTAGAATCATTCGATTGGAGGCCAATGATGAAAACCTCACGTCGAACACGAAGAACCTGCCATTGAGGCATGTAGGCTCCAAGGCAAGGGAAGGGAGTCTCTAGATCAGCTTCCTGGATAATGAGCTGAAGTCGACAGGAAGTGACCTTGATCAAAGGTGGGCCATGATGTTTCCCACATCATCGACACGAGATAGAGAGATAATGTTTGTGAATCAGGATTATGTGAGCTATCAGAGGGAGGTTGTTTTTCTGTAGAGGTCAACTTCTCTTGAACATATCGGTGGCACGATAGTGGAATTGGCAGTGTTTGACATCAATGGATCAGAGGTCATGGTGACGAGGCAATGAGCAGATGAGAGGTCAAACAGGATTATCCAAATCCACTGAGGCAAGTGAAAAAATGAGATGAGATATCCCCACCCAGACACGAAAGTAGACAAGTGCCATGTTCAAGAGCGACATACTGCTGACACGACAATAATTATGATTTCGTTTTTCCCCCGCCATTTCTGGCGAGTACCCCAATTATTTTTAACAAGCTTGATGGGGATAGCATATGCTTGTGGTGCGTCATTTCGACAGAATCCGATGTCATCAGGTTTTAACGAGTCTGACAAAGGAAGAACTCGGCGTCTTTTCATGTTTAGAGAGTTTAAAAAGACAGCATAAAAGGAAACTCCAAGGGTGTCCTTTTTCGTAAAGTTGTGTCTCTAGATCCCGAAAAAGTATAAAACAATGCTCGAAAGAACCGCCCGACCATTACGATCGAGGAGTACTTTTCATATATAGTGATTTCGGCCTGAAAAAGTAAAAAAGTGATCAAAACCACGTCGTTTCGTAACCATTAACGAGTCTGAAACGACAAAAACCCGGTAATCTTTTTATGTTTTAACGGTCGACAAAAAGAACTTAAAACGACCGCCCCTTATTAACGTTTAACGAGTCAAGAGGAATAACTCGGCAATCTTTTCGTCTTTAAACGGTCAGAAAAGAGCTGAAAGCGGACCTCCATTTTTATTCTCTTTAACGAGTCAAAAAAGGAAAAATACTCGGCTATCTTTTCATCTTTTACGAGTCAGAAAAGAGCTTAAAAGGAGAATCTTCCTGGAGGAACGAGTGGTATAAAGGGTAGCAACTGGTTCCGGTAATGGTGGAACTGCTCAAAACATATAATGGTCAAGAGGCTGGCTAATAAAACCACTCATCGCTGCGGTTCCTCAGGAAAGGATAAACAACCAAGTGAGAGCATATGATCGGCCAAACAGATGGTGGCGATGGAATGAAACAACCAAGGCTCATCTAACAGAATTTAGTAGATAAAAGGCAATCACGAGATGTAAATAAGGTATGGGTTCATTTTTACATAATCTTGAACCATGGAGAACTCTACTTAGATTCGGTTTCATGTTTACACAAGCTTGAAACGAAAAACTATGCTTGTTATCAGTTCGCATGCCCCTAGCATAATAACGCAAATCGAGGTACATGCCCCCCAAGCTTCATTGCATTCAACAAAGTGGATGGAATGAAGGTTCACTTTCAAGATCTTGGAAAGACTCGACTTGGATTTTACGAGATCTTAATCAAAGACTCGATTTGGAAAAGGAGGAGTTGTTTCATTTTTTAATGAGGTTGACACAGTAAAAGAACTATCCTCATAACCCATGTTTCATTTTTTAACGAGCTTGACACAAGATCAGGAACTATGCTCGACCAGACTTAGTTTCATTTTTTAAGGAGCTTGACATAGGAAAATGAACTATGCTCCACCAGACCTTCATCATAATGAACAGGAAGTCGGTACCATAATGATAGTCATTTATTAATGAATAATCAACAGAGAAAAATACAACCAAAGTTCTGATGTTGAATCTCTCCTCTGGCTGGGCGAGCAGCTACATATGTCTTGTAATAGACCTTTCTCTCTCTTTGATGATGAATACACAGCTCAAACTTCTGGCGGCATAACCTCCCTATGCTCCAAGACTCTTACTATCACTCAAGACAAGCGTTATCACTACTAGCACTATCACCAATACTCAAAAACTAGCTTGTCAAATGCATGAGGACAGACTTTTATAAATGGAGAAGGGGAGGAAGATACAATGCATCAAGAGACCCATTATGGATTGGCATTATCTCCAAAAAGCCGCTGTGGATAGATGTAAGGGATAGATGATGACTCTCGACATCTAGAAGATTAGCTTTATCCTCAAAAGACTTCATGACTTGAAGGGAAAAAACATCCGGGCGCACGTTTGTTAAAAATCTTTTCCAAACTTGGTTGGCGCGGGTGTTACTCTAAGACAGAGCACCAATGCGCACACCTTCTTTTGAGGATCTCGTTCATTGGCGCGGGTAGTACATTGTGGACCCGTGCTAATAGAAAAAGGGCACTTTTCAGGGATATTTTGCAGGAGGTGTCTTCAGGGCACATGAAGTCCATACTTAGGGGAACATAATGCAAGTGTTTTTAAGTTATGTCACTGCTCACAGGTCCCGGAATGAGTCCTCCAAAGTACGGAAAAGGGGTAACAGGGACGGTGACAAATTACTGTGTAACAGTGAGAACCTAAAGTGGCCAGACATTTAGGATTGAGTCTTGTTTTGTGTTAAAAGTCTCAAATTCTCAGACAGAGTCTGCGAAAGGCCGATAGCCTTAAATTTCTATACTCAATTTAGAGTTATAATATCTAATAAATTCCTTAGCAATCCATCTTTGAAAGAAAAGAGACTTTATGTATATCACCAACTATTCTGAATTCAATAAAGAACAAGTTTATTATTGATCAATTCATGCCTAGTATCTATGTAATTACTGATTTATAAATCTTACGACTATTGTGAATTTCATCTAAGATTCAGCGGAAGATTTATGTAATTTTTTATTAAAGTAATTTTTAAAATATTATTAAGTTTATATCGATATATATTGTACTAGTTTTATGAGATGGAATAGTGAGAAGATTCAAGCCCACTTTGATTGTGGATTCAAATTAGACAAATAAGAATAAAGTTAAAAAAAAACCTCAGTATGATTTTTGGAATATTTCGAAATAAATAATCTTGAACACCTGCTATCCTTGAGGGTCCTTTACCCTCTAAAATAGTTAGGGTTAACGAACTCTTTCCTCTAATTGAATATCAGTTTGAAGAGACAAAATTGTGTTATGCCTGAGCACTAGACCACTCAACCAGGCGACTTATTAAAAATTTCCACAGTATTAAATGTGCATTTTCATTGTCAAATTTCAACCCGAGACCAACCCCCGTCTCGTTGGGACTCAACATAGGAAGATTGAGTTTTGATCACAATTTTACCTTGTTTGTGGGTGGACACTTGACAAGAAGTCATGGAAAACATTGCAAAATAAGTAGACCCAATGGTATTTCATTTATAGCGTGTTGTTCTTCCATACAATTTCCAGGAAATAATTTTCTTCTGGACAGTCTGCACAGTTTCCGACAAATAATTTCTTTCTGGACAGTCTGTATAGTTTCCGACAAATAAGTTGCTTCCTGACAGTTTAAGGTAAATTAGTAGTTGAATTGTTCTACATTTTAGAGTTTTTTTTTAATTAAATTTATTTGAAATTTAATAGGGATTTGTTACAGTCATAACTTTGAGCCGTAAATTTTGTGTAGTTTAAATACTTTTAAGGGTTTTTCAAGGTGTTGAATTTATTTATGAATTCAAAGGATGAGCTCTTGGTTTAAAGGATTTTATAAAAAATGGGAAGTAAATTAATTAACTTTATGTTGGAACAACACCTTTTACCTTCCATATTGTGTTTCGTAAACATATTTTGAATTTCCCTCAAAAGGTGAGTAAGGCATACTTCCATAATTTCACTCAATATAACTCATAAACAGAGATATTACTCTTACCCAACTAAACAATAAGAAGGTGTGATATTCTTTACTATGTGGAGTGTAAACTCCGAGTTGTAGATAAAAGGATATGGGAGTCTTTTGCACAAAAATGAAAAATCACATAAGTATGAAGAATATTGTAGAGATAAATAATATGGGAGAATGTTAGTTTGATGAGATGATCTCTGCACAAGTCTTGATAATTTGATTAAGCATAAAACACTTATCATTAGGTCAAGAAGAAGTGAAGTATGAGCCCCTTTTATGGATTAATGTAAAATGGAAGGGAAGGAAATGAGGTTCTTTCCGAAAGGAAAAAATGGATAATATGGGTGAGACATGAAAATGGATCATCAATAAGATAAAAACTTATTTGAGTAGCTTGAAATAATTCCATCAGTGTTTTTAAAACCGTTTTTAAAAACCGGTTACCGGTCTAACCGGTCGGTTAGCAAGGTCGCCGGTCTAAACCGGCCAAAAAACCCGGTTTGAAAGGCAGTTTCTCCAATTTTTGGCCCTAACCGGTGAAAACCGGCCGGTTTTGGACGGAACCGGCTAGCCGGTTTTAGGCATGCCCACCATAACTTGAAAAAAGCGGATTTCTAACTGGGGTTTTGGGGTTTTGGGGGGGGAACTAAGGGTTTTTTCCCTCCAAAAACACCCTCTCCAAGCTATAAGAGGCCCCTCTCACTCTCATTTGTCTCACACAACTGATTTGGAGTGTTTGTGAGTTTGTTTGTGAGCTTGGAGAGTGTTGAGTTTTTGCTGAAGTATTCATCTTGGAGTTGGAGTTGGAGCTATTTTGGAGATAGTGTGTAGCTGTCAGTGGAGTTGCCATGTTCAAGAGGAGGCTAAGGAAGCTAGTTTGCATTTCCAGGTAAGGATTTGCACTTGAAAATTCCTTATTTGACTATTGTCCATGAATTAATTTTTTTTATGTGTTATAAACTTCTCACTTCTATGATCTACCATCGAGGGAGTCATCATGCCTCCAAAAGCCAAAGATGCTGCATGGGCTCATTGTGATATGATTGATGGCAAAATGATCTGCAAATATTGCCAAAAATCCATTCAAGGAGGGGGTATTAACAGGTTCAAGCAACACTTAGCTGGGATAGGAGGTCATGTAAAGCCATGTGGAGCACCAAATGAAATAATAGGGCATATTAGGGCAGAATACCTTCAGAAGCTTGAGACTCAAGTCACTGAACCAATAGAGAAGTTTGTGACTGCAAAGTTTGGGAGTGGAGACTCAACCAACTGAGTTTGATCATGATGACCGAGACTCATGAGAAGTTTCAACTTCAAGTGATAATGTTGATCACTATTATAGTATTTACTATTATCATATATGTAGAGTCTAGACTGAAGTCTTGTAGTAGGCCACTGGCCCCATAGTTTGTAGGCTTTGTTTTTGCACTCTAGATGCCATTTAGAGCCTCATTGCTTATGTATTTTGTCGATGATATGTATTGCACTCGGTGCCATTTTGATATATTCACCTTTACATGGTATATAAATGAGCAATCTTTGCATATTTTGTCTCTATTGGCTTGGAATCATGGTTTTAAATCTTAAAAATAGTTTTTTTCATTAAAAAATAATTATTTAATGTATTTTTCTAAAACCGGTTCGTTTAGACCAAACCAGTCCCGGTTAGACCGGTTCCGGTCGGTAAACCGGTTCATTAGGTGGACCGGTCCGGTCACCAATTCTGGTTTTAAAAACATTGAATTCCATCTTGTCTATTTTATGCAATTCTAGGACACACACAACTTTATGTTACCCCCCTTTCCCTATCTTTAACATGCTTTAATATGGACTTTAAAGGATTCCACATTGCTTTTATCTTCATGAGGCATTCCTCCTTTCATTACAACTTAGATGCTAGTTTGATGTAAACAAAATCCACTATGACAAGTGCTTCAAGGGATCATTCATAGGTTTTTATTGAATTGGATATAGATCTAGGAACATGAACCACTCCTAGAATATCATTGCTTGGGACTACATGTAATGGAATAACAAACATATTGAAGCATAAATATATCATCTAACTATTAACAACCTAAATATTTTATGGTGACAATGTTTTAATATATAACATGTACCAGGGTGTAGAGACATTGAGACTCCATTGTACTAGGATGATGATCATCCACCACCACACCCCGACTCTAGTGCATGAAGGAAACATCATAATTCCATCCAATAACATGGCATATATATAGTTTTCATGTTAATTAAGATAAATAAAATATAATATTTACCTTAATCAAATCACAAAATAAGTAAAAATAGCAAGGCTAAAACTAGTATGACACAAATTAATACACCAATGATGTTACTATGTGTCCTTGATAACAAGGGTAATGATGTTCTTATGTGTCCTTGATAACAAGGGTAAAAATGTAGCCTCAATAATACAAAATAATCAAAATAAGTGCTACGATCACTAATAATCTAGAGGCCCCTTAATCTAGAGGGTTAACCTAGTCTTTGTGGCTTTCTCAAACGTATTATTGTTGCAAACCCTAACATCTCAAATGGATAAGAGGAGAAAATTAGGAGTGAAGATTGAGTGGAATGAAGTAGGGCTAAATAGAAATTGAAGCCAAAAAACAAAGTGAGTGAAATGCATAGAGGAGGGTAGAACTCTAAATGTAGAGAAAGAGGGTGGATAAATGGCATATTGGACAACTCCAATTACGTATAGAAATAATGAATTAGAGGCTCAAGCTCCAACAATGTTGAATGAGGATTCAACATGATCTTAGAGAACCATAATTTTATAGATCATATTGTGTGAGTGTGCCATAGATTAAGTGTGATGCTACATTACTTTAAAGGTCCCACATGCCATCCTAGTCACCCAAAAAAAAAAACAATTGATGAAGAATCCACTCGCGTCTTAGCCTAACATGAGATAAAGGGAAAACATATTGTCCCCTTTATCCAACCAATAATTATCTCTAAATTTAATAAGAATTATATTAAAAACAAAAATTATACTTCAATATTAAAAAAAATAAAAAACCATCTTCAATTTTTTTTTCCAAATTTTTCTGACTCATTTTAAAAATGGCAAGGAAATCTCAGGTTTCGTGGAAACAAATCATTTGGTTCAAGTAAAAATTTCTTCAACACACAAAACAAGAAAGTGGATATGGGTAAATGCAAAACAATATCGAGACATTTTAAGGCGTTGGATTGCTCCCCTTAAATGGGAACAAAGAAGAAGAAAAATTTTCCAAAGAGAGAAAATAAATAAGAGCAGCAAAAATAAAGAAGAGTCAACCATTTTCAGGACCACATATACACCTCTTACTTGGTCATTGGATCTCTACGCCCAAGAACTGATGAAGGCCAAGACAAGGAAGGAGATCTTGAGAGCTGAAGAACAGGAAAGGGACCGCAAAATTTCAGAGATCACATTTGCAAATTGATGTTTAATGGAAGATAATAGAATTTTAAAATAACATGTAACAATGTTACAAGAGGATCTAGAGATAGGAAAACAAGAGTGGCAGAGCATGAAGACAACGTGGCAAACCATGAAAGAATCAATAGTAGCAAACAAGGATGTGATAATTTCCAAAGAAATTCAGGTAGATACACAAGTATCTTAGCAAACAAAACTTTCAAAAGGGAAGGAAAAAAAGAACAATAGGAAAGACGATCCAAAAGAAATCAAAGCTAGAGCTAAAGACACTGATGGTTACATAAGGACAAAGGAAGAAAAATATGCAAGTTCTCATAGAGCACATGAAAGAGAACAAAAAGAAAGAAATGGCATGGAAACAAACTTTATTATCAAGGGAATAAGATATTATGGGAAGAATGAAACTACTCTCAATTTGACAAGAGACTTTCTGAAAGAGAAACTACATTGGAAAGGGAAAAAATTTCAAGCAGGGAGGGTGGGGAAATATGTGAAGAGAGACCTCGACCCATGAAAGTCACCATGGAAAGTGTGCAAGGCAAACACCATCTCTTGGGAAGAAAGAAACTCTTGAAAGGTGCACACTTCTTCCTAGATGAAGATTTAACGAACAAGCAACAAGAGGAGAGAAGGGAAGAAGTGGAGAAAATTAGAGTAGCAAGAAATGAAGGGAGAAGGGCATGGTTGTACAATGGTAAAGTAGTTATTGTAGTGTGTGGGCCTCAGGGAAAAATAGGCCAGCAAGCTGGCAGTAAAGAAAAAAAAGAGAATTTGATAATAGGGAGGAAAACAACAAGATTAGTATGGATGAAAATAGGTGAAGACTCAAATTTGACTCTTATATGTCAAACTGCGTAGCAGTCAAATACTACACCAACCTACCTAAATTTATTTTGCCGGAATTGTAGAGGTAACCCTTGGAGGAGGGGACTTGGGTTAGGGTCTGTTGCAGAAGGTAGAGACATATTTGTCTCATGGAAACTCATGAACATGATGGTTTCAAAATTCCTATGTTTGATGGTTATTTGAATTTAGCAGTTTGGAACAAGGTAGTAGAAAATGGAGAAGGATATGGGGGAATACTAGTTTTTGTGAAAGAAAAGTAAGGTCGTCACATTTAATTAATGAAAGAAGAGGCAAATAAACAATATTTATGGTTCAAAATATCAGAGAATGAGAATCACATAAGAATTGCAGCATGTTATTTTGCCCCTCAAGTCTAAAAAACTTACAAAAATAAGGGGCGAGACAACAAGGATCCATATTTAGATTTAAAGAAAGATATTTCTGCGTACTCTCAGCAGGGAGAAGTTTTTTTATTGGGAGATTTCAATGCTAGAACAACAAATCAACAAGCTAGTATTCTTTGTTGAAAAGAGGATCACAATCCTATTTGGCTCACTGAAGAGAAAAATCCCCAATGGGTGACGTGTTTAGAAGATGAGAAAGCTAGCAATCATTTTGGAGAGGAGTTTCTTACACTATGTGGTGCTTTCAACTTAATTATTTGAAATGGTCTACATAGATGGAAAAGGTATGGGAAGTTCACTTGCAACACATACAATGGGGCAAGTGTCATTAACTATGTGATTTGTTCACGGAGATTGATAGAAAAGATAGACAAAGTTAATATTGGAGAGCATATCTGGGACTTAAAATCAAACCATAACCCAATTTATATAAAGTTATCATGGTCAGAAGAAAGACAAAATAGGAGGAAAACCCAATGCTCTCGGCAATCACTATCAAGGGGAAAAATTCTTCTAACATAAGAAAATTGTACTATCTTCAAGACAATGTTAGAGAGATTAATTCAAAAGGATAAAATTGGATTCAAAAGCTTCAACAAACATGAGTTAACATATATAATTCAAAGTGCACTTGAGAAGTGAAAAAGAGAAAAAAAATAGGAAATCAGAATCAAATTGTTTTCCTTTAAACACTTGGTTTGATGAGGAATGCAAAATGATAAGGAGAACCTTGAAAAAGGCTAGCAAGGAGAAGATGAATGTAAAGTTATATAAGTAGATACTAAAAAGGAAAAAAGATGAATTCATACAAATAAGGCGAGAATAGTTAATATATCTAGGCAATAATAACCCAAATCCTTTCTAGTGGGAACTTCAACCAAGGAAGAAGAAAATAAAAAATAATATTATATCCAATCAACGGTTTGAATATGTAAGACAACTCTATGAGAATGAATCAGAGGCAGAGTCTCCCCCTAGGATCAACACAACTACAAAGCTCTTCATGTTACAAGAGGTGGAGATTGGAATTAAGAAGCTGAAAATAGGAAAGTCAAAGGACGTGGTTGAAATTCAAGCAGAGTATCTAAAATGGGGTATGAAAACTCTTGCACCACACATCATGGAAATATTCAACGCCATAATTCAACAAGGATTCCCAAGAAACTGGACAACTAGCCTAGCAATACCTGTTTTCAAAAGTGGAGACATTAACAATCCTTCAAATTATAGAACCATTATGATCAATCCTTTGTTTGCAAAACTTTTCGGCTGCATGCTAGAAAATAGAATCAGTAAGTGGGCAAAAGTAAAATAAAAGAGGGAAAAAAGGTAAGCGGTTTTTAGGCCGAAGAATTCTACAATTGATCATGGTATTACATTGAGACACACTATTGAAAAGGTTTGGGAGGATAAAGAAGAAGTATTTTGCTTCTTTGTTGACTTCAAAAGGGCATTTGACACAATCCCTCGAGATAAGTTGTGGCGTAGAATGAAAGAACTTGAAATTCCTTTGCATTATAGAGCCACTGTCCATAGACTTTATGAAGAGGTGAAAGTCAAAATTAGAACCTCAACATGTATTTTAGAAATCTTTAGAAGTGACATTGGTGTCAAGCAAGGTTTCCCTCTATGCCCTACTCTCTTTGGTTTATATATTGATAATATGCAAGGTGGGATGGTGTTTGGTTGGGGGAGTTTGTGATAAAGCTTCTTGTATCTCTTGATGATCTTGCCATTGATTTCTAAATAGGCCCATGGATTGCAAATGCACCTATATGCCCTTGATCATTTTTGTAGAGCAGTGGGGATGCAAATCAATACTAGCAAGCCAAAAATAATGATTTTCTCTAATAAAAAGAAGCAGAACCAACGTACATTCTTCTTTGAAGGCAACATTCTTGAAGAAGTAAATGAGTAAAAGTACGTCGAGATTGATTTCAACAACAAATTTAATTGGGAGCATTGTAGAAAGAAGAGAATTTTAGGAGCGTGGAAAGCATTATATGCTCTCAAAAACATATGTAGAGAGGCAAAGTTATGGGCTTGGAAAACCATTAAAGTAATTTTTGGACTCCTAGTTTGTTCAGTGATGCTATTTGGGTGTGAATTGTGGGCTAGCAACAACCCCGTCTCAATATGGAAACAAATTGAGAAAATCCAAAAACGTTTGATCATGAGCAAGTTCAAAATAAAAAGTTCGGTACCTTATGAGATAATGTTAAGTGAAACAGGAGAAACTCCCATCGAATCAATTCCTATAGTGCAACTCATAAGATATATAAAAATAATTGAGCAAATGGGACTAGGTAGATGGCCTAATGTTATTTTCAGTGAAGGCATAGATGAAAGAAAGAAAACATGGATGAGACAAAACCACACATGGATGCAAAAATGGAATATCTACCTCAATGCTTGTCCCACAAATAGCAAGGAGCTAATGAATTTTGTTATGGAGAAGTTTCGTAAACGGGTATGGGGAAAAGAGTTGGATAGAAAGAAGAAGCACTACATTAAGGAATTCAACCCTATGTGTGATCTACAAAAAAAAGAGCTCATTGGAGGTAGCATTCCGCGGAGGGCAAAGGTTCTTATTGCTCAATTAAGAATCAGCTGGCATTAACTTATGTGTGAAACAAGATGGTGGAAAAGGCCTAAATAAGCTCGGGAAGAACGATTGTGTACATTTTGCACGTGTGGGGCAGTGGAATCGGAAAAATATTTCATTCTGGAATGTGATGCGTTCAAAGGCATCAAGAAAGTTATGGGAATATGTTAGCATCAGCTTCTTGGCATTGTCTTTTCAGTAAGGGGATTGTTGGAAGGTTGGGTCCGCTCATCATCAATTTGAATAAGAAAATGATTGAATTGCAAAAGGCGAAAGGCAGGGAACCGATGGTCCCATAGACTATTTTTAGTCTCGTGGACGTTAAAATATCATTTCATTCTTTCATTTCATTTCAAAACTCAGATTATCTACGCTTTTGAGAAAATGGACTGATGAAACTTCGACTTGCCACCCTCATTCAGTGAATAAGGGGGTAATTTGAATACCTCTTATACAATGCATGTGTGCGTATCAAATTTAAGTTTTGCTTACTATTTTTACATTGTTCTTTGTGGAACGCATGACACGATGTAATGCTAGGCACCCGTACCATTTAGGTTGTGGCAAGTTAGAATTTTTTCTAAGAAGTTATGGAAATTCCTATAAGATTTTGAGAAAATCTCGCAGAATTTTTTGGAAATCTAGATTTGGATTATCGCTATCAAACTTTAAAATATTGGATACTAAAGATTCTTGATAGTGCTAAATCCATTTCCACCATTAAAAAAATAATTTAAACACTAAAAATATTAAATTTCTTAAAATAACTAAATTAAATTTCAATATTAAAAAACGTCACTAATAATTATAGGTGTTTGAGGTAACATTTTCCCTTATATTTCTATAAACTACTCATCACTTGGCAACTGTATATTTCCGTACAATGCTCCATGATTCAAGATGGGTTTAAAAAGTCAGCATTCTGAAGCATGCGTTAGAATGAGTTAATGCCTTGCCTTAGTTGTTTATCAATTTTCCATTGATTAAGTGAATGCTTTGTTGGTCCACATAACCTGGGATGAGGTCTTTTTTTTTTTCCAAAATTGAGAAAGGCGTTGTTTAGCTAAGTTACAATTTTGTTAAGATTATTTAAAAAATTTAATTATTAGAAGGTTGGAATATTTTTATAGTGAAAATGGATTTATTAGTATAAAATTTTTGGGTATCTAAATTATTGAAACTGGATCATTACAACTTGAATTTCAAAAAAATTTGCTTAATTTTCTCAAAATCTCACTAAAATTTCCATTTTGTCATGGATATTTTCACCGTCCATACCTGATGTGACTTCTGGTAAAGTGTGTGCAGCCGACTGCTTTTAATGTGATGGTGCTCAATCGAAGCATCGCAAAAAAATGGGCCCATCGGTACTGCGTCTCACGCTACTGTTTTTTCCTCCCCAGCTATTGTGTTTCCTAGAGAATTAAGATGAAATCCGGTCATACTTCATGCTCATGTGTACATAAAGAAAAAAAATAGTAAGATGTCAAAACCGCATAAAGTCATCACATGAAACTTTGAACATGCACATGATCTGACTAAATAAATTGTTGATTAAAACGGTTTTGGATTTAGCTTTGCAAGAGTATATCCATCCTATTCGTCCTTAGGCTAACTTGCAGTCCTTTTTTAATAGTTGATCAATGAGTCTGATTCTTTTAATAGTAGATCAACGAGTCCGATTCTTTTTCTGTATACATATACGTGGATATATTTGACATTGGGAAGAGAATTTGAGAAAATTTAGACTTTTTCAACAACCGGTTTTAAATTTATATATTTTCATATTTTTTACTACCTTCAACCACTCTATAGTAAGTAAGGAGTTTCCATCCACTCTATAGTAAGTAAGGAGTCTCTTATAATTTGAATGTTGGGTATAAATCGAGAAGTTTAGCTTTGTTATTTGAGTATGTATATAATTTAGTTGAGATTTTTATTTAGTGGTCATTAAAAAAAGATAGAATAGCTCTTTTCCCAAAAGAATGAACACTTGTAACTTCATCAAAATAGGCCCAAACCCTCTCTTTATCAATAAATTCAAGATGTATTGTTCATGGAGGGTTTAAATTGTCTTTCCACTTAAAATTCTCAAGAATATTCATTTCATAAAAACACAAAGGATATTTTCTTTTTCAATTAAAAAGGTTGTCATTCCTCACTATCTAATCACCTAAAATGGCTAAAAATGGAAGAGCCTTCTAACTAGAGAAAGATGGGTTAAGAATCCAATCTAATTTTCTTAGGAATTCTCCAGAGAGTTTCCCTCTAGGCATTATTAAAACCTCTCAAGATAGAAATTACATATTTATAGTGAAGAAATATGTATTGCATCCCCATCACAAACAAGACATAAAGGACGTCTACCAACTACCTCCTCGAAGAAATCCCTCATTAATATCTCTCAAGATAGAAATTACATATTTATAGTGAAGAAATATGTGTTGCATCCCCATCACAAACAAGACATAAAGGACATCTACCCAGTACCTCCTCGAAGAAATCCCTCATGGGAACCCCGTTATTAACACCCAACCACATGAAAATTAGTGATCTCAATGGACAATTCAATTTCCAAATACTCTTGAACTACCGTATATTTCAAATTAAGGCTCCTCCTCTCTTAATGCCTTGTAACCCAGTTTTGGAGTATATATACCACCTATGACATTCCTTCAAACTCATGGGAACCCTATTATTAACACCCAACTGTTGGCTACTCGAATTGTTTATTGATTAAACAGTCGAGTACCACATTAATTTGTCAACCCGGGAAAGTCCTTTTATTTCAAAGGTGACCTCGTACTGTATGTACTTAACTCAAAAAGCGTTAAAAGCTGTAGTATACACAATTCTATTTTCTGTCAAACTCCTTATTCTATGTTATAGCAGTTAAAATATATTGCAGAGATGAAGTGAAAGCAGTTAACTAAGGATACAAATCTGCAAAGAAAAATAATGGTTGCTCTGTTAGCAGAGGATCGGGACCCTATCCTCCGGGTAAGGATGTTCAGCACCTGCCCCTGTAACCAAGTTGCCAATACACACTGCAATTCCTAATCACCGTTGAAGTACTCTTTTACAATATCAAGCAACTAACAAAACAGAGTATCAGCAAAAGGAAATTATCAGAGGTAATGCTACAGAATTCAAACACACTCACACACTAACAGAAAATAAATGGGTGAATCTTGTGAAGAAGGTGGGCCCTGTCCCTCTCACAAGATTCCCCAGAACACAGATGCTAAATTAAATGCTCAGAACAATCCTTTATTCATCTGCCAAAATGTCCAGTTACAATGAAGATTCAGACTTGCTTTTGTTTTTCAAAATTTCCCTTACAACTTGTTCCCCCCCCCCCTTCTAATGTAGATGTCTCCTCTTTATAGAGGAGACATCTATTACAATAGACCGTCATAGTTCATTCAGTTTAACCTTTTTGTCAAAAATAAGAAATCCATCCTTGTTACAGGATGCCATTACAACAGTGTGATGGTGTATTCTTTCTTGGGTCTCTTACTGTTACACAGCTGGTAAACGAACCTCAACCATCTTCTTGGAATCCTCGTACTATCCTTTGTCGCTTCACCATTGTTGCTGATTTAGTAAACTCATGTTGTTCCTGGTGTTTCAGCAACTGTAACTGTGTTTTACCCTTTCTGGACAGTTGTTGATCGTGCTGTGTCAGCATGGAGCTCTGCCGATCTTCTGATAGTTGCTGTTTCCACTTGCCATTTCTGGTGTTCCAGCTGTTGCAAAATAATGTTTTCCCTGCTTTAGATAGTTGCTGTTTCGGTGTTGCAGTAACTGCGTAGTTGCTATTTCTGGTGTTGCAGCAACTACGTAGTTGTTGTTTCTGGTGTTACAGCAACTGCGAACTATAATTTCTGCAGACTTTAGACAGTTCAACGGTTACTTAGCAACTTGGTTAAATTCTCCAAAGATTAATTATAAAGATAACATGAATATGTAATGAATGATTAAACATATAGTAATGAGGAGAGTTACTTCATACCTTGGAATGATTAGGTCATTATATAATCAAGACTTTCAACTTATGGACTGAAGAGGGTAATATTATAGCAAAAATACAAGGTCAAAAGTGGTCAATTTGGAGTCCTAACATGCCCCCCAACTGAAAGGGTTGCATGTCGTCATGCAATGTTTACTCTGAATCTGAGTTGGAGTACTGGGATGAAGAGTGTAAATTACTGATACAGTAGCTATGGAAAGTGTTATCAAACCTGTTTCTGAACCCACAGACACTCTGTAGTTGCCTCCATGCTGCCACCTCTTCCTTTTTGGATGATCTAAACTAACTCTTGTATTGCTGACCAGATAACCATAAGAGGGGAAAGTGAAATCTGTAGCCAATCCATTTTTCAGCACATTGTTCCATACATCTAACATAGTAAGGTACCCTTGAAATTGCTGCCTGTAGATTAGGGGGATTGTAGGGATGATACTCCTGTCTTTCCTTGGGACAGTATTCCCAGAATAGGTTGTTGGCTTTAATAGCCAAAGGTGCCTTTGTTTTCACATAGTGTTGGCAATCTCGCAAGACCACTGCTTGTAGTTGCCTAATGTGATCAGTCATTCCAGGTTCTCTTAAAATTCTTTGGTGCTGTGCAATGAAAGTAGCTGCATTTTGAGGTTCAACCCTAATCCAAAGGAGGCAGTTCTGTTCATTGTGTTGTGCTGAGATGAAAGCATTTTGCCAAGTGAGTTGGTTGGCTAGAAAGGAAATGAAAGCTCTGAGTTGTATGTCGCCAACAAGAGGGAGTATATTCATTTTTCTGTCTTCAGACATAGATTCGTTGTGGAGATAAAGCTCACACAGCAAATTCTAATCATTCTTGGGTGCTTCTGAAAAGTTTTCAATAAATTGTTCTGATGTAATCACCTGATGAGGTCTACCATCTCTAACTGTCTTTATCTGTAAGAATGTTAGTCGTTCCCTCAAAAAGACTGCATAGTTGAAAGAAGGTTTTCTTGTAGCAAGTATTCTTTGAACCAAATCAAAAATCTGGGACAGTCTAGCTTTTAGTTCCTTAATTTCTTTGTACTGAGCTCTAGACTGCTCAAGTGCTTCCCAATTATTATATGCATAACTGAACCAGATTCCCTTTTGCTGTTGGAATGCTTTCCCTTGTGACAACTCATATTCTTTCCACCATATTCCCTTTAATTCCTGAAAACTAGCGGTCTCTATGCATGCATCGCTGACAGAGGGAGATTCAGTTTGTGCATAGGCATCAACAAGAATTTTTTGTTCTGTGATACTTTGAGTAGGCCGGGGTGGTTCTATGTCTTCTTCTCCATTTCTTGCTAATTCCTGTGTAACAACAAGTTGTTCTCCTTCTTGTTCCATAACAATTTGGGTAGGCCGAGGTGATTCTGTGTCTTCTTGGTCATTTGCTGTTGATTCCTGCATAACAGCAAGTTCTTCTCTTTCTTGTTCTGTAATTTTTGGGGAGCCTGCTGGTTCTTGTGTTATAGCAAGTTCTTCTACTTCTTTCTTTACACTTTTTGGAGAACTTGTTGGTTCTTGTGTTACAGCAGGTTGCTCTGTTTCCACCTGTATAGTTTTTGGAGAACTTGCTGGTTCTTGTGTTGCAGCAAGTTGCTCTGTTTCCTCCTGTACAGTTTTTGGGGAACTTGCTGGTTATTGTTCTGCTTCTGCAATTTTTGAAGGGCCTACTGGTTCTTGTGTAACAGCAGGTTCTTCCATTTTAACTACAACAGCAGAAGGTTCTGGAATGACTCCAGTCATTGGTACTGCAACTATCTTGTATCCTGCTTGAGTGTAGAGCTCACCACACTTAGTGCACATATATTCACTCTCTTTACTCTTCTCCGCTACAGATGCTACCCGAGCTAAAATGTGCAGGTTGTATTCATTTTGATAAGATTCTTTGACCCTTATTATTTCCTCCTGATAATCCTGAATTTGGGATTTTAGAAATTCAATTTCTTCCTACAGGGCAGATATGGTAGGCTGAGCTTGTGCAACTGCAGGTTCCAGTGGAGGCAGAGGTTGTGTTTCAGCATTCATTTGATCATTTATACCCCCAACAGGTGGTTCTTGTGTGTCACCTGGTGGGGTAGTGGTTGTTTCTTGTGTTGCAGCCACTTGGCCAATATTACCTTGGGTGTCGGCAGCTGGTTCTTGTGTGACAGCTGCCTCAGAAAATAATGTCACGAAACTGTGAACACTCTGCATCTCAGCCCCAGAGGGTGAGGAAGGGGAGTGTTCAGGGCTGGTGGGAGTACGGGTTCTTAACATGATGGGTGGAGAGCTGGGGAGAGTGGGGCTAGGGGATTTAGCTGCTACAGACGACCGAGTCCTTCGCTTTGGTAGAGAAGCAGGGAATTCAGATATTTTTCTTTTTCGGCTAGCTTCCTTTAAAATAGGGGCAGTGGCGGAAATAGCAGCTATCTTGACCGAAGCCCTAGTTCTTCTTCTTTTCGGTGGGGTTTCATTTTTCTGCTGCTTCTTTCGTTTAAGAAGGGTAATAGGGATGTTATCATCAGAGTCGTCGGTAGAAATACTAAGTATGGGAGTGGATGGGTCGGTTTTATTGGGGGATGGGGTTGTTTGCATGGGTGTTTCTACTGCTGATTGTACATTTTCAGCAACTTGTGGGGGAGTTTTTTTAGTTTGTTGGGGAATTTCTTGGGGTATTTGCTCTGAAGTATCCTCTGTTTGCTGAGGAATTTCTTCATCCTGCTGAGGTATGTCCTCAACTTGGTGAGGAATTTCCTCTTCCTGATGAGGAATTTCCTGCTCTGGTTGAGGGATTTCTTCCTCTTGGTGGGGATTAATGAGGGGAGGGGGGTTATTTAAGGCAAGACCTCTATTTATCAATAATTGAGCTAGACGGTGGTGTTTCAAGGAATGGAGCGGATGCTTTGTGTTGACAGTGTAACGTGACATATTTTTAAGACATCCCAATAGATAGTATGGCATATTTATCAACTGACCATGCCTCAAGTGATTCAACAAGACGAAATCGTGCTGGTAAATTACCTGGTATCATACTTCGCACGTCAGGTATTGCTTTACAAACTCAGCAACTTTCGGCCATGGTTGAGGCAGTGATTGAAGTGCTACGCCTCTGCCCTTGGGTTCCACCTGCTCGCCTGGTTGAAGAAAATCCTGCTGCGCGTTGAGGATCAGATGCTTCCTACTGAACCAGCGCGTGCCATTAGCTGGTAGCCCGGTAACTTGGGCTATGACTTCCTCTGTGACTGGAATTTGTACTCCCTGAACGACGGAAAACCTCTCTGTTAAATTGCATGCAAACTCAAGGACTTGTTATGCATCGAAATCTGGGAGTCTCCTAAAATAATCTAGCCATCCCGCTTGCAGGAAGATTTGGTAGGCCTCGGGATAGAGCTCAAGAAGTGCTGTTGTGCCAGGTTCGTATGTGATGAGATTTCCTCCCATAGCTGCTGTTTCAGTGAGAATTCTCAGTACAGAGCCGAGTTTCTGAGTTCAGTCCAGAGTAAACTGTTGCAAATGGTAACATGACACGATGAGGTGACTTTTACATATTACCGGGAGAGTTAAGGGCGGCGGCAGTTGGCGTGCTATACAATTATGACAGTGCTTTGGTAATCCCCCCCCAAAAGCTATGGCTAAGTGATATGATTGGAAGTACAATTATTCGGTAGTCCTATCAACGTCTCCACATTAACTATTATTTAATATCCATGCATAATCATGCGTACCTTTATATTTTACCTTTTTAGTTGCTGCGTCGAAAAGTCTTATCTTGTCTTTTGCTGGATTAATAATGATTAAAGCGAGTCTAAAAGTATGAGAATATCGACAGTTTTTATTACTGACGGGAAGTAATAGTGGAGGATTGTAATCATCATAGTGCATGGCTAGTTCTTTTGGTAGGAAATGGTATGTTTCAAGCAAATAATAATTCATTTCTTGGGAACTGAAATGGAGAAATTGGTGCTTTTTTAGTATAAATGAGAAAAATACTGAAAAAGGCATTACGGCATCGGGAAGTGGTGTTGCAGCAACGAGAGTTGGTGTTGCAACAACGGGAAATGGTGTTGCAGCAACGAGAGTTGGTGTTGCAACAACGCGAGTTGGTGTTGCAGCAACGGGGAGTGGTGTTGCAACAACAGGAAATGGTGTTGCAGCAATAGGAACTGGTGTTGCAGCAACGGGAACTGGTGTTGCAGCAACAGAAAATGATGAAAGACTGATTTATGGTCCAAAAACGTTCCCAAGTCTGCAGAGTGATTCTTTTGAAGTTTTTGTTCTCAGCCATTCTCCGAAACTAAGATCTGCAAAATAATGAATTGTAACATGGCAACCCTTGGCAGGGATTATTAGTTGAAAAGAAAATCTAATCTAAAAAATAAAAATAAATAAATGAACAAAAATTTAAGTGCCTTGAGGGACAGCAAGTTCCCCCAGGAAAGCATAGTGTATGTCTGTCATGCAAGTAGCTTTAAAATCTTCTTTAGAAACAGGCCGTTGATACAAACAGAGTCGATACCCATTCACTAGTATGGAGTTCTGCTATCATCAATCGTTAAAAGTCTGACTGTCCCATTTGGAAAAACAACATCTACTTCATAAGGCCCTAACCACCTTGTTCTTAACTTACCTTGGAAATTCTCAAAACGAGAGTCATAGAGTAGAGCCCAGTTACCTTTCTGGAACTGCTTTTGTTTGATGGTTCTGTCATGCCACCTACTTCTTTGTTGCTGTATCATGGTTGTTTGATGGATGGCATCCAGTCTCTTCTCGTCCAATTCCTAAAGCTGCTGCAACCTAGCTGTCTGTGCATCAGTCAAGTCAAGGTTAACAGCTAAAGCAGTTCTTAAAGTTTTGATTTCAAACTCTATAAGGAAAACTTCATTTTTTCCAAGAAATAATTCATAAGGTGAAAAGCCCGTAGTATTCCTCCATGTAGTTCTATAGGCCCATAGTGCCTCAGGCAACCTTTGAAACCAGTCCCTTCTATTCTCCTTTATTGTTTTTGTCAAGATGGTTTCTATGACTTTATTGGTGCTTTCTACCTGCCCATTTGCCTGGGGGTGATAAGGTGTAGTCATTTTGTGCTTAATATGATATTTCTGAAGTGTATCCTTGAAGCCATGAGAGTTGAAAGGAGGTCCTCCATCCATGACTAGTTCTCTAGGCAATCCAAACCTAACAAAGATTTATTCAAATAAAAATGTTAGTACTGATTCTTCATTAGCTTTAAGGAGTGCCTTAGCTTCTACCCACTTAGTCATATAATCTGTGCACACTAGTATGTACACTCTTTGATTGGATGGGGGATTAATGGGACCTATAAAATCTAATGCCCATCTCTCAAAAGGTTCGAGAATTACCTGGGGATTGAGTGGCATTTCATCCCTGTGATTAGGCTGGCCCATTCTTTGACAGCTATCACAGGCATTCACATATTTCCTTGCATCTTTGAAGAGTGAGGGCCAATAATAACCCATTCTGAGTACCTTGTGTGCTGTTCTTTTATCTGCAAAATGCCCTCCACAAGGGCCATCGTGACAAGCTTTTAACACATCATAAATTTCATCTTCACCAATGCATCTCCGGATTTCCTGATCAAGTCCTGTGTGGAAAAGACACCCGCTTATCCAGATGTACCTAGCACTTTGCTGAATGATCTTTCTTTTTTCCCTGTGTGATAGGTGCGATGGTAATTTTCTTGCAACTAAATAGTTGGCAATGTCTGCATACCAAGGTGAGTGAGCAGATACTGCAAATAAATATTCATCAGGAAAATAATCATCTACTGGAATATTTTCATCAGTTTTTAATCGAGAAAGGAAATCAACAACTACATTCTCTTTTCCTGGCCTATCTACAATTGTGATGTCAAATTCTTGTAATAATAATAACCATCTGGTAACTCGAGCATTGTAACTGATTTATTCATTAGATATTTAATGGCTGAGTGATCAGTATGCACAAAAGTAGTGTAGCCAGTAATATAATGTCGAAACTTATTGATAGCATAAATGACTGCTAGGAATTCCTTCTCACTGACTGTATAATTCAGTTCAGCTGGTGTCATATTCTTACTGATAAAATAAATAGCATAGGGAAGACTGTTTTCTTCTTGGCCCAAGACAGCTCCAATTGTAGTATTTGAGGCATCAGAGGATATATGAAAGGGTAGTGCCCAATCAGGTCCTCTCAAAATGGGAGCTGTAGAAAACTGATGTTTAAGTTCATTAAATGCTTTTTCACAATCATCAGTCCAATTAAATTCAGCATTTTTTGTTAATAACACAAATAGAGGAGGAGCTATTTTGGAAAAATTCTTGATAAAATTTCTATAATATCCAGCATGTCCTAAAAAGCTTCTTACATCAGTTTGTGTTTTGGGGATAGGGAAGGTCTGAATTACCTGTATTTTGGCTGGATCGACTTGAATTCCTAGGAATGAGATGAAGTGACCCAATACAATACCTTGATTCATCATCATATGACATTTTTCAGTGCTTAAGGCAAGATGTGCTTCTATACATCGCTTAAGTACTTTTTCAAGGTTCTGCAGTGCATCCTCAAATGTCACTCCATAAGGAGTAAAGTCATCCATAAATATTTCTAAGGAATCATTTAGTATATCAGAAAAAATCCCTATCACTGCTCTTTGAAATGTTGCTGGAGCATTACATAGCCCAAATGGAAGAACCTTGTAAGCAAAGGTCCCCCATGGGCTAGTAAACGTGGTCTTGTCCTAGTCTTAGGGTGCAATCTTAATCTGATTGTATCCACTAAATCTGTCCAAAAATGAAAAGAATTTCTTACCTGCCAAATTATCTAATACCTGATCAATGAATGGTAAAGGGAAATGGTCTTTCTGGGTGGCTTTATTTAGAGCTCTGTAATCCACACATACTCTCCATTTTCCATTTTTCTTGGGTACAATTACAAGTGGGGAAACCCACTCACTATCAGATATAGGATATATAAATCCCGCATTCAACAGTTTTTGAAGTTCTTCCTTCACAATTTCCCTTAAATTGGGATTCATCCGTCGCTGGGGTTGACAGACTGGGCGAGATCCTTCTTTAATATAAATGCGGTGGGTGCATAGCTCAGGAGAAATCCCCTTCATGTCTGTATAATCCCATGCAAATGCTTCTTTATTCTCCCAGAGTAACTTTATTAACTGCTGTTTTTCATTATCAGTTAAGTTAGGATTTATATTTAATGTTTTGCCAGGCTCAATTTCTATTGTTGTACTTTTGGAGGAGCTGCCTGCTATTGTCTGAGATAAATTTTCAGTTTTCAGGTTCTGCTGAGATTCAGATTCCAAGATTGCAGTGAAGTGATTATGCATTTCTGGGCTAACCGAAGAAGGTTCAGAAACGAAGCTACTGATTAATTCATGTTCGGTAGAATCTTTGAAAGTTAAAGCTTGTCCGATAGTCAAGATAGGTTGGGTTTCTTCATCCTCATAATCTACCCATACAGAGTTGTCATTATTAATCATGGGTGTAGCATGAGGATAAAGTGTAAGCTGTTTGGTTTCTTGCCCATTAGAGATGGTCATTGATCCTGATCTACAGCTGATGAAAGCATCTGTTGTAGCTAGCCAAGGTCTTCCTAGAATCAGTGGATGACCCCCCAACTTTGTTTTAGTTTGTAACACCACAAAATCAGTTGGGTAATTCCAGGATTCTACAGAAATTATCAGGTCTTCAATGACTCCTTCAGGTTTAATTGTAGAGCGATCAGCCAGCTCTAGAATGGTTGGAGTTTCCCTAATAAAATTTTTTAACTGCAACAATTGTGCTGTTTCAAGCGTCATAATGTTTATTGCAGCACCCAAATCTACTAGAACTTTAGAGACAAAGGTTTTTCCAACCTAAACTGTTACTGTAGGGTGACCAGGGTCACCATATTTCACAGGAGGATCTTTTTCTGTCATTAAAGCAGTCAGTTCTCCCATCACATGAACTGTGAGGGGGTCCTTAGCTTTTCTTCCAGGTTTTTTTATACAGATATCCCTAACAGTCCTAGCATAAATGGGAACATCTCTTAGCGCTTGCAACAATGGAATTTTGACATATAAATTCTGCAGTTCTCCTAAAAGGTTAAAAGCAGGTTGCTCAAGCGTTTTGGTGAGAGCCAGACGTTCAGGGAATGGCGGATCTGCTATTTGAGCAGTGTTGTTAGATGCTGATTCAACTGTTTCAGCATTATTGTTAGCTGGTTTTTCTTTTCCAACTTCCTCTTTATCAGAGTCAGTAATGTCATCAATAATGGGTTCAACAATTCTCCCAGAACGAAGATGGATATCGTTACATTGCATAGGGGAGACAGGCTGATTTTGAACATCAATTACTTGCAGAGCTTTATTGTTATTTGGGTTGGGGTTAGGTTGCATAGGCAGCTGCGGTCTAATTGCTTGGTTATTCGGAGGAGTATTGGATGGTAAGGAAAGAGATTGTTGATGCTGAGGAAATGACATCTGCTGGGCTGCCCAGTTCGGATTCCATTGATTAAAATACGATTGCTGGGGAGCCCAAGGATTCCACATGGTAGGATCAGCAAAAGGAGGACTTGGTTGCTGCATGGGTAGAAAATGCATCGGATTAAAGGGTGGGTATTGCATTTGGTTTATGGGTGGGTAATTTGTTTGAAAAGGAGAATGATTATTCCAATGACTAAATGCTGTGTTAGAATTCATACCTTGTCTTTGTGGCCATTGCCTCCTCTGTGTCATCAGGTACACTGCTTCAACCTCTTCTTCAGTTGAATGCAGTGCTTCTTTTATTCCAGGCAAAGAGGGGCATTGCTGGGTCTCATGGTCATTTTCACAGATCGTGCAGACTAGTACCTTATCTAGTGGGCATTCCCTGAGTGGGTGTTTTTCTCTACATTTAGAACAGAAAATAGCCAGGGCAGCTTCTGCTTCTGCCTGCTTCTTTTTTACCTGCAGAGCATCAATTTTTGAAGCAAAAGAGCTTAACATTTCAGTTTTAAATTCTTCCAATAAATTACCTATTTCAGCTCGTGTTGCTCCTCCACTTGCTGACTTCTGGACTCTTGAATATACGTTGTCCCTGCTTTTTGGTCTGCTTGCTACTCCTCTTGAACATCTCATACAGAGGTTGATAATTTCATCAAATGGTTCCTTGGAAATGTCCCATTTTCCAAGCATATTCAACATGTCCAAGCAGTCATCTCGTACCCCTTTCAACAGTATTGTTTTCAGAATATCTTTACTCATGGTAGGGTGGTTAGACCGCTGCAGATTATACTGCAGTCTTTCCACAAAGTCCTCCAGATTCTCGTCCTCCTTCTGAACCATTTTAAACAACTCTTCCTTCCTCTCTCTTGTTCGACAGTAATCCTGATATTTGGCCAGAAAACTTTCTTTCATCTGATCCCAGGTAGTGATTGCCTGAGCTCCTAAGCTCATAAACCACCTTAACGCATTCCGTTTCAGTGTTACTGGAAACAGTTTTAGTTTCTGATTAGGGCTCACATAATCATAACTCCTACATAGTATATCAAATTCAAAGAGGAATTCATCCGGGTCTTCAGAGGATAACCCATGAAAGTTGGGTAATGTTGAAAGTGGAATGTTCTTCATAGGGGTTGCCCCTCTCGGGAGCTCCCCAATAGGGAACTTCAGGGTAGAGAGTGAGTTTTCCCCCCTTCCTTCCGCTCTGTTATCCTCCATTGGCCTCTTTCCTGAATCGCTTGCTCTATCTTCAGTATCTTCTCTCTCTTCAGGTTCTTCTACCGGTTCCTCAGTGTGCTCTGGTGCTTCCAGTTTCCTTTCAGGTCCTAGTACTTCCTCCTTTTGTCGATCTCTTTGTGAGGAATACTGGATCTGAGGCCTCCAGGAACTCGTCCTCTGTGATGTCTCGGCCTTTGAAATAATTTCGTCAATGAAGGTCTTTCTTCCTCCCCCGCCTTTGCCGCCTGTGAAATTATGTTTCCTACGTCGTCTCATGCACCTGTTATTCTTAAAAGGAAATCATTAATGCTTTTAAAATCTCTAGTCGCCTTCCCCGGTAACGGCGCCAAAATGTTGGCTACTCGAATTGTTTATTGATTAAACAATCGAGTACCACATTAATTTGTCAACCCGGGAAAGTCCTTTTATTTCAAAGGTGACCTCGTACTGTATGTACTTAACTCTAAAAGCGTTAAAAGTTGTAGTATACACAATTCTATTTTCTGTCAAACTCCTTATTCTATGTTATAGCAGTTAAAATATATTGCAGAGATGAAGTGAAAGCAGTTAACTAAGGATACAAATCTGCAAAGAAAAATAATGGTTGCTCTGTTAGCAGAGGATCAGGACCCTATCCTCAGGGTAAGGATGTTCAGCACCTGCCCCTGTAACCAAGTTGCCAATACACACTGCAATTCCTAATCACCGGTGAAGTACTCTTTTACAATATCAAGCAACTAACAAAACATAGTATCAGCAAAAGGAAATTATCAGAGGTAATGCTACAGAATTCAAACACACTCACACACTAACAGAAAATAAATGGGTGAATCTTGTGAAGAAGGTGGGCCCTGTCCCTCTCACAAGATTCCCCAGAACACAGATGCTAAATTAAATGCTCAGAACAATCCTTTATTCATCTGCCAAAATGTCCAGTTACAATGAAGATTCAGACTTGCTTTTGTTTTTCAAAATTTCCCTTACAACTTGTTCCCCCCCCTTCTAATGTAGATGTCTCCTCTTTATAGAGGAGACATCTATTACAATAGACCGTCATAGTTCATTCAGTTTAACCTTTTTGTCAAAAATAAGAAATCCATCCTTGTTACAGGATGCCGTTACAACAGTGTGACGGTGTATTCTTTCTTGGGTCTCTTACTGTTACACAGCTGGTAAACGAACCTCAACCGTCTTCTTGGAATCCTCGTACTATCCTTTGCCGCTTCACCATTGTTGTTGATTTAGTAAACTCATGTTGTTCCTGGTGTTTCAACAACTGTAACTGTGTTTTACCCTTTCTGGACAGTTGCTGATCGTGTTGTGTCAGCATGGAGCTCTGCCGATCTTCTGATAGTTGCTGTTTCCGCTTGCCATTTCTGGTGTTCCAGCTGTTGCAAAATAACGTTTTCCCTGCTTTAGATAGTTGTTGTTTCTGGTGTTGCAGCAACTGCGTAGTTGCTATTTCTGGTGTTGCAGCAACTACGTAGTTGCTGTTTCTGGTGTTACAACAACTGCGAACTATAATTTCTGCAGACTTTAGACAGTTCAACGGTTACTTGGCAACTTGGTTAACTTCTCCAAAGATTAATTATAAAGATAACATTAATATGTAATGAATGATTAAACATATAGTAATGAGGAGAGTTATTTCATACCTTGGAATGATTAGGTCATTATATAATCAAGGTTTTCAACTTATGGACTGAAGAGGGTAATATTATAGCAAAAATACAAGGTCAAAAGTGGTCAATTTGGAGTCCTAACACCAACCACGTGAAAATTAGTGATCTCAACCAACAATTGAATTTCCAATTACTCTTGAACTACCGTATATTTCAAATTAAGGCTCCTCATCTTTTAATACTTCATAACCAATTTCAGAGTATATCTACTACCTATGGCATTCCTTCAAAGAGTGTCCTTGTCATCGTTGTAACATGATTGTGAATTAGAGTAGTATAGTATTATTCTAAACCTACCAACGTTCTCCCTCATTATAAAAACTAGATCACCTCTTAATGAGTGCTTTCATGTTTTGTCCTCCAATTGGATCAAGTAATATCACTCATCTAAGATTAATCACTCGTCTAAGAGTAATATCACTCGTCGAGTAATTGGATCCAATGTACTTATCAATCTATTACACCATAAAGTCAATATATTCTCCACCTTGGAAATCATCCACCCCAGTCTCTTTTAGTGTAATCATTTGGTTTCAAGAAAAAACTGGGATTCTTAATCCCACCCTATCAATCACAATCGTGTAGGAAAGAATTCCACTGAAAATATGTTTTCCTCTACCATATGTTCAAAAAGGAGATAGAATATTTTTCTATAGTGATCACCATACTCAATCCCAAACACAATAGAGATTCCATATTTCTTTTAACATATTTGTGTCTCTTCTTGAATCATCATAAAACAAAAGAATTCCATCAATAAATAATGTATTTTTTATATCTCATGATCCCCTTATCCTAATAGCTTTTAAAGAACCTAAAATTTTTGGAGCATTTAGCCCCATACTTAATACTTCAATAACCAACTAAGAGTGATGAAGAAAGTGGAAATCCTTTTCTTATTCCTCTTCTTTTCTTAAAAAACCCGAAGACAATCCCATTTATTAAAACAATAAAGAAAATTGAAGTTACATGCTCATAGCCTAGTTGACGAAACTTAAGTTAAAACCCACATGTAACAAAAAAAAGTCCCAAATAAAGCCAACTAACTATATCATATGCTTTCGATAAACCAACTTTGATTACCATGGCTACTAATTCATCAATTTGATATCTTCAGAAAACCCCCACTATCTCATGTATCCATCTCCCTCAAAAGAGACAAAATTACTCTTCATAAATAGATTTGGATCAAATCTCTTTCATTATATGAGGCATACAGAAATGGACCTAAACTCTTCAAATACTGGATAAAATATCTTTCATTGTATGAGGCATAGGGAAATGGACTTAAACTCTTCAAATATTTTTTCATTATTATTTTTTGGTATCAGTGTAATGAAAGTGGAACTAGAGAAGAAATAATTTTCTCAAAAATCCTTGAGTGTTCAAGGACCCTTATCAAATGCTCCTCAAATAAGTCATAAAATAATTGAAAAAAATCCATCTGAAAACCATGCATACCCAATCTCTTATTTTTTTTAAAAGAAAGGAATTCTTGTAATTCTTCTCTTTGAATAGGAGCAACAAGTTCCTTACTGTTCTCCTCTCAAACAAAATTAGGAAAAAAACTAATCATCCCAAGAAACTCCATAGTTGTAGATTTTTTTCCTCCTTATAGATTCTCTTGAAGTGATAAACGCCCTGTTTGGAAAAACTCTTGAATTGGAAAATTTATAAACCATCCCTTGCATTTTCAAAATAGTATTAATGTTTCTCCTATGATTTTCAAATTGATGGAAAAAACTAGTATTATTATCTGAAAGGAATGCCTATGTAATATAGTCCCTACAAAAAATTCATTTTTCCATGTCTATGAAAAAATCAGAGGCCATTCCATCCCTAATATCCACTCCAACCAGCATCCTTGCTACTGGCATCAAACCCATCTTAATAAACCCCATATCAGCCTCATAAAAAATGGCCAGAACTTTTTTCATTTCCCTAAATATTCTAAGGTCCAAAACTCAATGGGTAAACTTGGAAGTTTAACACACCAAGGACACATGTTCGTTTTTCAGTGTTGTGTCAAACAAGGGAAACCATCTTTTAATAATAATCATAGTTGATCCCCACTATCACACCAAACCCAAAACCTTCGTTACATCATCTCCACTTTACAAAATGAGCCCCATCCACCAGCTTGAAAAGATGTAACAAGTAGGTGTATAATAAAGGATTGGCTCCCAATTAGTCTTTAACCACTCTTTCAATGAAACAATTCGTGTCCTTATTCCCAAAAATCTTCCAACAGTGTTGAAGAATCTATTTTCACAACATCATGTATACCCACATCATCACCAAGAACCATCTTAACTAGTGAATCGTTCCACTTAATATATTTTTTTAGCTTTTTAAATCCCTTTAGTTTCCTTATATCACTATTTGAAACTCCTATATTACTTATGTAATGAAGGATATTTGGATGAGAAACCCCCTAAAATAGATTCCCTTGAGTATCCTGCAAATAAAGCCCAAAACATCCTTAGGCACTAGACATTTAGGTGGTCCCCTTCGAAGCCACAAAATTCAGAGGTCATGGATATAAAGTCTACAAAAGACAATGAAGGAATAGGGAATGAAATCCACAAACCACAAACTTTCTTACACCACCCACTTTTCTCAGTTCTTCTATCTCGACTTTCACTCCATCTCTCACCTTGTCAAAGACAGAAATGGAAGAATAATCCTTGTGAAATCCAATGTTTTCATAATCATGGGAATATTCTATATTTACTTAAGAAAAAGGAGTCAATTTTTCATTCTATATGGAATCTAGGTACTAGATCCCCGCAAAACCAATCCCAAACTATGAACTTGGTATCTCGAGTTCCACATAATGTCATGAATAGTTCGATATCCAACTCTCTATAATGTGACATAGCCCTAAGTAATTTCTTTCTGAAAATTTTTAAATCCAAATGTCAATCCCCTCTTGAGGGTATAGACTCTATTAAACCTCATCTAAATATCTTCTCATCCTCGAGAACCATAAGTGGTATTAGGAAGCATAATCAACTATTATTTTTTACAAATTTTTCTTTTGAGTGTAAAATATATTTTCCAGATATATCAAGCTTTCTATAACTACTGCTACTTTACCTTTTGAAAGAAGAAAAGTTGGAGCTAGTAGATAGTCAATAATATCCAACGGATTCAACTCAAGTTCAAGTAGCTTCCATGCATGCACATTAGAGCACAACATTGTAATTAATCAAGATTCAACCTCTCCATTGCTAGATGGGACCCCTATATTCATTTAGTCCCACAATGTTCATGTAGACCCCAAAACCATTGTGAAGAACCACCCCATGTTAAGAAATAAAAAATGCCACTTATATTCATCTTTCTTGGGTCATAACTCTTCTTCTTAAATGGTCTTCAACTACCACAATGGCATATTTGTTTGATAGGTGTACAAGGTTACTCATTTTGAATGTTTTATGTACAAGGTTACTCATGTTGGATGTTGACCATCGAATTGATTGGATTTGCATCACAATGTAAGCGTTTTGGTGTCATACATGCACATAGCCCCAATGGGAGAGCAAGGGGAAATTCAACATAAAATATGGGGTGCTCATCAATGACAACAAGAAATCATCATCATTTAAAAAATAATATTTGAATAGAGACAAAGACAATGCAAGCAAAAGCCAAAACAGGAAAAATAATATGGCAAGGGTAATCTATCATAGATTTCCTCATGTGGTTCTTTCTCTTTGAGTCTCTTTTCCCAATTTTCTTAGGTTAAGATAAATACTTTAGAAGAAGTTACACTTGTTCAAAGCTTCAAATTTGAATCTAGATAAGTCATCATTGTGACAATGCTTCTTCTTGAATGAACATGGTCTCCATTGTTTCACATCAATTAGGTAGTTTTTCTCACCAAACAAATTTGGAATTGCAAATAATTCCCATCTATTGTAAAGTAATGGCAATTGTAGGCTATCTATACATACAACAAATTTATTATTGAATGATTTGTCTTTTGTTCTTGCAATCAAAACTTACGTCAATGATATTTTTTAAAGTAAATAATGGCTGCAGAAAGTAAATAATAACTACAAAAATTAACCACAAAAAATTATATTGCCTTCAACTTATATTTATACATATGCTATGCAAGGCAAGAAAATCACTACTTATTTCATTTTTTCAATTCTCGATAAATTAGTTTGGTTTACTGAAGATGTTGAAAGCTAAATAATAAAAGCACATGTGGAACAGAATAGAACTCATCAAAGATTAATTAGAATGGAGTTGAAGAATAACATTTTTGAATATTTTTGTCATAGTTGAGAATTGTAATTTCTAATAAAATATTTGAAAATATATTAGACTTTGAAAATATATTACACTGTAGGTTGATTATTCAACCAGACCTCCTACTCAAAAAAATAGCCTGGTTTATAGTTCACCTTATTAGTCCCTGCCTGGACTATAGCGATCGATTGATCGTCATCTTTTGACCGATTTTTTTTCCTCCTAAACATACTTTAACCAAAGTTTAATGCTGACAATGTGATTCACTGAAATTTTAACCAAAGTTTTCCTTTGAAAAATATTGTACCTCTTATTGCGGCCTTCACCTGGCCCGAGACAAAAATATTGTGGTAACTTTGTTTTATACAAAGTTTTCTGGCACCCTGCAGCAGTGATTTTTTCGTGCCTTCATTTTATCCAAAGTTCATTTTATCCTAAGTCCAGTTGGGGCCACTTTTTATTAAGATGAAACCACGTGTTGGGTTAGCAAAGTTAGAGAGGAAGCCAAGTGTTAGTAAAGTTAGAGAGGAAGCCAAGTGTTTGATGCATGTCACTTAGCTGTGGCTGAGCTTTCAAGCTAAATTGACTCTGGCAGCCTACGCTTGTTCCTTACTGTGTTCTTCTTCTTCACTCCTCTCCAAACTTTACAAAACCTCATACACAGTTTGACTTACTTTATTCCTGTAGCAGGAGATTCGATTGAGCAGTGTCGAGCCCTGTTGCTCCTTACCAGGTAAATTCTCCTTAGATTTAAGGGATCCAATTCCCTTGAATTAACATTCTCTTCTTTCTCACCTTTTCTTTTTTTCTTTGTCCCAACTCTAACGATGGGCAACATTAGTGGATTAATGTATTCTGGTTGCCCTGCAGGTGAGAGGTTTCGATTTCCATGACCTCACTGTCGCTAGAGGTTCCTTCTGTCTTCCAGATTCTTAACTCTCTTATCTGGAAATTTCGGGGTTGTTTAGTTAGAGGGTCGTGAGCCCCATAATCTCAATCTTAGTTGTTTTTACTCCTAGCTTCAAGGTTTCTTCCTGTATTTGATTATTCAGACTCCATGTTAGCTCGGGTTTCTTACTAGGGAACTTATATTCCACCCTATAGAGTTTTTGTTCCTTTTTGTTAAAAATCAGAGCACAGTCTCGGTATATGTGTTTATGATGTCTTACGAAGTTTTTCATCACTCCAGATTGTAAAAGGATTCTTCTCAGCCTTACGGGTTAAATCCTTAAAAGTGAATTTCGATATAATTGTTTAAAATTATAATACTTCTTGTGATACTCCTCATATGAATGGTTTAATTCTCTTGACTATTAAAATACTTGATTCTTGTTGATTCGTGTTGCACTGATTATTGTCTAACATAGTTGATTCTTGATTTAGTAGACTCAATATGAATGGTGGGTTTTGGGCCTTTTAGTCAGTGCTCTTAGTTACTTGTCGCATTACTTGGGACATTGATCTAGTAATAATTTGTTCTCTGAGAATTATTTTCGTGGCTAGAATAGTTGGTTCATTGAATTACTTCTTTCATGATATGTTTTGATTACTAGTGTTGATATATTCATTATATCTTTAATTTCATTACAATAGGTATTACCAGTGCCAACAAGGTAGCCGGATCCTAACACCATTAGGCTTTGTCCATACTTCTTTGAGTATTTAGTTATCTGTATTTGGAAGTAGGATTGTTCTCAGAACGGACCTTTGGATCCAAGTACAAGAACTAACCAACTTCCAGCTTACTTTAATTGCATCAAAATTTTATCACTGAAAAATGCTTGTGCCTCACATATCATTAATTTATGTATATAAATTAGTTTGCATGTTTAGGTTTCCATATTTTTCTTTTCTTTACTATTCCCCTATATAACCCTAGGATTTCTCTAATCTCGTTCAGGTTACCTCTGCACATATTTTAATTATGATGCCAACAACTATTTCTGGAAATAGTAACCAAAGTTGACGTAGTAACCAAAGTTGACGTTTCTCGTTCTGGTTTCAAGAGTAAAAAAGTTCACTATTATTATCAATTCCTATTATCCCATTCTTTTAAACATAGAAAGATTACTTTTATTTTTAACTAATGCAGGAGCATCTAATCTGGGTCAATCATTTACTAGAGGAGCTAGTTTTTAAAGTGGGATTTAATTAATTAATGTATATTTTTAATAGTTTTAAGAGAGAATGAAAATTATTGTAAATAGGAGAAGATTCGAGAGTATTGTGGAAGGTTTGAAGGGATTATGGATTAGTTAGGTCTTATTTAGGGATAAGGATTTGGATGATAGATTTTAGGGATCAAGAGAGATATTGTTGGAGTTTGTTGAGGGATCTAGAACCTACCTTGGGTTCTAATCCATTTGTATAGATTGAGGTTTTGGGTTCTAATCCATTTGTATAGATTGAGGTGAGCCCATGAGGCATGTAAGAGATAGAAGTGTGTGAGTTCTAATCCATTTGTATAAATGGAGGTGATCCCATGAGGGATGTAAAAGGTAAAAGTGTGTGAGTGAGTGTGATGTATGAGAAGTTCTCCTCTAATTATTTTATTAATTATTCTCATATTTTTATGTGCATATGCTTGGTGTGATTTTCAGTTTAATTTTATTCTTTTTGTAAAGACCTATGGTTAGAGTTGTTGCACCATTTTGGTATCAGAGCTTGGAAGGACAGTTTGTAACACTAAGCCTGAGGTGCACAGTTGACTAAGACAGACCTGGGTAGCAGATTGAGAACGTCCTGCCACTGGCCATGAATATCATCCACCAGCACAATGTTGCAATAGTTGTCAACATCGATTTCCTGGAAAACTACAGAACCGACACCACAATCTTTCGATGCAGGTTTACTGCTATGTCTTTTATTGATTTGTCTTTTCGACTCTTCCAAGTCTTTGACTGAATATATATATCAATGCAAAGGACTGGAGACGACAGTGAAGGATCTTGCGTATTGGAACGATTATTGCATCGATTGCAATCTTTGGTGAAGTTGGAATCAGCGGGTAATCGAAGTTCAATTTCAACATTTGTTGTTGTACTTCGCTCCTTAAATTGATTGCTACACGGTTTTTTTAATCTCGTTCTAATTTGAGTTTCAACCCATATTAAAGGCTTTACCTGAGTGCTAAGTCTGTATGTCATTAAATCAAAAGAAGCCTCAGGAAGCATCAACTGCTTACCTGGTTGAATGCTACACCTACTTCCTGGTTATCTTGGATATAATATTGTTCGAGATGTATGCAAGCGCTGATGTCCAAATTGTTAGGACGATACTTTCGGTCAACAAGCCCATTTTGATATTAAACTTAGTGGGCGGAGGATCAGGACCACGGACAAATAAATGCAATATATTTATCGCAAGTCTTCGTACTGTACTATTTATATTAAAATAAAGTTTATATTTTTGACAAATTAAAAATCAATAGGATTTCATAACAATTGTGATGTAAAAATCATGATTTCATATTTTTAAAAATAAATAGAAATTCGAATGTTTTTTAAAAATGATTTAACTTTAAATTTTTATGTAAAAGGAGTTGATTAAATTATTTATTAATATAAAGGCTATAATAGATAAATTAAATATATATTAAATAAAAGTTTTGGACAATTTGGATTTATTAATTTTTAAAGTTATAAGTAATTTTGATATATAAATCCATAATTAATATTTTAAAGTGATTTATTGGTTTTTACGGTGAGTCTTTTTAGTGTGAATTAATCAACTACTATTTAAGGTAATCTATTAATTTTATATCTTAATAGTCATTTATAGGGATTTAATCTGGCTCACCACCACTGCTTTGCCAACAATAGACAAGACATGTTTATTAAAAAATAAAAAAAAATTATTGTACTCTCACCAATATAATTCGTTTAAAAACAAATCTGCAAAAATAATTTGAAAACAATTTCAACCGACATCTTGTACTCTGACCAATACAATTCGTTTAAAAACAAATCTGCAAAAATAATTTGAAAACAATTTCGACCGACATCTTTTTATTACAAAATAAAAAATTACTCTTATGATTTCAGTATTTAAAAATAATTTCGAAAAAATTTCGGCCGTTATGCCATCTGCAACGTAGACCTTCTGGCAGGCCCCGGCAGGGACTACCGGCTGCATGCAGCACTTGTTATTTATGGTCCCTTAACCTCCCTTGGGTATAAGGGCCCAACATGTTATGAAATAGAGAAAGTAATAAAACCCACTAAATAGCTTACTTACCATCTTTTAACCTTCAATAAAGAAATATAAGACAAAAGTCTATTTTTATAAGCTTTTGTAAGAATGTGAATTCAACAAATTTGGAGAATTAAGATTGGACGATCTGACCTGGGTTTTTGATGTGGCACTCTGAAATGGAAATATGATGTAGAATCCAAATTCAAAACACATTTTTTTAGCTTATCATTCATTATAGGGTGATTACCTGGCATCTTGATTTCAACCATTTCTATTTTTCGGATATCGTATATTTAAATATAGATTTTTCTTTTAAATTGTCTTTTCCCATATATTCTAGATTTCTAAATCCCGGATATCTGGAAGTTATTTTAAATAGTTTGGGAAATGTTATAAAATTCAAAAATTTGTCGGTTACTAAATTTTTCAACCAACGTTCAATTCGCTCACGTTATGAGGAAGTTAATTCTGTTCAATTCGCTCACGTTATGAGGAAGTTAATTCTGTTCAAACAAAATCTTACCAAGATAATTTGTTCACTATCTCGAGCCTTTCCTATGAAACCATGTTTTTCACTGCTTAAAAAAAAATGGTAGCCCGAACCCTATGTGCATATTGGAGTAGGGGGTAGAAAGTGAATTTGATTTAATGTAATTTTGATTTTAAGGTTATTATTAGTTTTGATAAGAATATTGGAGTCGGGTAGAAAGTGAAGTGAATTTGATTTAATGTAATTTTGATTTTAAGGTTACTATTAGTTTCGGTGAGAATTAAAATTTCTTTTCAATAACTCATAATTGAAATAGAATAATGGAAATAGATTTAATGTAGTTGTGTTTTTTGTTTTGTTTATGTCATTTTGTGCTATATGTAAATAAAATGTTTAATTAAAGAGGAAGCAATTCAAGGTTGAATATGCAAAGGAAGCCAATTTAAACAAGAAAATTTAAACTTTATTTCATTTTTATTTTAAATACAATGTAAAATATCGGGCTTAAAGGTTTCCTAGATTGGTGATATATTTGTAGGTTGATTAAAAAAAAGGAAGTTTTTCTAATGAGATGAGGTTGGTGCTCATACACTTAAAAGGAATTAAGAAGTCAAATATTCATGTGGTTTCTATAAGCCCAACAATTGTACCTTATTACGATATCATATGTTGGATAATCTCTCATAGATATTAAAACATATACAATTATTAAAGTCACCAAATAGTATTGTTATTGAACTTTGTGAGTTGTTCATCCCTAGACCAACTGACAATCCATATTTTAACAATTCATCAATGAGATGCATTTACACATTTGACATTAGGAATATAATTTGAGAAAATATGGAACTCCTCAAAGATTAGTCTTGAATTTGTAGTTTTCATATTTCTCACCAACTTCATCCACTCTAGAGTAAATAATAAGTCTCTCATAATTTTAATCTCGTGTATCCCCTTTTCAAGAGCCAAACTTAGAACAATTTTTAAGGCAACAAGTTCACTCTTGTTATTTAAGCATCTACTTAAGTTAATTCAAAATTTTATCCAACAATCATCAGAAATATATAGAGTTACTCCAATTCTTCCCTCTGGAGGATCATCTTTTGCAGCCCATCAAATAGGTTCAAACCCCCTCCTTATCACTAATATATAGAGTTAATCCAATTCCTCCCTCTAGAGGATCATCTTTTGCAGCCCATCAAAATAGGTTCAAACCCCCTCCTTATCACTGACTTCTAGATGTATCATTCATGCAAGGCTTATATTGCCTTCTTGCTTAACATGTTTAAGGGTATTGATCCCTTGAATAGAATAAAGTAAAGGAGATTTTGTTTTCCAATTGAAAATGTTGTCATTTCTAACTAGCACAATACCCCAAATCACTATAAATAGAACATCTTCATAACCAAAGAAAAATGGGTTAAAAAGGTTTTTGGTGGGTTATTTGCGAGGAGCTTGGGGGTAATTTTGCAAAATTTTCTAAGCACCAGAGGTGTGGTTTTCAGTAGCTTCTTTCCAATAGATAGTGCAATTTTCTAAGGCAGCATAGGGCATCATTGGAGTAGTAGCTTCTTTCCAACAAACAATGCAATTTTCAAATGCAGCGCAGGGCATCATTGGAGTAGTTGATTCTATCATATGGGCTTGTTATTTTATCAGCTGCGTTTTGTCATGATTTCCATTGAGGAAAACCCAGGTGCACTCCTTCCACACTATTGTTCTATTGCTCCAATTACTTAATACAATGGCTCAGTTGATTATCATTTCTGGAGTTTACATGGGTATTCACTGAGTGTTTAAAATTCCTTTTGTTGTATTTATTGTTTTCTTTGCATATCTTTGTTTTTCCTAATTAAGAACATTACATTATAGCAACCACATGAACATTTGACTTCTTAATCTCTTTTAAGTGTATAATCATTTTTTTAATCAACCCATAAATATACCACCAAGAAACCTTAAGCCCTATATTTTGCATTGTATCCAAAAACAAAGATGAGATAAGGCGCAAATGGGGAGGTTAATTAGTCAACATAGCTATTATGAGATTTTCAAAGTGGAATGCCTCTCAAAAAATATTAAATTAAAGGATGTGCAAGAATATTTTTATAGGAAGATGAGTCTTCAATCCAACAACATCACAAAGATTTGCTCAAATTCTCTAGTAGAATAGAAATTTAGCTTGAAGAGCGGAATAATACTTAGAATGAATTTGTTCAAATCAAACTTTAGGATAGAAAAATTAAAAGAGGACCTTATAACATCCCTAAGACGATTGAAAAAGAAAGGCTTCAATGCAAAGTATCTTTAGATACAAGGACCAACAAGTATGCACACATTAATGAATAGATTAAGGAAGCAAGTATGCTCAAAATTTTAAGATGTTATAATGTATCTAATTGAATATTGTTGAATTCACAATTATACTTGGGGTGAATCGGTATCATACAATTTTTTACTTATTTAAAATATTCAAACACTATGAAATCAAAATCAAACTCATAAGCAAAACATAAAACACAAGATATCACAATACTTCTTTTAATTAATTGACTTTTTAAATGGTAAAATAAACATGATCTTAAAAACCATCATTTCATAGATCATCTCATATAAATGTACTACATGTTCGGTGAGCATGATTCTAGATTATGTCTACCATTAAGTGTCAAAGGAGCCTATCATGGCCTATCATTATTCCCTCTTTATCGAATCAAAATTGTTGTTAAATCCAAAAAAAAATTAATTGAAAGTAAAAGTTCATCAGCATTGAAAACTTTAAAGGATTTTAAAATAATTATAATTATAATTTTTCTTTTTCAAATGAAACTTTGAATCATTGAAAAGACCACCATTGTCGAAAATAAAATGATTGTATTTATTATAATTTTTTGAAAAAATAAACCGTGAAACGAAACTTTGAGTCATTGATAAACTAACTTTATCAAAAATAAAATCATCTTATTTACCGCTCTGCTGAGTCCACTTGCAAATCGCATGAAGCGAGTAGTTTAGTGGACGGAGGTGGGCTGGATCCAAACAACGCAAAACAAGGGGCCCCAACTGTATTGCGTTTGGGGTTGTCTACCACGGTTTACCATCTCCTTTTGTTCATCGTTATCTCACGCTGCTGTATTTCAAATCCCAAAAACAGTGGGTTGCTGCTTGCTTCCCAGCTGTTGGGATTTCAAGAAACAAATAACATAAAAGCCTGTCATTCGGCAACATATGGTGTAAGTTGAATCTCTTTCACTGCACATACATAGATTATATGGATTCCCACGTTATTGCACCAGATCTGGCATGTGATCAGGCGGAGTACTCGGACGATGACCACAACCCTCCAAAATCATGTTCTGATCAGAAGCAGCAGGTCCTGTGCCAACTAATAACTCCCCTATGGTCTTCATCTGCCACAACAACATATTTGTTTCATAACAATAGCTAATTGTCTGTATATTCGATTTACAGGGTTACTGGTAGATATTGATTCTGATCTAATTGATTGGATTTGCATTGCAGAGTAAGTGTTTTGTGTTTTGCATGCGCTCAACCTCGGTGGGAGAGCGAGTGGAATTTCAGTATAGAAGATATGGTGCCCTTCAACAACATCAAGAACAAATCATCATCAGTTATAACAGGAGATTTGATGACTGAAAATGACAAGGGAGGCAAAAGCCAAAAGACGCGGAAGAACATGGGAAGGGTAATCTATCACAGGCCACCTCCTGTGCTTCTTTCCGCTTGAAAGAATCAAGCGCCGCACAGACGTTTCACCCTGCTTTCTAGGGTTGGGGTGGATATTTTAGAGTTGAAAGTTGTTTAAGGCTCCGGATTTGAATCTGGTATTCATCGTTCTGACAACGCCTCTGGATTTGAATCTGGTATTCATCATTCTGACAACGCCTATTCTTGACTGAAGAACATTATCCTGTCTTTTCGTTGTGGTTGAGATTTGTAATATCATTTGTGTGTATATATATATATTGGAGAATGGTTTTAGCTGTAAATGATATGGAGCACATGTCACAAAACGCAGATGCCACGAAACACAGGACATTATTAGATTTAATCATATGCCACAAAAAACACGGGGAGCATTGACCTAACGTATGCCACGAAACACAGGACATTATTAGATTTAATCATATGCCACAAAAAACACGGGGAGCATTGACCTAACGTTTTACACTGCCATTAACAAGGAGTCAACAATCTCCCCCCAACACGAGCCTAGTGTGTTTCGAACTCCGAGACCTCTGGCTCTGATACCACTTGTTGGAGTCACGATTGCCGTTACACCAAAACCCCCATGTGTTAATAAATAGACACAAATTGTTAGATTTAAGCACATGCCACATAACACACAGGGAGTGTTGACCTTCTACACCGCTATTAACAAGGAGCCAACATATAATTGTTTGAGTTAACATTAAACAAAAATATATTTCTATCAAATACTCATTATTTTGCAACAGTATATTTTTGTCAATGCTTATAAATCGAGAGTGATTTTAAAAGTCACCATTTTGATGAATGCCTTACAATCAGTTTACTTGGGGAGCTGTTAGTCAAATTTCCATTGACAAAGTTATTTTCACAAGTCAATTGACGCATCAGTCACCTCCAATACCTTTCAGATTCCTTGCTTATTGTTTTTACATTGCTAGTCCACATAACCTTTGGATGTGGCTTTTCTTTTTAATAATGGGAGATTTTTATTTTTATTAAAATTAATATAGATTTATTTTAAGTTTGGATTTAATATGAGTTTAGAGATGTAATTTCTTCCGCACGTAATTTTTGGTTGTGGTTTTTTTTTTATAATTGCGAAATTTTTATTTTTATTAAAATTAATATAAATTTATTTTAAGTTTTGATTTAATATGAGTTTAGAGATTAAATTTTTTCACATGTGTAATACCACAAGAAAAATGTAAATATTTGAATTTACTGTGGTTAAAACCGAATATGACATTATTAAAGTGTTTTGGAATTTAACAGCACTGAATATGACATTATTAAAATGTTTTGGAATTTAAAATCATTGTTATTATTATTAATATTATTTTTAATATGATGGAAAAGGATCTTTTGGAAATGCAGGCAACTTCTGAGAGGGAAGTTGGAGAAAACAGTTGCACTGAACTGCTACCCTAACCACCTCCTCTAACTGGGAAGGTTCCCGGAGGTGGGGGGGGGAAGGGGGTTGGTCTGGGCTGGGAGGACAGGTAGAGAACAAAAGAAAAAAAAACTCCAAGAAAAGGGAGGTGGCTATGTCTGGTGATGATCAGATAGCCTTGCTCGAGGTGCGAGTAGCTTGCTGAGATTGAGGTCTGGCAAGAAGCAAGGGGGGAGATTCTGGTCCTGAAGGACGAATCTCGTGGTCGGGCGGATGATAGAAGACAAACCCAGTTTTGGGTAGTTGGTTGTTTTTTTTAAAAGGAGAAGGATCTAAACACAGTTTCAAAAATTCCAATTCTCATTCCTCCAGGTTATTGCCGGAAAACAACATTTCAATCAGAGGAACACCAGGTATGAGGCAGTTCTCTTGTCCTGATGTTAATAGGTAGCTTATAAGGGCAGTTTAATTCCTATTCCTATTATAATATAGAGGAGGATGAAAGAAGATTAAACTGGGAAATCCTGCGAGAGTAAAACCTAGTGGCAGAACTGTACATGGGTTTGCTGTTTTCTGTTCTTTTTATTTGAAGGAAACCCTATTCTTTTATTCATAAAGAGAACTGTTCTTTTATTTATAAAGGAAAATCCCATATAACTCAGGGAGTCGTTATGAGCGGAACTGTCAGGGAACCTTCTAAAAGAGCCATAGAAAAAGACAACAAAAAGAAGAAACAGATATACATAACTGCATAAAATAGCAGAGAATGCATTGTACAAAAAAAAAAAAAAACAAATATACATAATTGCTTAAATATCAGAGAATATGACAGTTAGCGCTCTCTGTCCAGTTTTCATTTAATCTTCGATAATATGGAAAACAAGGGGTAGATTCATTATTGGAACTCGAAACCATGTACAAGTAATCCAGTTATATCCAATTCACCAAAAACATCAAGACAAGAATTGCTAGGGTACCTTTGCCTCGGGCTGGGACGAACATTTTAATCATGCTGTAGACAGAACCGTGACCAATGCATGCACATATCATGCTGTAGACAGAACTGTGACCAATGCATGCACATATCATGCTGTAGACAGAACTGTGGTCAACGCATGCAAATATATATATATACGGCCAAACATGCGAGGGTCGATGTTTTTCATTAGACACAAGCAAGTAATAAATTATGATAGTAAGAACCGGCCAGGTCGTAGAAGGACCCCTGTAACTTGTATAAGTATAACCTGTAGCAAGGATTCACGCAAGCAACCTTGCCCAATTCGATGAAATAAAGAGTAGGGGGTTACCCCTTTCTATTTCTGAATTAATGCGATGTGTTCAACAGAAATTACAACTGATAAAACTGGAGCTTAAATTCATTATACCGACAATATAGAATCACGCACAGCAAGGAAATAAACCAAATAGACTGCAAAGTGTATATATTGCTGAGCAATCCCCATGTTTACATAGATAACAACCAAGGGAAATAAGAGCAGTGTCTGTAGCATAAACAAGAGCCGAATGATAGTTTGCTCGAACAAAATTTAGGGTTACACATTAACAGTAGGGGGAGCGGCGTGCTAACGCTCAACCCAGTAGCGATAAACCTAACAATGCATGTATAGGGAAAAATTTATATCGGTCTTAAACCACATAACCTCAAACTGAGGCAATAAATGGCGTAACATTATTACAAGGCCTCTGTACAAGCTAGTATGTTGCAGAATATTGAAATGAGACTAAAACACAATAATAACCCCGAAATGTATGTTTGCAGACGAAACCCTTTACTGGGTTGTAGATTGTAGGGTATGGCCCCAGAGAAGCAGAGCCAAATGAAAGAAAAACTCCTCAAGCAGGGACGGGTAACCCGACCTGGCAAGGAAAACGTTCAGACAGTCATTTGAATTATAACCAGTAATCCTTCCACCTTGATTCCAAACGACAGAGGCGTAGAGGAACGGACTTACCTGTGAAGATCTGCGCATCCATGCCTGAGAAGGGGAGAACTAACTACCACCATCGACAACGTAGCATGATTAAGGTGAATAGAACCTGCAATACAAAGCCCAACAGGTGATTAATAGTAGTTAAGTGTTATCGGAGCATATAGGGTGAAAACAAAATTGGTGGGAAAAATAATAACAGTGGAAACAAAATTAACCAGACCTGTTAGGAAGGAAATCTGCCAAATCTCTGCTGGAAGATCTCCGGTAGAGGGCAAGAATGCCTCAGGCCTGCTAACTCATGAGCAGCGGAACTCTCCCGAGAGCCAAGACCAAATGAACCAAATGAGCTCCAACGTCGGTGGTAAGAAACTGATAGATTGTAAGGAGCAAGGTTAGCCGTCCGATGGGGTAGACAGATTTTTCCACCTTCGATCAGTTTAGGAATCCCGAGGAGAGCCATATCGCTGCAGGTTCAATACATTTGACAGTACCGTGTAGTTATGTCTTGGGGATAATGTTGAGCCAACCCCGAGGTGATGGCTGATGTGTCCAGCTCTGAGCGTGTTACCAATTAATATCAGTACTGAAAGCGTTGTCACAAGTACTCCCCCGCATTAAAAGTAAACCAGACCTTGTATGTAGCGGAGGTGGCAAAGTAATTGTTATTTTGATTAAACCGCTGGGTAAGAACTTCAAACTTTAGCGTAATTTTTTTGTTTGTTTGGCCGTGGGGTTGTGACAACATGCTAAAATGTAAAATATAATGTATTATTTTTCATTGTTTAAATTATATTTTTAAATGTTAAATAAAATATACATAATAACAAATAAATATATTAACCATTAAAAATTAATTTCTTCATGATATCTTTATAATTTTTTTAAAATGATATATAATGTATAAGCAATTGATCTTAAAATATTCTATATAACATGTACATCTAAACATTTTATGATGCAAATTAAAATGTTTTTTTTATTATTAACATATTTTTAAGTATTAAAATATTTTATCAATAACCAAATTATAAAATTTAAACATATTAGTCACATTTTTTTTTACTTATAATTACTTCACAACATATTCATTTTACATTTTTAAAAATTCATAGATTTATATTGTTAAATTTTATTGGTACCATGAAAGGGAATAATGGGTTACACGGAACAAGCCAATAATTTTGTCGGACAAGAAACTCTAGATCATTTGGAAACAAACTTGTGAATCAATGTCATTTTACTACCTGAATTCTTTCCTTGTTTGCGTTGTTTTTTAATATAATATAATATATATATTTTTAATTATTTAAGTAAAATTTAGGTTTGGAATAATGTCAAGTTACTCTAAACATCTTATAAAATAGTTTATTTTTGTTATAAGTGATTATTATTTTCAACATTTCTTTTAGTTATAAAATTTAAACTTGAAATTTAATAAATAAATTTAAAATCCAGAGAAATCAATTCTATGAATGATTTAAAGTTTAAGCACATATTTTAGTTAAAAAATCCTTTAACTTTCTAAAATAGTTAAGATTAAAAAATTATTGATGATGATGATAGTGGTTAACGTCCACTGAGACCAAATTGGTCTATCGGACCTATAATTTTCTTAGTTTTTAATTGTCTGGCTCCTCGTCTTTCTTGGCGAGGTTGGTGTTGTAGCTTTCTTTTTTTCTCTATCGTCTTCCAAATTCCTTTATCTTGCATCTCCTTCATCTCTTCTGGTTCTTGGGACATTGGTGTCTTAGCTTCATGATCTATTGTGTTCGTCCGTTTGAAGATAGTCGGAGAAGAAGTTTGGTCTAGGAGATCTACTTTGCTGTTAAATGAAGATTTATTTTGTGCGGTATTCGAATCCTCATAATTGTTGATGCTTGAGGGGTTGTTGAGTTCACTTTTTTATTGTTGGGCAGGGCTTTCTCCCTGCTTGTTTTGAGAGTTGTTTCTTTATTGTCCAATTTCTTGTGATTCAAAGTTTTCTCTAAAGTATTCTTGTTTGATGACAGTGTAGTGTTCTTTTTGTGCTCCTTCCCACCATGTAGATTTGTGGTGGTTTTTTCTAGCAGAATTTTTCTGGGAGGCTTTTGGTAAATTTTTTGCTAGATGGCTTGTCTCAAAGTAGGATCCACATCTGAAGAGGACACTTTCATAATCGAGTTTCTGGTTCCACACATAGTCTTTACTTGTTAGACTTATTTCAGCTTAGAATCCGGCGGTGAAGTACATTTCCACACAGATGCGTGCATAGGTGGTTCTCGCATATTCCTCTATTTCTGGGCACCTGCAGTAAAATTCCCCAATTGCATTTCCAATGGCTTTTAGCAAGGAAGGATTCTAGAGATGCAAGGGTAGGCTTGGCAATCTCACCCAAGAAAAAAAAGAAAGTGGATATGGGTAAATGCAAAACAATATCGAGACATTTTAAGGCATATGCTTGCTCGCCTTAAATGGGAACAAAGAAGAAGAAAAATTTTCCAAAGAGAGAAAATAAATAAGAGCAGCAAACATAAAGAAGAGTCAACCATTTTCAGGCCCACATATACACCTCTTACTTGGTCATTGGATCTCTACACCCAAGAGTTGATGAAGGCCAAGACAAGGAAGGAGATTTTGAAAGCCGAAGAACAGGAAAGGGGCCACAAAATTTCAGAGATCACATTTGCAAATTGATGTTTAATGGAAGATAATAGAATTTTAAAAGAACATGTAACAATGTTACAAGAGGCTCTAGAGATAGGAAAACAAGAGTGGCAGAGCATGAAAACAACGTGGCAAACCATGAAAGAATCAAAAGAAACAAACAAGGATGTGATAATTTCCAAAGAAAGTCAGGTAGATACACAAGTATCTTAGTAAATAGAAATTTCAAAAGAGAAGGAAAAAAAGAAATATAGGAAAGACGATCCAAAAGAAATCAAAGCTAGAGCTGAAGACACTAATGGTTACATAAGGACAAAGGAAGAAGAATATGCAAGTGCTTGTAGAGCACATGAAAGAGAACAAAAAGAAAGAAATGACATGGAAACAAACTTTATTATCAAGGGAATAAGATATTATGGGAAGAATGAAACTACTCTCAATTTGACAAGAGACTTTCTGAAAGAGAAACTACATTGAAAAGGGAAAAATTTTCAAGCAGGGAGGATGGGGAAATATGTGAAGAGAGACCTCGACCCATAAAAGTCACCATGGAAAGTGTGCAAGACAAACACCATCTCTTGGGAAGAAAGAAACTCTTGAAAGGCTCACACTTCTTCCTAGATGAATATTTAACCAACAAGCAACAAGAGGAGAGAAGGGAAGAAGTGGAGAAAATTAGAGTAGCAAGAAATGAAGGGAGAAGGGCATGGTTGTACAATGGTAAAGCAGTTATTGTAGTGTGTGGGCCTCAGGGAAAAACAGAGCAGCAAGCTCGCAGTAAAGAAAAAAAAGAGAATTTGATAATAGGGAGGAAAACAACAAGATTAGTATGGATGAAAAGAGGTGAAGACTCAAATTTGACTCTTATCTGTCAAACTGCGTAGCAGTCAAATCCTACCCCGACCTACCTAAGTTTAGTTTTTTGGAATTGTAGAGGTAACTCTTGGAGGAGGGGACTTCGGTTAGGGCCTATTGCAGAAGGTAGAAACATATTTGTCTCACGGAAACTCATGAACATGATGGTTGCAAAATTCCTATGTTTGATGGTTATTTGAAGTTAGCAATTTGGAATAAGGTAGTAGAAAATGGAAAAGAGTATGGGGGAATACTAGTTTTTGTGAAAGAAAAATAAGGTCGTCACATTCAGTTAATGGAAGAAGATGCAAATAAACAATATTTATGGTTCAAAATACCAGAGAATGAGAATCACATAAGAATTGCAACATGTTATTATGCCCCTCAAGTCTAAAAACTTACAAAAATAAGGGGCTAGACAGCAAGGATACATATGTAGCTTTAAAGAAAGATATTTCCGCGTACTCTCAGCAGGGAGAAGTTTTTTTATTGGGAGATTTCAATGCTAGAACAACAAATCAACAAACTAGTATTCTTTGTTGAAAAGAGGATCACAATCCTATTTGGCTCACTGAAGAGAAGAATCCCCAATGGGTGAGGTGTTCAGAAGATGACAAAGCTAGCAATCATTTTGGAGAGGAGTTTCTTACACTATGTGGTGCTTTCAACTTAATTATTTGAAATGGTCTAGATAGATGGAAAAGGTTTGGGAAGTTCACTTGCAACACATACAATGGGGCAAGTGTCATTGACTATGTGATTTGTTCACAAAGCTTGATAGAAAAGATAGACAAAGTTAATATTGGAGAGCATATTTGGGACTTAAAATCAAACCATAACCCAATTTATATAAAGTTATCATGGTTAGAAGAAATACAAAATAGGAGGAAAACCCAATGCTCTCGGCAATCACTATCAAGGGGAAAAATTATTCTAACATAAGAAAATTGTACTATCTTCAAGACAATGTTAGAGAGATTAATTCAGAAGGATAAAATTGGATTCAAAAGCTTCAACAAACATGAGTTAACATATATAATTCAAAGTGCACTTGAGAAGTGAAAAAGAGAAAAAAAAATAGGAAATCAGAATCAAATTGTTTTCCTTTAAACACTTGGTTTGATGAGGAATGAAAAATGATAAGGAGAACCTTGAAAAAGGCTAGCAAGGAGAGGATGAATGTAAAGATATCAGTAGATACTAAAAAGGAAAAAAAATGAATTCATACAAATAAGGCAAGAAGAGTTAATATATCTAGGCAATAATAACCCAAACCTTTTCTAGTGGGAACTTCAATCAAGGAAGAAGAAAATAAAAAATAATATTACATACAATCAATGGTTTGAATATGTAAGACAACTCTATGAGAATGAATCAGAGGCAGAGTCTCCCCCCAGGATCAACACAACTACAAAGCTCTTCATGTTACAAGAGGTGGAGATTGGAATTAAGAAGCTGAAAATAGGAAAGTCAAAGGACATGGTTGAAATTCAAGCAGAGTATCTAAAATGGGGTATGAACACTCTTGCACCGCACATCATGCAAATATTCAACGCCATAATTCAACAAGGATTCCCAAGAGACTGGACAACTAGCCTAGCAATACCCATTTTCAAAAGTGGAGACATTAATAATCCTTCCAATTATAGAACCATTATGATCAATCCTTTGTTTGCAAAACTTTTCAGCTGCATGCTAGAAAACAGAATCAGTAAGTGGGAAGAAGTAAAAGAAAAGAGGGAAAAAGGGTAAGCGGGTTTTAGGCCGAAGAATTCTATAGTGGATCATGGTATTACATTGAGACACACTATTGAAAAGGTTTGGGAGGACAAAGAAGAAGTATTTTTCTTCTTTGTTGACTTCAAAGAGGCACTTGACACAATCCCTAGAGATAAGTTGTGGCGTAGAATGAAAGAACTTGAAATTCCTTTACATTATAGACCCACTTTCCATAGACTTTATGAAGAGGTGAAAGTCAAAATTAGAACCTCAACAGGTATTTTAGAAATATTTAGAAGTGACATTGGTGTCAAGCAAGGTTTCCCTCTATGCCCTACTCTCTTTGGTTTATATATTGATAATATGCAAGGTGGAGATTGTGTTCGGTTGGGGGAGTTTGTGATAAAGCTTCTTGTATATGTTGATGATCTTGCTATTGATTTCTAAATCGGTCCATGGATTGCAGACGCACCTATATGCCCTTAATCATTTTTGTAGAGCAGTGGCGATGCAAGTCAATACTAGCAAGCCAAAAATAATGATTTTCTCTAATAAAAGGAAGCAAAGCCAATGTACATTCTTCTTTGAAGGCAACATTCTTGAAGAAGTAAATGAGTAAAAGTACGTCAGGATTGATTTCAACAACAAATTTAATTAGGAGCATTGCAGAAAGAAGAGAATTTTAGGACCATGGAAAGCATTATATGCTCTTCAAAACATATGTAGAGAGGCAAAGTTATGGGATTGGAAAACCATTAAAGTAATTTTTGGACTCCTAGTTTGTTTAGTGATGCTATTTGGGTGTGAATTGTGGGCTAGCAACAACCCCATCTCAATATGGAAACAAATTGAGAAAATCCAAAAACGTTTGATCATGAGCAAGTTCAAAATAAAAAGTTCGGTACCTTATGAGATAATGTTATGTGAAACAGGGGAAACTTCCATCAAAGCAATTCCTATAGTGCAACTCATAAGATATCTAACAATAATTGAGCAAATGGGACTAGGTAGATGGCCTAATGTTATTTTCAATGAAGGCATGGGTGAAAGAAAGAAAACATGGATGAGACAAAACCACCATGGATGCAAAAATGGAATATCTACCTCAATGCTTGTCCCACAAATAGCAAGGAGCTAAAGAATTTTGTTATGGAGAAGTTTCGTAAATGGGTATGGGGAAAAGAGTTGGATAGAAAGAAGAAGTATTGCATTGAGGAATTCAACCCTATGTGTGATCTACAAAAAAAAGGCTCATTGGAGCTAGCATTCTGAGGAGGCCAAAGGTTCTTATTGCTCAATTAAGAATCAGCTCGCATCAACTTATGTGTGAAACAAGACGGTGGAAAAGGCCTAAATAAGCTCAGGAAGAACGATTGTGTACATTTTGCACGTGTGGGGCAGTGGAATTAGAAAAACATTTCATTTTGGAATGTGATGTGTTCAAAGGCATCAAGAAAGTTATGGGAATATGTTAGCATCAGCTTCTTGACATTGTCTTTTCAACAAGGGGATTGTTGGAAGGTTGGGTCAACTCATCATCAATTTGAATAAGAAAATGATTGAATTGCAAAAGGTGAAACGCAGGGAACCGATGGTCCCATAGACTATTTTTAGTCTCGTGGACGTTAAAATGTCATTTTGTTCTTTCATTTCATTCAAAACTCAGATTATCTACACTTTTGAGAAAATGGACTGATGAAACTTCGACTTGCCACCCTCATTCAGTGAACAAGGGGGTAATTTGAATACCTCTTATACAATGCGTGTGTGTGTATCAAATTTAAGTTTTGCTTACTATTTTTACACTGTTCTTTGTGGAGTGTGTGACACAATTTAATGCTAGGCACCCGTGCCATTTAGGTTGTGGCAAGTTACAATTTTTTCTAAGAAGTTATGAAAATTCCTGTAAGATTTTGAGAAAATCTCGCAGAATTTTTTGGAAATCTAGATTTGGATTATCGCTATCAAACTTTAAAATATTGGATACTAAAGATTCTTGATATTGTTAAATCCATTTCCACCATGAAAAAAATAATTTAAACACTCAAAATATTAAATTTCTTAAAATAATTAAATTAAATTTCAATATTAAAAAATGTCCCTAATAATTATAGGTGTTTGAGTTACCATTCAGCTACCGTATATTTCTATAAACTACTCATCACTTGGCAACTGTATATTTCTGTACAATGCTCCATGATTCAAGACGGGTTTAAAAAGTCAGCATTCTGAAGAATGCGTTAGAATGAGTTAATGCTTTGCCTTAGTTGTTTATCAATTTTCCATTGATTAAGTGAATGCTTTGTTCGTCCACATAACCTGGGATGAGGTCTTTCTTTTTTCCCAAAATTGAGAAAGGCGTTGTTTAGCTAAGTTACAATTTTGTTAAGATTATTTAAAAAATTTAATTATCAGAAGGTTTGAATATTTTTATAGTGAAAATGGATTTATTAGTATGAAACTTTTTGGGTATCTAAATTATTGAAACTTGATCATTACAACTTGAATTTCAAAAAAAGAGTTGCTTTTCTCAAAATCTTACTAAAATTTCCATTTTGACATGGATATTTTCACCGTCCATTCCTGATATAGCGGACTGTTTTTAGTTTTGATCACTTTCAGTGTGATGGTGCTCAATCGAAGCATCGCAAAAAAATGGGCCCATCGGTACTGCGTTTGCAGTTGTTCTCATTCACAGTTTACCATCTCTCCTTTTCTTGACTGTTGTCTCACGCTACTATATTTGGAAAACTGTGGATGGTTTCTTCCTCCCCAGCTATTGTGTAAATAAAGAAAAAATTAGTAAGATGTCAAAACCGCATAAAGTCATCACATGAAACTTTGAACATGCACATGATCTGACTAAATAAATTGTTGATTAAAACGGTTTTGGATTTAGCTTTGCAAGAGTATATCCATCCTATTCGTCCTTAGGCTAACTTGCAGTCCTTTTTTAATAGTTGATCAATGAGTCTGATTCTTTTAATAGTTCATCAACGAGTCCGATTCTTTTTCTGTATACATATACGTGGATATATTTGACATTGTGAAGAGAATTTGAGAAAATTTAGACTTTTTCAACAACCGGTTTTAAATTTATATTTTTTCATATTTTTTACTACCTTTATCCACTCTATAGTAAGTAAGGAGTTTCCATCCACTCTATAGTAGGTAAGGAGTCTCCTATTATTTGAATCTTTGTTATAAATCAAAAAGTTTAGCCTTGTTATTTGAGTACCTATATAATTTAGTTGAGATTTTTATGAGGTGGTCATTAAAAAAAGATAGAATAGCTCTTTCCTCAGAGGAATCAACATCTGTAACTTCATCAAAATAGGCCCAAACCCTCTCTTTATCAATAACTTCAAGATGTATTGTTCATGGAGGGTTTAAATTGTCTTTCCACTTCATATTCTCAAGAATATTCATTCCATAAAAACACAAAGGATATTTTTTTTTCAATAAAAAAGGTTGTCATTCCTCATTATCTAATCACCTAAAATGGCTAAAAATGGAAGAGCCTTCTAACTAGAGAAACATGGGTTAAGAATCCAATCTAATTTTTTTAGGAATTCTCCAGAGAGTTCCCTCCAGGCATTATTAATACCTCTCAAGATAGAAAGTACATATTTGTCGTGAAGAAATATGTGTTGCATCCCCATCACAAACAAGACATAAAGGACATCTACCAACTACCTCCTCGAAGAAATCCCTCATTAATATCTCTCAAGATAGAAATTACATATTTATAGTGAAGAAATATGTGTTGCATCCCCATCACAAACAAGACATAAAGGACATCTACCCAATACCTCCTCGAAGAAATCCCTCATGGGAACCCCGTTATTAACACCCAACCACATGAAAATTAGTGATCTCAATGGACAATTCAATTTCTAAATACTCTTGAACTACCGTATATTTCAAATTAAGGCTCCTCCTCTCTTAATGCCTCGTAACCCAGTTTTGGAGTATATATACCACCTATGGCATTCCTTCAAACTCATGGGAACCCTATTATTAACACCCAACCACGTGAAAATTAGTGATCTCAATCGACAATTGAATTTCCAAATACTCTTGAAGTACTGTATGTTTGAAATTAAAGCTCCTCATCTCTTAATACTTTATAACCAGTTTCAGAGTATATCTACCACCTATGGAATTCCTTCAAAGAGTGTCCTCGTCATCGTTGTAACATGATTGTGAATTAGAGTAGTATAGTAAGTATTCTAAACCTACCAATGTTCTCCCTCATTATAAAAACTAGATCACCTCTTAATGAGTGCTTTCATGTTTTGTCCTCCAATTGGATTGAGTAATATCACTCACCTAAGATAGATGAAAATACCTATATTTTTCAAAGCATCCACCATTTCTTTTGGGTAATCTAAAATGGTCTCACAACCAACCCTTGGGTCTTCCCCCACACTTACTTTGGTTATGCACCACACTTTCTAAAGAAGAAAATCTCCAATGAGTGGAAAAGCATGTATGATTGCTTTTCAATTTGTAGAAACTTTGTGTAGATTTTTATTACATGTTTTAATCCACTCTGATCTATTTTTTTTTTTATCACTTTAACCCACATGCCTTTACGTTCAATGATCCTCCATGTGCATTTTTCCATCAACGCTTTTGCAAAACAATAGAAATTTTTAAGTTCCCATCCATCTAACTCCTTAGGGACTATAATCTTATTCCAGGCTACCCAAGGAAAAATTTTATTTGTATCATCCCCGCCCCACATAAATTTGAAAATCATCTTTCTTAATTTCTCTAAAATGCATTTAATAATGGCATATAGATATATCCAATATATTGGTATCACATGTTATTCCAGGATAGCTAAGGAAAGTTTCTCTTTGTATTTTACCCACCCCACAAAAATATGAAATTGATCTTTCTTACTTGCTCTAAAATAAATTTAATAATGACATATAGGTATATCCAATATATCATATTGCTTCTATGAGAAATTTAGCCAATATCAATTTTTCCAATGTACTTATCAATCTATTACATCATAGAGTCAATATATTCTCCACCTTGGAAATCATTCACCCGAGTCTCGTTTAGTGTAATCATTTGGTTTCAATAAAAAACTGAGATTCTTAATCCCACCCTATCGATCACAACTATGTAGGAAAGAATTCCACTAAAAAATATGTTCTCCTCTCCCATATGTTCAAAAAGGAGATAGAATATTTTTCTATAGTGATCACAATACTCAATCCCAAACACAATAGAGATTCCATATTTCTTTTAACATCTTTGTGTATCTTCTTGAATCATCATAAAACAAAAGAATTCCATCAACAAATAATGTATTTTTTATATCTCATGATCCCCTTATCCTAATAGCTTTTAAAGAACCTACATTTTTTGGAGCATTTATCCCCATACTTAATACTTCAATAACCAAATAAGAGTGATGAAGAAAGTGGACATTCTTTTCTTAATCCTCTTCTTTTCCTAAAAAACTCGAAGACAATCCCATTTATTAAAACAATAAAGAAAATTGAAGTTACATGCTCATAACCTAGTTGACAAAACGTAAGTTAAAACCCACATGTAACCAAAAAAGTCCCAAATAAAACCAACTAACTATATCATATGCTTTCGATAAACCAACTTTGATTACCATGGCTACTAATTCATCAATTTGATATCCTCAGAAAACCCCAACTATCTCAAGTATCTATCTCCCTCAAAAGAGACAAAATTACTCTTCATAAATAGATTTGGATCAAATCTCTTTCTTTATATGAGGCATATAAAAATTGACCTGAACTCTTCAAATATTTTTGCATTATTATTTTTCGGTATCAATGTAATGAATGTGGAATTAGAGAAGAAATAATTTTCTCAAAAATCCTTGAGTGTTCAAGGACCCTTATCGAATTCTCCTCAAATAAGTCATAAAATCATTGAAAAAATCCTTCTGAAAGCCATGCATACCCAATCTCTTATTTTTTTTCGAAGAAATGAATTCTTGTAATTCTTCTCTTTGAATAGGAGCAACAGGTTCCTTATTGCCCCCCTCTCAAACAAAATTTGGAAAAAAACTAGTCATCTCAAGAACGTCCACAATTGTAGATTTTTTTTTTCCTCCTTATAGACCCTCTTGAAGTGATAAACACCTTGTTTGGAAAAAATCTTGAATTGGAAAATTTATAAACCATCCCTTACATTTTAAAAATAGTATTAATGTTTCTTCTATGATTTTCAAATTGATGGAAAAAACTAGTCTTATCATCTGAAAGGAATGCCTATGTAATATAGTCCCTACATAAAATTCATTTATCCCTGTCTATGAAAAAATCAGAGGCCAGTCCATCCCTAACATCCACTCCAACCAGCATCCTTGCTACTGGCATTAAACCCATCTTAATAAACCCAATATCAACCTCATAAAAAATGGCCAGAACTTTTTTAATTTCCCTAAATATTCTAAGGTCCAAAACTCAATGGGTAAACTTGGAATTTTAACACACCAAGGACACATGTTTGTTTTCAGTGTTGTGTCAAACAAGGGAAACCGTCTTTTAATAATAATCATAGTTGATCCCCGCTATCACACCAAACCCAAAACCTTCATTACATCATCTCCACTTTACAAAATGAACCCCATCCACCCTCTTGAAAAGATGTAACAAGTAGGTGTATAATAAAGGATTGGCTCCCAATTAGTCTTTAACCACTCTTTCAATGAAACAGTTCTTGTCCTTATTCCCAAAAATCTTCCAACTAGTGTTGAGGAATCTATTTTCACAACATCATGTATACCCACATCATCACCAAGAACCATCTTAACTAGTGAATCGTTTCACTTAATATATATTTTTAGCTTTTTAAATCCCTTTGCTTTCCTTATATCACTATTTGAAACTCCTATATTACTTATGTAATGAAGGATATTTGGATGAGAAACCCCCTAAAATAGATTCCTTTAAGTATCTTGCAAAAAAAGCCCAAAACATCCTTAGGCACTAAACATTTAGGTGGCCCCCTTCGAAGCCACAAAATTCAGAGGTCATGGATATAAAGTCTACAAAAGACAATGAAGGAATAGGGCATGAAACCCACAAACCACAAACTTTCTTACACCACCCACTTTTCTCAGTTCTTCTATCTCGACTTTCACTCCATCTCTCACCTTGTCAAAGACAGAAATAGAAGAATAATCCCTATGAAATCCAATGTTTTCATAATCATGGGAATATTCTATATTTACTCAAGAAAAAGGAGTCAGTTTTTCATTCCATATGGAATCTGGGTACTATATCCCCACAAAACCAATCCCAAACTATGAAGTTGGTATCTCGAGTTCCACATAATGTCATGAATAGTTCAATATCCAACTCTCTATAATGTGACATAGCCCTAAGTAATTTCTTTTTGACAAATTTTAAATCCAAATGTCAATCCCCTCTTGAGGGTATAGACTCTATTAAACCTCATGTAAATATCTTCTCATCCTCGAGAACCATAAATGGTATTAGGAAGCATAATCAACTATTATTTTTTACAAATTTTTCTTTTGAGTGTAAAATATATTTTCCAGATATATCAAGCTTTCTATAACTACCACTACTTTACCTTCTGAAAGAAGAAAAGTTGGAGCTAGTAGATAGTCAATAATATCCAACGGATTCAACTCAAACTCAAGTAGCTTCCATGCATGCACAATAGAGCACAACATTGTAATTAATCAAGATTCAACCTCTCCATTGCTAGATGGGACGCCTATATTCATTTAGTCCCACAATGTTCATGTAGTCCCCAAAACCATTGTGAAGAACTACCCAATGGTAAGAAATAAAAAATTATTGAAATAAGAGCAGAGAAAGAAAGAATAGCAAGAACAAAATGAGAGAAGACCAAGAAATAGAAACTGAATGTGTATCTGTTTTATTCCAGAATGACTTTTCCTCTACATGAACCTTCGATATATTCATGTCATTACCGTTACATAACTAAAATCTAAATTGGTTACCAAAAACTGTTTAACTACGTTTGTTTAACCAAGTTCGTTGTCAAACTAACAAACTCCACCTTGACAACAATTTTCCCATTCATCATCTTTCCTGCAAGCCAAGAGAAGCTAAACACCACCGCAACTTCTCTACTGTAACTGGCTTTGTGAATATGTCTGCACAATTTTCTCGTGTGTGGACCTTTTTAAGAGCTACTTTTCCACCATCGATCACATGTCTCAGAAAATGATATCTCACATCAATGTGCTTGGTTCTGCTGTGATAGGCAGGGTTTGTGGCCAAGTGAATAGCACTTTGACTGTCACAAAGTACACTCACTTTCCCCTGCGTTCTTCCAATTTCATCGAGCAAACCCTTTAACCAGATTGCTTCTTTACTGGCATCTAAAGTAGCTATATATTCAACTTCGGTAGTGGACAATGCAACCGTGTCTTGAAGCTTTGACATCCAACTAATTGCTCCACCTGCAAGAGTAAAGACATAACCTGTAGTAGATCTTCTTTTGTCCAAATCACCTGCATAGTCAGCATCTACATATCCGCAGACTGATCCTTCACTACCAATAAAGACGATGCAATGATCTCTTGTGCCTCTTAAATATCGAAGCACCCATTTCACTGCTTGCCAATGTTCTTTACCTGGATTTGCCATGAATCCGCTGACAACTCCAACTGCATGTGAAATGTCAGGTCTTGTAGATACCATCGCATACATTAAGTTGCCTACCGCATTTGCATATGGTACATGAGACATATACTGCTTTTCTTCATCAGCTCTAGGACTCAAAACCGAAGAAAGCTTAAAATGGGAAGCTAGGGGAACATTGACAGGTTTCACATTATTCATAAAAAACTTTTCAAGTACCTTCTCCACATACTTCTCCTGTGATAACCAAAGCTTACCATTTTTCCTGTCTCTGTGTATCTCCATGCCCAAGATATGTTTTGCTGCTCCAAGATCCTTCATATCAAACGCCCTAGAGAGTTGAGCCTTTAACCTATTGATCTCTTCCATGCTTTTGCTTGCAATAAGCATATCGTCAACATACAAAGCTAAGATAATGAATATGCCATTGAAACTTTTGAAGTACACACAATGATCATACTCACTTCTTATAAAGTTCTGGCTCACCATGAAGGAATCAAACTTCTTGTACCATTGTCTGGGAGACTGCCTCAGACCATACAATGATTTCCTGAGCTTGCAAACTAATCTTCTGCTACGACCTCGTACAAAACCTTCTGGTTGTTCCATATATATCTCTTTGTTCAAATCACCATGTAGAAAAGCTGTTTTAACATCTAACTGTTCTAACTCAAGATTAAGCAACGCAGTTAGTGCCAACACAGTACGTATAGAAACAAGTTTTACAACTGGAGAAAAAATCTCATGAAAGTCTATACCTTCAACCTGAGAATACCCTTTTGCTACCAGTCTCACCTTATATCTCTCGATACTACTATCAACTTTCCGTTTCAGCTTGAAGACCCATTTACATCCAACAACACTTCTCCCTTCAGGAAGCTCTACAAGATCCCAGGTATTGTTCTTGGCTAAGGAGTCCATTTCTTCTTCCATAGCCTTTTTCCATTTTTCGCTATCTGTATCATCTATTGCTTCCTGATAACAAGACAGTTCCCCATCTTCAGTAACCAAAGCAAAAGATGAAGCAGAATCTTCATACCTTTTGGGAGTTTTCCTTTCCCTTGTTGATCTTCTCAGAGTGACTGGTTGCTGAACTGGTTCAGAAACTTGCACTGGTTCAGAAGCTTCAACGGCTTCCTTTGTGTCTTCAACACCTCTGTCTCCAGAAGTCTCTCCTTCCTTTCGACTGTCACCGAAAGATCTAGCCTCCAACTGAACTCGTTGACACGGCGATACCTGTTCCTGTTCAATTCTTTCAACATTTGATTTTAACAAAGAGGATTTATCAAATGTTACATCTCTACTAATGACTATCTTCCGCAATGTAGGATCCCACAACCTATATCCTTTCACTGCATAGTCATACCCAAAAAAGACATAACATTTCGACTTTGGATCTAACTTTGAACGCTGATTTTTCGGAATCAGAGAATAAGCATCACAGCCAAATATCCTCAAATGAGAATAGTCACAAGACTGACCTGTCCAGACTTCTTCAGGAATTTTACAATCAATTGCTACTGAAGGTGATCTGTTAACTAAATAACAAGCAGTAGATACTGCTTCCGCCCGCAACTCCTTTTGCAAGTTAGCATTGTTGATCATGCTTCTGGCTCTTTCCATAAGAGTCTGATTCATACGCTCAGCAACACCATTTTGCTGAGGAGTATAAACAGCAGTTTTGTGTCTAACAATGCCCTCATCCTTAGAGTATTGTTCAAACTCAACAGAAGTGAACTCACCACCATTGTCAGTTCTTAGACATTTAATAGATTTGCCTGTTCTTTTCTCTACCATTACTTTAAATTGTTTAAAGACATTGAATACATCAGCTTTCCTTTTTAGCATATAGACCCAAACTCTACGAGAGTAATCATCAATGAACGTTAAAAAATACAATGCACCTCCATATGACATAACAGGGGAAGGCCCCCACAGATCAGAATGAATGTAGTCTAAAACATCTTTACTATTATGATTGCCAACTTTAAATCTCTGTTTACACTGTTTCCCATACACACAATGTTTACAGAAATCTAAATTCAAGGATTTCAGACCGGGAAGAGATTTACGTTTCATCAGTATGTGAAGACCTTTCTCGCTCATATGACCCAAACGCTGATGCCACAGACGAGTACCTGCTTCTTCCTTTTCTGACGCAATCGCTGCTTCACCGACCTGAGTACTTCCTTTTAACCTGTAAAGATTCCCGACCTTCTCTGCCTTCATAACCACAAGGGCACCTTTGAAGACTTTCAAGACGCCATCCTGACCTGTAAACTTATAACCATCTGAATCCAACACTCCCAAAGAGATTAAATTTTTCTTCAAATCAGGTACATGTCTAACACTAGTTAATGTTCTAACTGTGTTATCATACATCTTAATCCTGATATCTCCCATCCCAACAGTCTGACATGACATATTGTTACCCATAAACACAGAACTACCGTTTACATTTTCATACGAAGTAAACCAATTTCTATGTGGGCACATATGATGTGAAGCACCAGAGTCTAACAGTCAGCTATCAAAACTCTGAGAGACATTACATTTAGGTGAAGTTTCATCTATCATACACAATTCTTCAGCAGATAAAACTTCGTCTACAATACCTGAATTAGCCTGATTCGCTTCGTTCTTCAGGTTTTCAGAATCCTTCCGTTTCCAACAGTCCTTCTTCAAGTGTCCAACTTTACCGCAATTCCAACATTTTGTCTTACACTTCTTGCCCTTCGATTTCGACCTAGAAGACCCCCTTGGTTTGTCTCCTCTTTCCTTTGAGCGTCCTCTAGCGACCATGGCTTCTGATGTAGTTGTATCGGTGCTGGATTTCCTTCGTACTTCTTCAGACAGAAGAGCTCCCACGACTGATTCAAACTTCAAAGAATCAGCAGAGCTGAAGCTGATTGAGGTTACGAAGTGATCCCATGATTCAGGTAGAGAACACAGCAAGGTTATGGCTTTATCTTCTTCCTGTATTTTGACTTCCATATCTGTTAATTGACAAATTAGTGTATTAAAAACATTCAAATGTTCTGCAACGCTTGAACCTTCTTTCATTCGAAGACTGTATAATTGTCGTTTCAGATAAATTCTGTTGGTTAATGATTTTGTCATATAAAGGTTTTCAAGTTTTTCCCACAAACCTGACGCCGTAGTCTCTTCAATGATGTTGAAGAGAACTTCATCCGCTAGACATAACCGGATGGTACTGAGAGCTCGGGCATCCAAGTCCTCCCAGTCTGAAGTAGTCATGGTTGTAGGTTTCTTAGTAACCCCATCCAATGCCTTGTGCAACCCTTGTTGCACAAGCAGATCCTTAACCTTCAGTTTCCAAAGAGCAAAATTGCTCTTTCCGGTGAATTTCTCCACCTCGAATCTTGCATTCAACATCTTGGCCATTTTTCCTCCTTCCTAGGATTTCAAGCTTTCAAAAATAACCTCCCCAATTCAAACAGAAAGACAAGTTTCAAATCCTTTAATTTCTTGCAAACCCTTTTGTTTTTCTAGTTTCACAACATTCATGCAAATCCCTTGCAAACTTGTTCTTCTACAATATTTAAAAAAAACAACAACACCCTTTTCAATCTCTGCTGCTATCTTTAAAATCTGAACAACCTTTGCTGTTATCTTTAACAATTTCTGCAAACCCTTCCCTTTTTTCAATAATTTTATAAAAACCACAACAACAACCTTTGCTGCTATCTTTAAAATCTGAACAACCTTTGCTGCTATCTTTAAAATTTTATAAAAAACCACAACAAAAACCTTTGCTGCTATCTGTAAAAAATTGCTGCAAACCCTTCTTTTTCTTTTTTTTAAAAAATTTCTGCTAAAAAAAAACAATATTCGGATTTCACCACTTATCTTCAACGCAGGAGCAGCAGGTATGGATTTTTTCAGCGCACGCAGCAAGATTCGGCCTTCAATTACAGCCCTTCAGCCACACGCCCAGCATGTAGATACGACTCTTCTTCACGCAGGCAGCCCTTCAACCACACACCCAGCAACGCAGGAGCAGCAGGTCTGAACTTTTTTTTCAGCGTAAGATTCAGCAAATCACGCCGTCCGTCCACAAGTTGATCACAGGTTCGCACTGCAGGGGTTTTGTCCAGGCTCTGATACCACTTATTGAAATAAGAGCAGAGAAAGAAAGAATAGCAAGAACAAAATGAGAGAAGACCAAGAAATAGAAACTGAATGTGTATCTGTTTTATTCCAGAATGACTTTTCCTCTACATGAACCTTCGATATATTCATGTCATTACCGTTACATAACTAAAATCTAAATTGGTTACAAAAAACTGTTTAACTACGTTTGTTGAACCAAGTTCGTTGTTAAACTAACAAAAATGCCACTTATATTCATCTTTCTTGGGTCATAACTCTTCTTCTTAAATGGTCTTCAACTACCACAACAACTTATTTGTTTGATAGGTGTACAAAGTTACTCATTTTGAATGTTTTATGTACAAGGTTACTCATGTTGGATGTTGACCGTCAAATTGAGTGGATTTGCATCACAATGTAAGTGTTTTGGTGTCATACATGCACATAGCCCCAATGGGAGAGCAAGGGGAAATTCAACATAAAATATGGGGTGTTCATCAATGACAACAATAAATCATCATCATTTAAAAAATAATATTTGAATAGAGACAAAGACAATGCAAGCAAAAGCCAAAATAGGAAAAATAATATGGCAAGGGTAATCTATCATAGATTTCCTCATGTGATTCTTTCTCTTTGAGTCTCTTTTCCCAATTTTCTTAGGTTAAGATAAATACTTTAGAAGAAGTTACATTTGTTCAAAGCTTCAAATTTGAATCTAGATAAGTCATCATTGTGACAATGCTTCTTCTTGAATGAACATGGTCTCCATTGTTTCACATCAATTAGGTAGTTTTTCTCACCCAACAAATTTGGAATTGCGAATAATTCCCATCTATTGTAAAGTAATGGGAATTGTAGGCTATCTATACATACAACAAATTTATTATTGAATGATATGTCTTTTGTTCTTGCAATCAAAACTTAGGTCAATGATATTTTTTGAAGTAAATAATGGCTGCAGAAAAGTAAATAATAACTATGAAAATTAACCACAAAATTATATTGCCTTCAACCTATATTTATACATATGTTATGCAAGGCAATAAAATCACTACTTATTTCATTTTTTCACTTCTAACTAAATTAATTTGGTTTACTAAAGATGTTGAAAGCTAAATAATAAAAGCACATGTTGAACAGAACAGAACTCATCAAAGATGAGTTAGAATGGAGTTGAAGAATAACATTTTTGAATATTTTGGTCATAGTTGAGAATTGTAATTTCTAATAAAATATTTGAAAATATATTAGACTTTGAAAATTTATTAAACTGGAGGTTGATTATTCAACCAGACCTCCCACTAAAAAAATGGCCTGATTTATAGTTCACCTTATTATTTATGATCCTTTAACCTCCCTTGGCTATAGGGCCCAACATGTTATGAAACAGAGAAAGTAATAAAACCCACTAAATAGCTTACTTACCATCTTTTAACCTTCAATAAAGAAATATAAGACATAAGTCTATTTTTATAAGCTTTTGTAAGAATGTGAATTGAACAAATTTGGAGAATTAAGATTGGACGATCTGACCTGGTTTTTTTGATGTGGCACTCTGACATGGAAATAATGATGTGGAATCCAAATTCAAAACACATTTTTTAGCTTATAATTCATTATATGGTGATTACCTGGCATCTAGATTTCAACTATTTCTATTTTTCGGATATCGTATATTTAGATATAGATTTTTCTTTTAAATTGTCTTTTCCCATATATTCTAGATTTCTAAATCCTGAATATTTAGAAGTTATTTTAAATAGTTTGGGAAATGTTATAAAATTCAAAAATTTGTCGGTTACTAAATTTTTCAACCAACGTTCAATTCGCTCACGTTATGAGGAAGTTAATTCTGTTCAAACAAAATCTTCCCAAGATAATTTTTTCACTATCTCGAGCCTTTCCCATGAAACCATGTTTTTAACTGCTTAAAAGAAAATGGTAGCCCGAACCCTATGTGCATGTTGGAGTCTGGGTAGAAAGTGAATTCGATTTAATGTAATTTTGACTTTAAGGTTATTATTAGTTTTGATAAGAATATTGGAGTTTGGGTAGAAAGTGAATTTGATTTAATGTAATTTTGATTTTAAGGTTACTATTAGTTTTGATAAGAATTAAAATTTCTTTTGAATAATCCATAATTGAAATAGAATAACGGAAATAGATTAATGTGATTGTGTTTTTGTTTTTTTCTTCTTCTTTTTTTGTCATTTTGTGTTATATGTAAATAAAATGTTTAATTAAAGAGGAAGTAATTCAAGGTTGAATATGCAGGGGGAAACCAATTTGATGAAGAAAACTTAAACTTTATCTCATTTTTATTTTAAATACAATGTAAAATATTGGGCTTAAAGGTTCCTAGACTGGTGGTATATTTGTAGGTTGATTAAAAAAAAGGAAGTTTTTCTAATGAGATGAGGTTGATGCTCATACACTGAAAAGGAATTAAGAAGTCAAATATTCATGTGGTTTCTATAAGACCAACAATTGTACCTTATTATGATATCATATGTTGGATAATCTCTCATAGACATTAAAACATATACAATTATTAAAGTCACCAAATAGTATTGGTAATGAACTTTGTGAGTTGTTCATCCCTAGACCAACTGACAATCCATCTTTTAACAATTTATCAATGAGATGCATTTACACATTTGACATTAGGAATGTACTTTGAGAAAAAATGGAACTCCTCAAAGATTAGTCTTGAATTTGTAGATTTCATATTTCTCAACAACTTCATCCACTCTAGAGTAAATAATAAGTCTCTCATAATTTTAATCTCGTGTATCCCCTTTTCAAGAGCCAAACTTAGAATCAATTTTAAGGAAACAGGTTCACTCTTGTTATTTGAGCATCTACTTAAGTTAATTCAAAATTTTATCCAACAATCATCAGAAATATATAGAGTTACTCCAATTCTTCCCTCTGGAGGATCATCTTTTGCAGCCCATCAAAATAGGTTCAAACCCCCTCCTTATCACTAATATATAGAGTTACTCCAATTCCTCCCTCTGGAGGATCATCTTTTGCAGCCCATCAAAATAAGTTCAAACCCCCTCCTTATCACTGAATTCTAGATGTATCATTCATGCAAGGCTTATATTGCCTTCTTGCTTAACATGTTTAAGGGTATTGATCCCTTGAATAGATTAAAGTAAAGGAGATTTTGTTTTCCAATTGAAAATGTTGTCATTTCTAACTAGCACAATACCCCAAATCACTATAAATAGAACATCTTCATAACTAGAGAAAAATGGGTTAAAAGGGTTTTTGGTGGGTTATTTGCGAGGAGCTTAGGGGTAATTTTGTAAAATTTTCTAAGCACCACAGGTGTGGTTTTCAGTAGCTTCTTTCCAACAGACAGTGCAATTTTCTAAGGCAGCGCAGGGCATCATTGGAGTAGTAGCTTCTTTCCAACAGACAATGCAATTTTCTAAGGCAGTGCAGGGCATCATTGGAGTAGTTGATTCTATCATATGGGCTTGTTATTTTATCACTTGGGTTTTGTCATGATTTCCATTGAGGAAAACCCAGGTGCACTCCTTCCACACTATTGTTATATTGCTCCAATTACTTAATACAATGGCTCAGCTGGTTATCATTTCTCGAGTTTACATGGGTATTCACTGAGTGTTTAAAATTCCTTTTGTTGTATTTATTGTTTTCTTTGCATATCTTTGTTTTTCCTAATTAAGAACATTACATTATAGCAACGGCACAAACATTTGACTTCTTAATTTCTTTTAAGTGTATAAGCATTTTTTTAATCAACCCATAAATATACCACCAAGAAACCTTAAGCCCTATACTTTGCATTGTATCGAAAAACAAAGATGAGATAAGGCACAAATGGGGAGGTTAATTAGTCAACATAACTATTATGAGATTTTCAAAGTGGAATGCCTCTCAAAAAATATTAAATTAAAGGATGTGCAAGAATATTTTTAAAGAAAGATGAGTGTTCAATCCAACAACATCACAAAGATTTGCTCAAATTCTCTAGTAGAATACAAATTTAGCTTGAAGAGCATAATAATGCTTAGAATGATTTTGTTCAGATCAAACTTTAGGATAGAAAAATTAAAAGAGGACCTTATAACATCCTTATAAGATATGCTGCCATTAACCAGAACCCAACACATAGTTGTTTAAATTAACATTAAACAAAAATATATTTCTATTAAATACTCATTATTTGGCAACAGTATATTTTTGTCAATGCTTATGAATCGAGAGTGATTTTAAATGTCACCATTTTGATGAATGCGTTACCATCAGTTTACTTCGGGAGGTGTTAGTCAAATTTCCATTGACGAAGTTATTTTCGCAAGTCAATTGACGCATAAGTCACCTCCAATACCTTTCAGATTCCTTGCTTATTGTTTTCACATTGCTAGTCCACATAACGTTTTGATGTGGCTTTTCTTTTTAATAATTGGAGATTTTTATTTTTATTAAAGTTAATATAGATTCATTTTAAGTTTGGATTTAATATGAGTTTAGAGATTTAATTTTTTCCACATGTTTATCTATTTAATTTTTTGTTGTGGTTTTTTTTTTTTTTTTAATAATTGAGAAATTTTTATTTTTATTAAAATTAATATGAATTTATTTTAAGTTTGGATTTAATATGAGTTTAGAGATCAAATTTCTTCACATGCTAAAATGTAAAATATAATGTAATATTTTTCATTGTTTAAATTATACTTTTAAATGTTAAATAAAATATATATAATAACAAATAAATATATTAACCATATATAAGGTATAAGCAATTGATATTATAATATTCTATACAACATGTACATCTAAACATTTTATGATGCAAATTAAAATGTTTTTTATTATTATTATTATTATTATTAACATATTTTTAAGTATTAAAATATTTTATCAATAACCAAATTATAAAATTTAAACATATTACTCACATTTTTTTTACTTCTAATTACTTTACAACATATTCATTTTACATATTTAAAAATTCATATATTTATATTGTTAAATTTTATTGGTACCATGAAAGGAAATAATGGGTTACACAGAACAAGCCAATCACTTTGTCGGACAAGAAACTCTAGATCATTTGGAAACAAACTTGTGAATCAATGTCATTTTACTACCTGAATTCTTTCTTTCTTTGCGTTATTTTTTAATATAATATAATATAATATATATTTTTAATTATTTAAGTAAAATTTAGGTTTGGAATAATGTCAGGTTACTCTAAACATCTTATAAAATAGTTCATTTTTGTTATAAGTGATTGTTATTTTCAACATTTCTTTTAATTATAAAATTTAAACTTGAAAATTAATAAATAAATTTAAAATCTAGAGAAATCAGTTCTATGAATGATTTAAAGTTTAAGCACATATCTTAGTTAAAAAATCCTTTAACTTTCTAAAATAGTTAAGATTAAAAAATTATTGATGATGATGATAGTGGTTAACGTCCACTGAGACCAAATTGGTCTATCAGACCTATAATTTTCTTAGTTTTTAATTGTCTGGCTCCTCATCTTTCTTGGCGAGATTGGTGTTGTAGCTTTCTTTTTTTCTCTACCGTCTTCCAAATTCCTTTATCTTGCATCTCCTTCATCTCTTCTGGTTCTTGGGACAATGGTGTCTTAGCTTCGCGATCTATTGTGTTCGTCCATTTGAAGATATTCGGAGAAGAAGTTTGGTCTAGGAGATCTACTTTGTTGTTAAATGAAGATTTATTTTGTGAGGTATTCGAGGGGTTGTTGAGTTCACTTTTTTATTGTTGGGCGGGGCTTTCTCCCTGCTTGTTTTGAGAGTTGTTTCTTTATTGCTTGATGTCTTGTGATTCAAAGTTTTCTTTAAAGTATTCTTGTTTGATGACAGTGTAGTGTTCTTTTTGTGCTCCTTCCCACCATGTAGATTTGTGGTGGTTTTTTCTAGCAGAATTTTTCTGGGAGGCTTTTGGGAAATTTTTGGCTAGATGGCCTGTCTCAAAGCAGGATCCACATATGAAGAGGACACTTTCATAATCGAGTTTCTAGTTCCACACGTAGTCTTTACTTGTTAGACTTATTTCATCTTAGAATCCGGCGGTGAAGTCCATTTCCACACAAATGCGTGCATAGGTGGTTCTCGCATATTCCTTTATTTCTGGGCACCTGCAATAAAATTTCCCAATTGCATTTCCAATGGCTTTTAGCGAGGAAGGATTCCAGAGATGCAAGGGTAGGCTTGGCAATCTCACCCAAGCAAAAAAAGAAAGTGGATATGGGTAAATGCAAAACAATATCGAGATATTTTAAGGCGTAGGCTTGCTCGCCTTAAATGGGAACAAAGAACAAGAAAAAATTTCCAAAGAGAGAAAATAAATAAGAGCAACAAACATAAAGAAGAGTCAACCATTTTCAGGCCCACATATACACCTCTTACTTGGTCATTGGATCTCGATGCCCAAGAGCTGATGAAGGCCAAGACAAGGAAGGAGATTTTGAAAGTTGAAGAACAGGAAGGGGACCGCAAAATTTCAGAGATCACATTTGCAAATTGATGTTTAATGGAAGATAATAGAATTTTAAAAGAACATGTAACAATGTTACAAAAGGTTCTAGAGATAGGAAAACAAGAGTGGCAGAGCATGAAGACAACGTGGCAAACCACAAAAGAATCAATAGCAACAAACAAGGATGTGATAATTTCCAAAGAAAGTCAGGTAGATACACAAGTATCTTAGCAAACAAAACTTTCAAAAGAGAAGGAAAAAAAGAACAATAGGAAATATGATCCAAAAGAAATCAAAGCTAGAGCTGAAGACGCTAATGGTTACATAAGGACAAAGGAAGAAGAATATGCAAGTGCTTGTAGAGCACATGAAAGAGAACAAAAAGAAAGAAATGGCATGGAAACAAACTTTATTATCAATGGAATAAGATATTATGGGAAGAATGAAACTACTCTCAATTTGACAAGAAACTTTCTGAAAGAGAAACTACATTGAAAAGGGAAAATTTTTCAATCAGGGAGAATGGGGAAATATGTGAAGAGATACCTCGACCCATAAAAGTCACCATGGAAAGTGTGCAAGAAAAACACCATCTCTTGGGAAGAAAGAAACTCTTGAAAGGCTCACACTTATTCCTAGATGAATATTTAACCAACAAGCAACAAGAGGAGAGAAGGGAAGAAGTGGAGAAAATTAGAGTAGCAAGAAATGAAGGGAGAAGGGCATGGTTGTACAATTGTAAAGAAATTATTGTAGTGTGTGGGTCTCAGGGAAAAACAGGGTAGCAAGCTGGTAATAAAGAAAAAAAAGAGAATTTGATAATAGGGAGGAAAACAACAAGATTAGTATGGATGAAAAGAGGTGAAGACTCAAATTTGACTCTTATGTGTCAAATTGCGTAGCAGTCAAATCCTACCCCAGCATACCTAAGTTTAGTTTGTTAGAATTGTAGAGGTAACTCTTGGAGAAGGGGACTTGGGTTAGGGCCTATTGCAGAAGGTAGAAACATATTTGTCTCATGGAAACTCATGAACATGATGGTTGCAAAATTCCTATGTTTGACGGCTATTTGAAGTTAGCAATTTGGAATAAGGTAGTAGAAAATGGAAAAGGGTATGGGGGAATACTAGTTTTAGTGAAAGAAAAATAAGGTCGTCACATTCAGTTAATGAAAGAAGATGCAAATAAACAATATTTATGGTTCAAAATATCAGAGAATGAGAATCACATAAGAATTGCAGCATGTTATTTTGCCCCTCAAGTCTAAAAAAATTACAAAAATAAGGGGCTAGACAGCAAGGATCCATATGTAGCTTTAAAGAAAGATATTGCCGCGTACTCTCAACAGGGAGAAGTTTTTTTATTGGGAGATTTCAATGCTAGAACAACAAATCAACAAGCTAGTATTCTTTGTTGAAAAGAGGATCACAATCCTATTTGGCTCACTGAAGAGAAGAATCCCCAATGGGTGAGGTGTTCAGAAGATGACAAAGCTAGCAATCATTTTGGAGAGGAGTTTCTTACACTATGTGGTGCTTTCAACTTAATTATTTGAAATGGTCTAGATAGATGGAAAAGGTTTGGGAAGTTCACTTACAACACATACAATGGGGCAAGTGTCATTGACTATGCGATTTGTTCACAGAGCTTGATAGAAAAGATAGACAAAGTTAATATTGGAGAGCATATTTGGGACTTAAAATCAAACCATGACCCAATTTATATAAAGTTATCATGGTTAGAAGAAAGACAAAATAGGAGGAAAACCCAATGCTCTCTGCAATCACTATCAAGGGGAAAAAGTCTTCTAACATAAGGAAATTGTACTATCTTCAAGACAATGTTAGAGAGATTAATTCAGAAGAATAAAATTGGATTCAAAAGATTCAACAAAAATGAGTTAACATATATAATTCAAAGTGCACTTGACAAGTGAAAAAGAGAAAAAAAATAGGAAATTAAAATCAAATTGTTTTCCTTTAAATGCTTGGTTTGATGAGGAATGCAAAATGATAAGGCGAACCTTGAAAAAGGCTAGCAAGGAGAAGATGAATGTAAAGTTATATCAGTAGATACTAAAAAGGAAAAAAGATGAATACATACAAATAAGGCGAGAAGAGTTAATATATCTAGGCAATAATAACCCAAATCTTTTCTAGTGGGAACTTCAACCAAGGAAGAAGAAAATAAAAAATAATATTACATCCAATCAATGGTTTGAATATGTAAGACAACTGTATGAGAATGAATCAGAGGCAGAGTCTTCCCCCAGGATCAACACAACTACAAAGCTCTTCATGTTACAAGAGGTGGAGATTAGAATTAAGAAGCTGAAAATAGGAAATTCAAAGGATATGATTGAAATTCAAGCAGATTATCTAAAATGGTGTATGAACACTCTTGAACCACACATCATGGAAATATTCAACGCCATAATTGAACAAGGATTCCCAAGAGACTTGACAACTAGCCTAGCAATACTCGTTTTCAAAAGTGGAGACATTAATAATCCTTCCAATTATAGAACCATTATGATCAATCCTTTGTTTGCAAAACTTTTCAGCTGCATGCTAGAAAAGAGAATCAGTAAGTGGGCAGAAGTAAAAGAAAAGAGGGAAAAAGGGTAAGCGGGTTTTAGGCCGAAGAATTCTACAGTGGATCATGGTATTACATTGAGACACACTATTGAAAAGGTTTGGGAGGACAAAGAAGAAGTATTTTGCTTCTTTGTTGACTTTAAAAAGGCACTTGACACAATCCCTAGAGATAAGTTGTGGCGTAGAATGAAAGAACTTGAAATTCCTTTGCATTATAGAGCCACTGTCCATAGACTTTACGAAGAGGTGAAAGTCAAAATTAGAACCTCAACGGGTATTTTAGAAATCTTTAGAAGTGACATTGGTGTCAAGCAAGGTTTCCCTCTATGCCCTACTCTTGTTGGTTTATATATTGATAATATGCAAGGTGGAGTGTTCGGTTGGGGGAGTTTGTGATAAAGCTTCTTGTATATGTTGATGATCTTGCCATTGATTTCTAAATCGGCCCATGGATTGCAGACGCACCTATATGCCCTTGATCATTTTTGTAGAGCAGTGGGGATGCAAGTCAATACTGGCATGCCAAAAATAATGATTTTCTCTAATAAAAGGAAGCAAAGCCAATGTACATTTTTCTTTGAAGGCAACATTCTTGAAGAAGTAAATGAGTAAAAGTACGTTGGGATTGATTTCAACAACATATTTAATTAGGAGCATTTCAGAAAGAAGAGAATTTTAGGAGCGTGGAAAGCATTATATTCTCTTCAAAACATATGTAGAGAGGAAAAGTTATGGGATTGGAAAACCATTAAAGTAATTTTTGGACTCCTAGTTTGTTTAGTGATGCTATTTGGGTGTGAATTGTGGGCTAGCAACAACCCTGTCTCAATATGGAAACAAACTGAGACAATCCAAAAACTTTTGATCATGAGCAAGTTGAAAATAAAAAGTGCGGTACCTTATGAGATAATGTTAAGTGAAACAGGAGAAACTCCCATCGAAGCAATTCCTATAGTGCAACTCATAAGATATCTAAAAATAATTGAGCAAATGGGACTAGGTAGATGGCCTAATGTTATTTTCAATGAAGGCATGGGTGAAAGAAAGAAAACATGGATGAGACAAAACCACACATGGATGCAAAAATCGAATATCTACCTCAATGCTTGTCCCACAAATAGCAAGGAGCTAAAGAATTTTGTTATGGAGAAGTTTCGTAAATGGGTATGGGGAAAAGAGTTGGATAGAAGGAAGAAATATTGCATTGAGGAATTCAACCCTATGTGTGATCTACAAACATAAGAGCTCATTGGAGCTAGCATTCCGAGGAGGGAAAAGGTTCTTATTGCTCAATTAAGAATCAGCTCGCATCAACTTATGTGTGAAACAAGACGGTGGAAAATGCCTAAATAAGCTCAGGAAGAACGATTGTGTACATTTTGCACGTGTGGGGCAGTAGAATCAGAAAAACATTTCATTTTGGAATATGATGTGTTCAAAGGCATCAAGAAAGTTATGGGAATATGTTAGCATTGGCTTCTTGGCATTGTCTTTTCAGTAAGGGGATTTTTGGAAGGTTGGGTAACTCATCATCAATTTGAATAAGAAAATGATTGAATTGCAAAAGGCGAAAAGCAGGGAACCGATGGTCCCATAGACTATTTTAGTCTCGTGGACGTTAAAATATCATTTCATTCTTTCATTTCATTTCAAAACTCAGATTATCTACACTTTTGAGAAAATGGAGTGATGAAACTTCAACTTGCCACTCTCATTCAGTAAACAAGGGGGTAATTTGAATACCTCTTATACAATGCGTGTGTGCATATCAAATTTAAGTTTTGCTTACTATTTTTACATTGTTCTTTGTGGAACGCATGACACCATGTAATGCTAGGAACCCGTGCCATTTAGGTTGTGGCAAGTTACAATTTTTTCAAAGAAGTTATGGAAATTCCTGTAAGATTTTGAGAAAATCTTGCAGATTTTTTTCAAAATCTAGATTTAGATTATCGCTATCAAACTTTAAAGTATTGGATACAAAAGATTCTTGATAATGCTAAATCCATTTCCACCATTTAAAAAATAATTTAAACACTCAAAATATTAAATTTCTTAAAATAATTAAATTAAATTTCAATATTAAAATACGTCACTAATAATATAGGCGTTTGAGTTAACATTCTCCCTTATATTTCCATAAACTACTCATCACTTGGCAACTGTATATTTCTGTGCAATGCTCCATTTCTGTACAATGCTCCATGATTCAAGACGGGTTTAAGAAGTCAGCATTCTGAGTTAATGCTTTGCCTCATGAGTTTATCAATTTTCCATTGATTAAGTGAATGCTTTGTTCGTCCACATAACCTGGGATGAGGTCTTTTTTTTCCAAAATTGAGAAAGGCGTTGTTTAGGTAAGTTACAATTTTGTTAAGATTATTTAAAAAAATTAATTATGAGAAGGTTTGAATATTTTTATAGTGAAAATGGATTTATTAGTATGAAATTTTTTGGGTACCTAAATTATTGAAACTTGATCATTACAACTTGAATTTCAAAAGAAAGTTGCTTAATTTTCTTAAAATCTTACTAAAATTTCCATTTTGACATGGATATTTTCACCGTCCATACCTGATATAACTTCTGGTAAACTGTGTGCAGCGGACTCCTTTTAGTTTTGATCACTTTCAGTGTGATGGTGCTCAATCGAAGCATCGCAAAAAAATGGACCCATCGGTACTGCGTCTCACGCTACTGTATTTGGAAAACTGTGGATGGTTTCTTCCTTCCCAGCTATTGTGTTTCGTAGAGAATAAAGATAAAATCCGCTCATACTTCATGCTCATGTCAAAACCGCATAAAGTCATCACATGAAACTTTGAAACATGCACATGATCTGATTAAATAAATTGTTGATTTAGCTTTGAAACGTGCACATGATCTGATTAAATAAATTGTTGATTTAGCTTTGCAAGAGTATATCCATCCTATTCGTCCTTAGGCTAACTTGCAGTCCTTTTTTTAATAGTTGATCAATGAGTCTGATTGTTTTAGTAGTTGATCAACGAGTCCGATTCTTTTTCTGTATACATATCCGTGGATATGTTTGACATTGTGAAGAGAATTCGAGAAAATTTAGACTTTTTCAACAACCGGTTTTAAATTTATATTTTTTCATATTTTTTACCACCTTCATCCACTCTATAGTAAGCAAGGAGTTTCCATCCACTCTATAGTAAGTAAGGAGTGTCTTATAATTTGAATCTTTGGTATAAATCAAGAAGTTTAGCCTTATTATTTGAGTATCTATATAATTTAGTTGAGATTTTTATTTAGTGGTCATTAAAAAAAGATAGAATAGCTCTTTCCTCAGAAGAATCAACACTTGTAACTTCATCAAAATAGGCTCAAACCCTGTATTTATCAATAACTTCAAGATGTATTGCTCATGGAGGGTTTAAATTGTCTCTCCACTTAAAATTCTCAAGAATATTCATTTCATAAAAACACAAAGGATATTTTTTTTTCAATTAAAAAGGTTGTCATTCCTCACTATCTAATCACCTAAAATGGTTAAAAATGGAAGAGCCTTCTAACTAGAGAAAGATGGGTTAAGAATCCAATCTAATTTTCTTAGGAATTCTCCAGAGAGTTTCCCTTTGGGCATTATTAATACCTCTCAAGATAGAAATTACACATTTATAGTGAAGAAATATGTGTTGCATCCCCATCACAAACAAGACATAAAGGACATCTACCAACTACCTCCTCGAAGAAATCCCTCATAAATATCTCTCAAGATAGAGATTACATATTTATAGTGAAGAAATATGTGTTGCATCCCCATCACAAACAAGACATAAAGGAAATCTACCTAGTACTTCCTCGAAGAAATCGCTCATGGGAACCCTGTTATTAACACCCAACCACATGAAAATTAGTGATCTCAATGGACAATTCAATTTCCAAATACTCTTGAACTACTATAAATTTCAAATTAAGGCTCCTTCTCTCTTAATGCCTTGTAACCCAGTTTTGGAGTATATATACCACCTATGGCATTCCTTCAAACTCATGGGAACCCTATTATTAACACCCAACCACGTGAAAATTAGTGATCTCAATCGACAATTGAATTTCCTAATACTCTTGAACTACCGTATATTTCAAATTGAGGCTCCTCATCTCTTAATACTTTATAACCAGTTTAAGAGTATATCTACTACCTATGGCATTCCTTCAAAGAGTGTCCTTGTCATTGTTGTAACGTGACTGTGAATTAGAGTAGTATAGTAAGTATTCTAAACCTACCAATGTTCTCCTTCATTATAAAAACTAGATCACCTCTTAATGAGTGCTTTCATGTTTTTTCCTCCAATTGGATCGAGTAATATCACTCATCTAAGATTAATCACTCATCTAAGAGTAATATCACTCATCGAGTAATTGGATCCAATGTACTTATCAATCTATTACATCATAAAGTCAATATATTCTCCACCTTGGAAATCATCCACCCCAGTCTCTTTTAGTGTAATCATTTGGTTTCAAGAAAAACCTGAGATTCTTAATCCCACCCTATCGATCACAACCGTGTAGGAAAGAATTCCACTAAAAAATATGTTTTCCTCTCCCATATGTTCAAAAAGGAGATAGAATACTTTTCTATAGTGATCACCATACTCAATCCCAAACACAATAGAGATTCCATATTTCTTTTAACATATTTGTGTCTCTTCTTGAATCATCATAAAACAAAACAATTCCATCAAAAAATAATTTATTTTTTATATCTCATGATCCCCTTATCCTAATAGCTTTTAAAGAACCTAAAATTTTTGGAGCATTTATCCCCATACTTAATACTTCAATAACCAACTAAGAGTGCTAAAGAAAGTGGACATCCTTTTCTTAATCCTCTTCTTTTCCTAAAAAACCCGAAGAAAATCCCATTTATTAAAACAATAAAGAAAATTGAAGTTACATGCTCATAACCTAGTTGACAAAACTTAAGTTAAAACCCACATGTAACAAAAAAAAGTCCCAAATAAAGCCAACCATAAGCCAACTTTGATTACCATGGCTACTAATTCATCAATTTGATATCCTCAGAAAACCCCCACTATCTCATGTATCTATCTCCCTCAAAAGAGACAAAATTACTCTTCATAAATAGATTTGGATCAAATCTCTTTCATTATATGAGGCATACAGAAATGGACCTAAACTCTTCAAATACTGGATAAAATATCTTTCATTGTATGAGGCATAGGGAAATGGACTTAAACTCTTCAAATATTTTTGCATTATTATTTTTCAGTATCAATGTAATGAAAGTGGAACTAGAGAAGAAATAATTCTCAGAAATCCTTGAGTGTTCAAGGACCCTTATCGAATGCTCCTCAAATAAGTCATAAAATCATTGAAAAAAATCCATCTGAAAACCATGCATACCCAATCTCTTTTTTTTTTTAAAAGAAAGGAATTCTTGTAATTCTTCTCTTTGAATAGGAGCAACAAGTTCCTTATTGTTCTCTCAAACAAAATTAGGAAAAAGGCTAGTCATCCCAAGAACCTCCACAATTGTAGATTTTTTTTTCCTCCTTATAGATTCTCTTGAAATGATAAACACCCTGTTTGGAAAAACTCTTGAATTGGAAAATTTGTAAACCATCCCTTGCATTTTCAAAATAGTATTAATGTTTCTTCTATGATTTTCAAATTGATGGAAAAAACTAGAATTATCATCTAAAAGGAATGCCTATGTAATATGGTCCCTACAAAAAATTCATTTTTCCCTGTCTATGAAAAAATCAGAGGCCAATCCATCCCTAACATCCACTCCAACCAGTATTCTTGCTACTAGCATTACACCCATCTTAATAAACCCCATATCAGCCTCATAAAAAATGGCCATAACTTTTTTAATTTCCCTAAATATTCTAAGGTCCAAAACTCATTCGGTAAACTTGGAAGTTTAACACACCAAGGACACATGTTTGTTTTTCAGTGTTGTGTCAAACAAGGGAAACCATCTTTTAATAATAATCATAATTTATCCCCACTATCACACCAAACCCAAAACCTTCATTACATCATCTCCACTTTACAAAATGAACCCCATCCACCCTCTTGAATAGATGTAACAAGTAGGTGTATAATAAAGGATTGGCTCCCAATTAGTCTTTAACCACTCTTTCAATGAAACAGTGCATGTCCTTATTCCCAAAAATCTTCCAACTAGTGTTGAAGAATCTATTTTCACAACATCATGTATACCCACATCATCACCAAGAACAATCTTAACTAGTGAATCGTTACACTTAATATATTTTTTTAGCTTTTTAAATCCCTTTACTTTCCTTATATCACTATTTGAAACTCCTATATTACTTATGTAATGAAGGATATTTGGATGAGAAACTCCCTAAAATAGATTCCCTTGAGTATCATGCAAATAAAGCCCAAAACATCCTTAGGAACTAGACATTTAGGTGGTCCCCTTCGAAGCCACAAAATTTGGAGGTCATGGATATAAAGTCTACAAAAGACAATGAAGGAATAGGGCATGAAACCCACAAACCACAAACTTTCTTACACCACCCACTTTTCTTAGTTCTTTTATCTCGACTTTCACTCCATCTCTCACCTTGTCAAAGACAGAAATAGAAGAATAATCCTTGTGAAATCCAATGTTTTCATAATCATGGGGATATTCTATATTTACTTAAGAAAAAGGAGTCAGTTTTTCATTCTATATGGAATCTAGGTACTAGATCCCCGCAAAACCAATCCCAAACTATGAAGTTGGTATCTCGAGTTCCACATAATGTCATGAATAGTTCGATATCCAACTCTCTACAATGTGCCATAAACCTAAGTAATTTCTTTCTAACAGATTTTAAATCCAAATGTCAATCCCCTCTTGAGGGTATAGACTCTATTAAACCTCATATAAATATCTTCTGATCCTCGAGAACCATAAATGGTATTAGGAAGCATAATCAACTATTATTATTTACAAATTTTTCCTTTGAGTGTAAAATATATTTTCCAGATATATCAAACTTTCTATAACTACCGCTACTTTACCTTTTGAAAGAAGAAAAGTTGGAGCTAGTAGATAGTCAATAATATCCAACGGATTCAACTCAAACTCAAGTAGCTTCCATGCATGCACAATAGAGCACAACATTGTAATTAATCAAGATTCAACCACTCCATTGCGATATGGGACACCTATATTCATTTAGTCCCACAATGTTCATGTAGTCCCCCAAACCATAGTGAAGAACTACCCCATGTTAAGAAATAAAAAATGCCAATTATTCATCTTTCTTGGGTCATAACTCTTCTTCTTAAATGGTCTTCAACTACCACAACAACATATTTGTTTAAGAGGTGTACAAGGTTACTCATTTTGAATGTTTTATGTACAAGGTTAGTCATGTTGGATGTTGACCATCGAATTGTTTGGATTTGCATCACAATGTAAGTGTTTTGGTGTTATACATGCACATAGCCCCGATGGGAGAGCAAGGGGAAATTCAACATAAAATATGGGGTGTTCACCAATGACAACAAGAAATCATCATCATTTAAAAAATAATATTTGAATATAGACAAAGACAATGCAAACAAAAGCCAAAATAGTAAAAATAATATGGCAAGGGTAATCTATCATAGATTTCCTCATGTGATTCTTTCTCTTTGAGTCTCTTTTCCCAATTTTCTTAGGTTAAGATAAATACTTTAGAAGAAGTTACACTTGTTCAAAGCTTCAAATTTGAATCTAGATAAGTCATCATTGTGACAATGCTTCTTCTTGAACGAACATGGTCTCCATTGTTTCACATCAATTAGGTAGTTTTTCTCACCAAACAAATTTGGAATTGCAAATAATTCCCATCTATTGTAAAGTATTGACATGCAACAAATTTATTATTGAATGATATGTCTTTTGTTCTTGCAATCAAAACTTAGGTCAATGATATTTTTTAAAGTAAATAATGGCTGCAGAAAGTAAATAATAACTATAAAAATTAACCACAAAAAATTATATTGCCTTCAACCTATATTTATACATATGTTATGCAAGGCAATAGAATCACTACTTATTTCATTTTTTCAATTATCGATAAATTAGTGTGGTTTACTGAAGATGTTGAAAGCTAAATAATAAAAGCATATGTTAAACAGAATAGAACTCATCAAAGATTAGTTAAAATAGAGTTGAAGAATAACATTTTTGAATATTTTGGTCATAGTTGAGAATTGTATTTTTTAATAAAATTTTTGAAAATATATTAGACTTTGAAAATATATTAAACTGTAGGTTGATTATCCAACCAGACCTCCCTTCGCTATAGGCCCAACATGTTATGAAACAGAGAAAGTAATAAAACCCACTCAATAGCTTACTTACCATCTTTTAACCTTCACTAAAGAAATATAAGACATAAGTCTATTTTTATAAGCTTTTGTAAGAATGTGAATTAAACAAATTTGGAGAATTAAGATTGGACGATCTGACCTGGTTTTTTGATGTGGCCCTCTGACATAGAAATAATGATGTGGAATCCAAATTCAAAACGCATTTTTTAGCTTATAATTCATTATATGGTGATTACCTGGCATCTGGATTTCAACTATTTCTATTTTTCGGATATCGTATATTTAGATATAGATTTTTCTTTTAAATTATCTTTTCCCATATATTCTAGATTTCTAAATCCTGAATATTTGGAAGTTATTTTAAATAGTTTGGGAAATGTTATAAAATTCAAAACTTTGTCGATTACTAAATTTTTCAACCAACGTTCAATTCCCTCACGTTAGGAGGAAGTTAATTCTGTTCAAACAAAATCTTACCAAGATAATTTGTTCACTATCTCGAGCCTTTCCCATGAAATCATGTTTTTAACTGCTTTAAAAAAAAATGGTAGCCCGAACCCTATGTGCATATTGGAGTCTCGGTAGAAAGTGAATTTGATTGAAAGTGAATTTGATTTAATGTAATTTTGATTTTAAGGTTATTATTAGTTTTGATAAAAATATTGGATTCTGGTAGAAATTAATGTAATTTTGATTTTAAGGTTACTATTGTTTTGATAAGAATTAATTTTTTTTTGTATAATCCATAATTGAAATAGAATAATAGAAATAGATTAATGTGGTTGTGTTTTTGTTTTGTTTTTATTTTGGTTTTTTTGTTTTTGTCATTTTGTGTTATATGTAAATAAAATTTTTAATTAAAGAGGAAGCAATTCAAGGTTGAATATGCAGAGGAAGCCAATTTGATGAAGAAAACTTAAACTTTATCTCATTTTTATTTTAAATACAATGTAAAATATTGGGCTTAAAGGTTTCCTAGACTAGTGGTATATTTGTAGGTTGATTAATAAAAAGGAAGTTTAACTAATGAGATGAGGGTTGATGCTCATACACTTAAAAGGAATTAAGAAGTCAAATATTCATGTGGTTTCTATAAGACCAATAATTGTACCTGATTATGATATCATATGTTGGATAATCTCTCATAGATATTAAAACATATATAATTATTAAAGTCACCAAATAGTATTGGTAATGAACTTTGTGAGTTGTTCATCCCTAGACCAACTCGCAATCCATCTTTTAACAATTCATCAATGAGATGCATTTACACATTTGACATTAGGAATGTAATTTGAGAAAAAATGGAACTCCTCAAAGATTAGTCTTGAATTTGTAGTTTTCATATTTCTCACCAACTTCATCCACTCTAGAGTAAATAATAAGTCTCTCATAATTTTAATCTCGTGTATCCCCTTTTCAAGAGCCAAACTTAGAATTAATTTTAAGGCAACAAGTTCACTAGAATTAATTTTAAGGCAACAAGTTCACTCTTGTTATTTGAGCATCTACTTAAGTTAATTCAAAATTTTATCCAATAATCATCAGAAATATATAGAGTTACTCCAATTATTCCCTCTGGAGGATCATCTTTTGCAGCCCATCAAAATAGGTTCAAACCCTCTCCTTATCAATAATATATAGAGTTACTCCAATTCCTCCCTCCGGAGGATCATCTTTTGCAGCCCATCAAAATAGGTTCAAACCCCCTCCTTATCACTGACTTCTAGATGTATCATTCATGCAAGGCTTATATTGCCTTCTTGCTTAACATGTTTAAGGGTATTGATCCCTTGAATAGATTAAAGTAAAGGAGATTTTGTTTTCCAATTGAAAATGTTGTCATTTCTAACTAGCACAATACCCCAAATCACTATAAATAGAACATCTTCATAACTAGAGAAAAATGGGTTAAAAGGGTTTTTGGTGGGTTATTTGCGAGGAGCTTGGGGGTAATTTTGCAAAATTTTCTAAGCACCAGAGGTGTGGTTTTCAGTAGCTTCTTTCCAACAGACAATGCAATTTTCTAAGGCAGCGCAGGGCATCATTGGAGTAGTAGCTTCTTTCCAACAAACAATGCAATTTTCTAAGGCAGCGCAGGGCATCGTTCGAGTAGTTGATTCTATCATATGGGCATGTTAGTTTATCACCTGGGCTTTGTCATGATTTCCATTGAGGAAAACCCAGGTGCACTCCTTCCACACTATTGTTCTATTGCTCCAATTACTTAATACAATGGCTCAGCTGGTTATCATTTCTGGAGTTTACCTGGGTATTCACTGAGTGTTTAAAGTTCCTTTTGTTGTATTTATTGTTTTCTTTGCATATCTTTGCTTTTCCTAATTAAGAACATTACATTATAGCAACGGCACAAACATTTGACTTCTTAATTTCTTTTAAGTGTATAAGCATTTTTTTAATCAACCCATAAATATACCACCAAGAAACCTTAAGCCCTATATTTGGCATTGTATCCAAAAACAAAGATGAGATAAGGCACAAATGGGGAGGTTAATTAGTCAACATAACTATTATGAGATTTTCAAAGTGGAATGCCTCTCAAAAAATATTAAATTAAAGGATGTGCAAGATTATTTTTATAGGAAGATGAGTGTTCAATCCAACAACATCACAAAGATTTGCTCAAATTCTCTAGTAGAATAGAAATTTAGCTTGAAGAGCAGAATAATGCTTAGAATGATTTTGTTAAGATCAAACTTTAGGATAGAAAAATTAAAAGGGGACCTTATAACATCCTTAAGACAATTGAAAAATAAAAGCTTCAATGCAAAGTATCTTTAGATACAAGGACCAACAAGTATACACACATTAATGAATAGATTAAAGAAACAAGTATGCTCAAAATTTTAAGATACTATAATGTATCTAATTGAAGATTGTTGAATTCACAATTATACTTAGGGTGAATCAGTATCATACAATTATTAACTTATTTAAAATATTCAAATACTATGAAATCAAACCCATGAGCAAAATATAGAACACAAGATACCACAAAACTTCTTTTAATTGATTGATCTTTTAAATGGTGAAATAAGCATGATCTTGAAAACCATCATTTCATAGATCATCTCATATAAATGGACTACATGTTGGGTGAGCATGATTCTAGATTATGTCTACCATTCAGTGTCAAAGGAGCCTATCATAGCCTTAGTGTGACATAGAATAATGAATACTCATTATTCCCTCTTTATCGAATCAAAATTGTTGTTAAATCCAAAAAAACATTATTTGAAAATAAAAATTCATCAGTATTGAAAATTTTACTTTAACTTTAACGGATTTTAAAATAATTATAATTATAATTTTCCTTTTTCAAATGAAACTTTGAACCATTGAAAAGACCACCATGGTAGAAAATAAAATGATTGTATTTATTATAATTTTTTGAAAAAATAAAGCGTCAAACGAAACTTTGAATCATTGATAAACTAACTTTATCGAAAATAAAATCATCTTATTTACCGCTCTGCTGAGTCCACTTGCAAATCGCATGAAGCGAGTAGTTTAGTGGACGGAGGTGGGCTGGATCCAAACAACGCAAAACAAGGGGTCCCAACTGTATTGCGTTTGGGGTTGTCTACCACGGTTTACCATCTCCTTTGCTTCATTGTTATCTCACGCTGCTGTATTTCAAATCCCAAAAACAGTGGGTTGTTGCTTGCTTCCCAGCTGTTGGGATTTCAAGAAACAAATAACATAAAAGCCTGTCATTTGGCAACATATGGTGTAAGTTGAATCTCTTTCACTGCACATACATAGATTATATGGATTCCCACGTTATTGCACCAGATCTGGCATGTGATCAGGCGGAGTACTCGGGGGATGACCACAACCCTCCAAAATCATGTTCTGATCAGAAGCAGCAGGTCCTGGGCCAACTAATAACTTCCCTATGGTCTTCGTCTGCCACAACAACATATTTGTTTCATAACATTAGCTAATTGTCTGTTTGTTCGATTTACAGGGTTACTGGTAGATATTAATTCTGATCTAATTGATTGGATTTGCATTGCAGATTAAGTGTTTTGTGTTTTGCATGCGCTCAACCTCGGTGGGAGAGCGAGTGGAATTTCAGTATAGAAGATATGGTGCCCTTCAACAACATCAAGAACAAATCATCATCAGTTATAACAGGAGATTTGATGACTGAAAATGACAAGGGAGGCAAAAGCCAAAAGACGCGGAAGAACATGGGAAGGGTAATCTATCACAGGCCACCTCCTGTGCTTCTTTCCGCTTGAAAGAATCAAGCGCCGCACAGACGTTTCACCCTGCTTTCTAGGGTTGGGGTGGATATTTTAGAGTTGAAAGTTGTTTAAGGCTCCGGACTTGAATCTGGTATTCATCGTTCTGACAACGCCTCTGTATTTGAATCTGGTATTCATCATTCTGAGTACGCCTCTTCTCGACTGAAGAACATTTTCCTGTATTTTCGTTGTGGTTGAGATTTGTAATATCATTGGTATATATATATTGGAGAATGGTTTCTGCTGTAAATGATATGGAGTACTAACTCAAAGAAAATTGAGTTCAGGCTCATGGTGTTATAACCACGATTGTTGTTACCGACCTTTTACACTGCTATTAATGGGGAGCCAACAATCTCTCCCAACACGAGCTCTTGAGACCTCTGGCCCTCATACCACTTGTTGGAGTTAAGCACATGCTACGAAACACACGGGAGCGTTGACCTTCTACACCGCCATTAACGGGGAGCCAACACATGGTCGTTTGAGTTAACATTGAAAGAGTATATTTCTATCAAAAACTCATTATTTGGCAACAATTTTTTTTTTTTTTTTTTTGTTAGAGAGAAAAAACATGATTGTATTATATTGAGACAATATAAAGATAACAAATAGTACATCATTAGCTTCTAGAAGCTGGAGAGGTTCAGAAACTAAAAAAAACAAAACTGGATACCATGTGCATCCGGATGCTTTGGCGATGACACACAATGAATCATATACAAGACTTTTTGCACAGTCACATGGTAATTCCTGGGCTATAAGCATATTGCCGAGATGGATCTCCCATTCATAAAACCATACATATTCAAGGATATATAACATAAAGATAAAAAATCATAGCATACCTGTAGAGTTCAAGCAGTGAATTAAAAACTAGGGAAGGAGAAATCCTGGATGGAAAAGGAATTCTCGGCAGATATTACTTTCATGCTCCATGTACATGCTTGAGATGGAAGCCCTTCCTTTGATAAACTGTCTGCTTGATGGTTCTGGGATCTGTAGATGTGTTGAATGGAACATCCTTTCACTGTGCCCCGTAAATACATAATTCTGTCCATCCAACCTGCAAGGTGTGGGCATCTGATACAACATTTTCCCATAACATGATCGACCATCATTTTGGAATCCCCATAGATTGAAACAAACTAAATATCAAGGAAGATGCAGAAAGTAAGAAGACCTGCTAGAGCCATAGCCCCCGCCATACTGTTAGATCCCTTTCCTCCATTCCATGAGATGAGATCATGAAGGTTCTCGTCCATAATGATATGAACCCCGCAGCCACAGGGATTTTGTTGAGAAGCACCATCAAAATATGCTCTTGGGACCTCTGAGTGATTATCTTCTTGTTTGTTCTGATTGACATTTTTTCTTTTGTGATCCTTAGCCGGCAGGGATTCATAGAGGGATACAACATTTTGTAGCATATCCATAAAAGGCTCTTTCCTGGCTCTAAAAATTATGTTGTTTCTCCGCTTCCATGCACACAAAAGAACTATGATAATTATAGGTCTCCAAGAATCTTTCTGCCCACTCCACCAGTGCAAAGCTTCTTGGGTGGAACCATGAGACACAACATGGAAACCAAATATAGCTGCCAGTTCATACCATAATAGCAGCACTTTTTGGCATTGGAAAAACATATGAAAGTTACTTTCCTCAGCTGATTCACATATTAAGCAAAAGCCGAACCCATTCCAATTTCTTTTCTTTTTTTTTCGGGTTTTCCCAAGACAGGTTCTTATTTTGAAAAACCAACCATGCGAAATATGTTAATTTGGGAGGACATCCGGTTTTCCGGAAAATTGATGGAAAAGTAGGACTAGCACGCGGGATTTTTAAACCAGTCAAGTTTATGTAAATGTTTTTAACACAAACTTGGGCACCTGTGTTTGGCACTTTCCAGATAAGAACATCTTCTTGCAAAGAATGATGTAAACCATAGCTTCTCAGACCATCTCTGATTGTGTTCCAATGTCTTGCCAAAGACTCAGACATCCCCATACTGTCGGCCTCTTTCCAAAGAGGGATAGGGCCCTGCCATGTTGCTATAAGTTTGTCCCAGGTGAAGAAACCCTTCCTATGGAAGAAGCTTATGAGTCTTTCAGAAGGGGAAATATTCTCACGACCGCATATGAAAGGGTCTATTCCAATGATAATTCTGCTACCGGATTGAAAGCTCCATATCAAATTCTTTAGAAAATAGTGCTCGATCTTTCGAAAGTTGCACCAAATAGCTGACCCATAGTTGGATCCGATCCTCCCTAATCTGTACCAATGGGCCACATCTTTGCTGCCCATGTATTTCTTCTTTATTGTGATGCTCCAGGGGCCCTCTCCATAAATCCCTCTCCATAGTGATTTTCACAGAAGCGCCTTCCCAAAAGTTCTCAAGTCCAGTAGCCCCCATCCACCTGAATTCTTCGACATAGAGATCTTTTCCATTCTAGCAAGATGATATTTTCTCTGCTCTGATTTTCTGCCCCATATAAAGTTTGCAGCTATCTTATTCATTTTTTGGATGATGCTTGTAGGGAGGAAGAATAAGTGTGCCCAGTATACAACAAGTTGCGTTAATACTGCTTGTGATAGAATAATTCTTCCTGCCAATGATGGGCACTTAAATTCCTAGGCAGATATCTTTTTGTAGTACTTGTCTATTATCCACTGCTAGTCTGCTATAGAGTAACCCTTTGCTTTTAGCTGAAAACCCAAATATTTTAATCCATTTTTGATGGACCTCATCTCTATCCCAAACAGCGCTGAAATCCATTCCACTATTTCCATGTTGACATCATTATGGAAGAGAATGGATTTTGATTTGTTGATTTGGAGACCAGTAGCATCTTGGAATCTTTTCAGAATGTCATGAAGTTGTGTCCAAGTGACTCTACATAGCATTGCAAATATGAGCACATCATCTACAAGTAGGTTGTGTGAAATGAAGTTGTTTCTGCAAATCTTCATGGGCCTACACCTGCTTTCACTAACTGCTTTGTTAATATGAAGACTTAATGAATTCATTGCCAAGATAAACAAAAGGGGAGATAGAGGACAGCCTTGACGAAGACCTCTTTCTGCAAGAAAAAAAGGGGAAGGGATCCCATTTATGATGACGACATAGTTTACTTTCTCCACGCATGCCATGATCCAATTTATTATATTGGATTTCAGACCAATCTTTGCTAATAAGCATCTAATAAACCCCCAATCTAAGCAATCATATGCTTTTTGTAAATCAATTTTCAAAATGGCAGCTTCAGATTTATTAGAAAGCATGGAGAACAAAGTTTCTTGTGTGTTGGCAACTGCATCCAAAATATTTATTCCTTTTAAAAAAGCATGTTGATCCTCTGTTAAAAAACAAGCTAAGGTAGATTTGATCCTTTCAACAATAATTTTTGTAATGATTTTGAAAGTTATGTTGCAGAGGGAAATCAGCCTAAAATCATGGAAGGATTCAGCCTCCATTTTATTTGGGATGAGTGATATTTGAGTGGAGGACACTATCTGGTGTATGTTGCCTGAGATTCTTGCTGCTTCAACCATCCTCAGCAGGTCTAGCTTGATGAGATCATAGAAGTGGATAGAGAATTCTATTGTCCAGCAATCCGGGCCAGGTCATTTGTCCTTCTTGAAGGACTTCATAACACCTAGAAGTTCCTCCTCTGTAATGGGCTAGAAAAGGCATTCATTTTTTCCATCATCAAACATTTGAGGGAACAGATCTATGCCCCATAAAATATCCTGAAATCTGCAAACATCGGTTCTTTTATATTGTTTCTCAACGTGTCTTATAGCTTCCTTTTGGATGTCTTGTTGGGAGAAAAGGAAGCCCCCCTGACCATCACTTATTTTCCATATGGATTTTTTCTAGCACTTGGAATTTGCGTACCTATGAAAAAATTTGGTGTTTTTGTCACCGTCCTTGAGCCAAATCACCCTACTCTTGAGTCTCCATGAGGCTTCTTCCTGCTTAAGAATTTTTTGTTTCTTTCTTTCCAGCTCATTGATACGACATCTGATATTAAATGGAAAAGTATTAGTAGCTAGGACTCTGGAGATACTATCCAATTCCAACTGTATTTCCTGAAGGGCCTTTTTGTCCATATGTCTTTTCTTAAACTGCCATTATTTTACGACCTTTCTCATCGATGCCAGCTTATCTGTAAATGTCAAAAAATGGGGGGATCTTGTCTCTTGCTGATAAATCCTTCCAGGTTTTTGTTATGATATCATTAAAATCTGGTTCTTCTAGCCATGACCTGTTAAATTTGAACGGGTACCCTTTCCTAAACCCCTTTTCCCTCCAGCTAAGATATATCGGCCTATGGTTAGATATGAATACATTTCCAATGGAGGAATAAGGCATACCCTTTCTATCAATAATGCTAACATGTACAATGAATTGATCAATTCTTTTTGCAATATACGCCTCATCTATCCTCCCATTGTCCAATGTTGGCATCATTTTAGCAGGAATTATGTCTACAAGATTTCTGTGTAGAAGTTCATATTTGATACAATCTGCCAACGAGTCTCTTTTCCTGCTTTTCCCCCATCGTTCCTCCAGATTTAGAGTTACATTGAGATCTCCTGCAATCATCAAGGATTCAATATAAAAAATTTCTGATGCAAATAATTTATCCTAGAACGAAAACCTGTTTTTGTATGGGGCGTAGATACTTAAAATATTTATGGGAAATTATTTTCCTCGAACAGAGGCCGATATGAGAATGCCCACAAAACATTTATAAGCCTTTGCTGTAATCCAAACAGGGTCCCATAAGATCGCCAACCCCCCTGATAGGCCTTTGGCTTCTGAGGCAACCAGGTGCCAGGTGGGAAACATTTTCCTAAAATAGGAGATGGATGCAGTATTGCTATGCATGGTTTCTTGTATTAATATAATTTTTGGCTCAGCTGAGTGGAAAAGATTCTTTAGCACCAAAAATTTATGGTCTGCTCCCAGATCTCTTATGTTCATAGATATGATGAAAGTCATTGAGGGGTTTCTTCAGCCGCTCTTGCTCTAAGAGGTCTATTCTCTGACATGTCAATGATGGGAACACCAACAAGAGACAGGTTCCTTACTTCTCTATCTACGACAATCGCCCTCCCCCTAAAATGTTGACTGCCCCTGTTATTTTTTCTTCTCACTGTTATATTTCTTGCAGAGTCAGGGCTTATGAGAGAAGGCGATGGTTTCCTTGGTTTATGAATTGTTAAAGGTTCCAGTTCCAGTGACTTCTTGCTTAGCAGATAGTCTATGTCACTATCAAGCAAATTTGTTGGAGACGATACAAGGGAATTGAGAGGTGTAGCTAAAATCATGGGCTGGAGCAGCCCCCTTTATGCGCGATGGGGAGGGTGATGAAATAAACATGGTTTGGGAGCCCACAGTAAAGTCTTTGAAAGCCTGGGAGGATGGAGGAGGGGGAGGCACTTCTTTGTCATCATTTGGTTCTAGAGGGGGTGGACACTGAAAAGCTTGGGTCATTTTATCAGGAGTGGATACTAACCTTCTCGAGCTTTCCGGCTTGGTGTAATGACTCTAAGAAAATATTGATGGATGGGATATATCATGTGAATAGCACTGGGGAGATTGACTGATATATTTTCCCATATTTGTAAGTTCTTGCATCTCATCATGTTCTGACGAAGATAGGCTGATTGTGGAAGAAGGCTTTGCCTTATCAGAACGCTCGGGCATAATCTTATATTTGTTGGTATCTGTCTGGATTTGTCCATGATGCGACCTTATTTTTGAAGCCAAGTGCCGAGGGCAATTATTGATCAAATGACCTGTCCTGTGACATGTTGAACATCTAAAGTGGATTCCCCAAAAATCCAATCTCTGATCTATTTTAAAATCTCCCAGGGTATTCTATGTGGTCGGGAAACCCTCCCCTGAAGGCCTTTTCTATAAGAATCCATGCTATTTGCTTATCCTTTTCCCCAAGACATCTTGAGTCAACATAGACACACTTACCTATGGCGTTACCTATCTCAGTTAAAATTTCCTTCGACCACAGCTCCAGAGGAAGTCCAGAGAGTTTGACCCATATTAAGTTATTTGAAGGAATGTTCTTCAGAGGGTTGTACCCAATATACCACTTGTAAAGGGCATGGAAACACCTTTTATGAACCCAGGGACGATTTTGAATGGTATCTAAATCACTGGCACTCAGAAAATGAAAACAATACCAGTCTCTCATGAGATTAGAAATGATAGGTATATATCCAATTGGTGGTTTCCACTGATTCTCCAACCATTTCCGCATCATGGCATCATTCATCTCTGGGAAGTGCCACTTGCCCACCAACGCGAGTTCCTGTAGGCTTGATATGCGCTTGGTCACATAAACACTGTCTAGATTTAAAGCAGTTGGCGGGGGGGTTGTTTTAACAGGCTTCCGATTCTTATTATAAAGGTTTACATGTTCTCACATTACCTTTTGCTTTTGTTGAATTTTTTTTTTGTTGTCCTACCAAAAATCTTGCGCTCTTTGTGACCCTTCACCATCCCAGTCAACATCTAGCAACGTTGGTTGGACCACCACGTCATCAAGAGTGGACTGCCAGCCGCCTGATAACGTGGCACCGCTCCATCCAGCTTCAGCCTGTATTGCAGCACGTACCATGGCCTCCATGGCCGATACGTCAGATGCATAATCCATACGACGCCAAAAACCTCCCTCTGACTTTTCTAAAGTACCTTTTGTCCTAACTGGATTTCCCGGATCGGAAATTAACTCAACTAATAAATAGAATCTGCCCTTTTTCTGAACATATCACCTGGATAGGATAAGGCCAAAGATGGAAACTTAAGACATTTCTGACATTGGTACAGGCAAATGGAAGCCTCGAGAAAGGGTTCTCACTTTTCGAGGGAGGCACAGGATCTCATGAAGCCAGTTGCCCTTGGAATAATAAAGCTGGATGACGTAGCCTGATGAGGGAAAGACTGATGAAGGACTGGAATTAATTCCCCAAGTGCATGACACATCACCTAAAGTACTATCCTCCTGAAAAACTATGAGATTTGAATCTCCTTGCTCTGCAGGCTTTCAACCACCAGGAACGGGATTTTGAATTTTCTGGTCCCTTGAGGATAAGTTTTCTGGTCCAAAAAAACCAGAGCCAATCTTTGTAGGAAAACACTGCAGATTGACGCTCAGGGGAACTCCCGCTCCTCCAGATTGAGAGAGAAACATCAATCTAGGTGATCTAGAGGGCTAATCAAGCAAGTAACCACCCTAATTATACCTAGAAAATTCAACTCTGTAGAATTTTCATGATGATGTATCAGGGCATGTTATGCAACAGTAGTATATTTCAAAAATACACCACCAAGAACCTATTTTAAAGCGGAAATCTGGGCATGGTTTACAGATAACTAAGAAATTCTTCACTTTCTGAATGAAGACCCAGATAAAACTGAAAGTTACAGACCCTGGCATATGAGTTTGAAAATGTGCATGCAGTACTTCGGGAAAGGAGGATTTTTGATGCGCAAACAACATTCAAACCTTTATCCTTTTTTTTTAAGCTAACAGAGTACATCTATACCTACTAACATACTGACTGATCTGAGAACTATATCGTTTTAGAGATTCTACTGTTAACCATAAGAAAAAACCGATTAAATTCAGATTGAGAACAGAAAAACCTGACCTTTTTCCGAGGGCTTGCTGAGGGAAGAGCGCCTATAATTCACCAGCAGAGTAGAACCAGATGATTTGAAACCAGTGCATATAAAGCTAGTAAAACCAGTATAATTGAAACGCATGGAGGTTGAATGCGCATGGACAGGAAATGTAAAATTATGAGGATAACTCAAACCTGCGCCTGAACCGTGCAGGGGAGAAAGAGGTGAGAAACCTTCTCCCTATCTTCAGAAGTTGGTTTTATGAAAGATGGCCAGCAGACGAAAGAGTGAGCGTGTCACAAGGAGGTCTTGCATGTTCGGACCATAAACAGCTGTCAGCATGGTGGAGCGGGGTAAAGGAACGTCTGATGATTCGAATAATGTGTGGGAAGACAAAATACTCCGCTATTACAAGGTGCGAGGGGAGAAAACATGGCGCTGTGAGAGCAAGGCAAGCATGCATGACTTACCTTCTTAGCACGCACTTGCAAGATAACCATAGGTTGACCGCATAGATGAGAGCGATTGCCTCGTCGCTATTCGGCAACACTCCTCCGCTCGGCAGCATCCCCTAGTGTATCCAATGGAGTCAATGCTTATGAATCGAGAGTGATTCTAAAAGTCACCATTTTTATGAATGCATTAAAATCAGTTTACTTCAGGAGCTGTTAGTCAAATTTGCAATGACGAAGTTATTTTCACAAGTCAATTGACACATAAGTCACCTCCAATACCTTTCATATTTCTTTCTTATTGTTTTCACATTGCTCGTCCACATAATCTTTGGATGTGGCTTTTCTTTTTTATAATTGGAGATTTTTATTTTTATTAAAATTAATATAGATTTATTTTAAGTTTGGATTTAATATGAGTTTAGAGATCTAATTTCTTCCACATGTTCGTAACTTTTGGTTGTGGTTTTTTTTTATAATTGCGAAATTTTTATTTTTATTAAAATTAATATAAATTTATTTTAAGTTTGGATTTAATATGAGTTTAGAGATCAAATTTCTTCACATGCTAAAATGTAAAATATAATGTATTATTTTTTATTGTTTAAATTATATTTTTAAATGTTAATTAAAATTTATATAAGAACAAATAAATATATTAACTATTAAAACTTAATTTCTTCATGATATCTATGTAATTTTTTTAAAATGGTATATAATGTATAAGCAATTGATATTAAAATATTCTATATAACATGTACATCTAAACATTTTATGATGCAAATTAAAATGTTTTTTTATTATTAACATATTTTTAAGTATTAAAATATTTGATCAATAACCAAATTATAAAATTTAAACATATTACTCACATTTTTTTTACTTCTAATTACTTTACAACATATTCATTTTACATTTTTAAAATTCATAGATTTATATTGTTAAATTTAATTGGTACCATGAAAGGGAATAATGGGTTTCACGGAACAAGCCAATCACTTTGTCGGACAAGAAACTCTAGATCATTTGGAAACAAACTTGTGAATCAATGTCATTTTACTACCTGAATTCTTTCTTTGTTTACGTTGTTTTTAATATAATATAATATAATATATATATTTTTAATTATTTAAATAAAATTTAGGTTTGGAATAATCTCAGGTTACTCTAAACATCTTATAAAATAGTTTATTTTTATATAAGTGATTATTATTTTCAACATTTCTTTTAATTATAAAATTTAAACTTGAAATTTAATAAATAAATTTAAAATCCAGAGAAATCAATTCTATGAATGATTTAAAGTTTAAGCACGTATTTTAGTTAAAAAATCCTTTAACTTTCTAAAATAGTTAAGATTAAAAAATTGTTGATGATGATGATAGTGGTTAACGTCCACTAAGACCAAATTGGTCTATCGGACCTATAATTTTCTTAGTTTTTAATTGTTTGGCTCCTCATCTTTCTTGGCGAGATTGGGGCTGTAGCTTTCTTTTTTTCTCTACCGTCTTCCAAATTCCTTTATCTTGCATCTCCTTCATCTCTTTTTGTTCTTGGGACATTGGTGTCTTAGCTTCACGATCTATTGTGTTCGTCCTTTTGAAGATAGTCGGAGAAGAAGTTTGGTCTAGGAGATTTGCTTTGCTGTTAAATGAAGATTTATTTTGCGCGGTATTCGAATCCTCATAACTGTTGATGCTTGAGGGGTTGTCGAGTTCACTTTTTTATTGGTGGGCGGGGCTTTCTCTCTGCTTGTTTTGAGAGTTGTTTCTTTATTACCCGATTTCTTGTGATTCAAAGTTTTCTCTAAAGTATTCTTCTTTGATGACAGTGTAGTGTTCTTTTTGTGCTCCTTCCCACCATGTAGATTTTTGGTGGTTTTTTCTAGCAGAATTTTTCTGGGAGGCTTTTGGTAAATTTTTGGCTAGATGGCCTGTCTCAAAGCAGGATCGACATCTGAAGAGGACACTTTCATAATTGAGTTTCTGGTTCCACACATAGTCTTTACTTTTTAGATTTATTTCAGCTAGGAATCCGGTGGTGAAGTCCATTTCCACACAGATGCGTGCATAGGTGGTTCTCGCATATTCCTCTATTTCTAGGCACCTGCAGTAAAATTTCCCAATTGCATTTCCAATGGCTTTTCGCTAGGAAAGATTCCAGAGATGCAAGGGTAGGCCTGGAAATCTCACCCAAGCAAAACAAGAAAGTGGATATGGGTAAATACAAAACAATATCGAGACGTTTTAAGGCGTAGGCTTGCTCGCCTTAATGGGAACAAATAAGAAGAAAAATTTTCCATAGAGAGAAGATAAATAAGAGGAGAAAATATAAAGAAGAGTCAACCATTTTCAGGCCCACATATACACCTCTTACTTGGTCATTGGATCTCTACGCGCAAGAACTGATGAAGACCAAGACAAGGAAGGAGATTTTGAAAGTCGAAGAACAGGAAAGGGACCACAAAATTTCAGAGATCACATTTGCAAATTGATGTTTAATGGAAGATAATAGAATTTTAAAAGAACATGTAACAATGTTACAAGAGGCTCTAGAGATAGGAAAACAAGAGTGGCAGAGCATGAACACATTGTGGCAAACCATGAAAGAATCAATAGCAACAAACAAGGATGTGATAGTTTTCAAAGAAAGTCAGGTAGATACAAGTATCTTAGCAAACAGAACTTTCAAAAGAGAAGGAAAAAAAGAACAATAGGAAAGACGATCCAAAAGAAATCAAAGCTAGAGCTGAATACACTAATGGTTACATAAGGACAAAAGAAGAAGAATATGCGAACGAAAAGAAAGAAATGACATGGAAACAAACTTTATTATGAAGGGAATAAGATATTATGGGAAGAATGAAACTACTCTCAATTTGACAAGAGACTTTCTAAAAGAGAAACTACATTGTAAAGGGAAAATTTTTTAAGCAGGGAGCGTGGGGAAATATGTGAAGAGAGACCTCGACCCATAAAAGTCACCATGGAAAGTGTGCAAGACAAACACCATCTCTTGGGAAGAAAGAAACTCTTGAAAGGCTCACACTTCTTCCTAGATGAATATTTAAACAATAAGCAACAAGAGGAGAGAAGGGAAGAAGTGGAGAAAATTAGAGTAGCAAGAAATGAAGGGAGAAGGGCATGGTTGTACAATGGTAAAGCAGTTATTGTAGTGTGTGGGCCTCAAAGAAAAACAGGGCAGCAAGCTGGCAGTAAAGAAAAAAAAGAGAATCTGATAATAGGGAGGAAAAGAGCAAGATTAGTATGGATGAAAAGAGGTGAAGACTCAAATTTGACTCTTATGTGTCAAACTGCGTAGCAGTCAAATCCTACCCCGACCTACTTAAGTTTAGTTTTTCGGAATTGTATAGGTAACCCTTGGAGGAGGGGACTTGTGTTAGGGCCTATTGCAGAAGGTAGAGACATATTTGTCTCACAGAAACTCATGAACATGATGGTTGCAAAATACCTATGTTTGACGGCCATTTGAAATGGAAAAGGGGTATAGGGGAATACTAGTTTTTCTGAAAGAAAAATAAGGTTGTCACATTCAGTTAATGAAAGAAGATGTAACTAAACAATATTTATGGTTCAAAATACCAGAGAATGAGAATCACATAAGAATTGCAGCATGTTATTTTGCCCCTCAAGTCTAAAAAACTTACAAAAATAAGGGGCCAGACATCAAGGATCCTTATGTAGATTTAAAGAAAGATATTGCCGCGTACTCTCAGCAGCGAGAAGTTTTTTTATTGGGAGATTTCAATGTTATAACAACAAATCAAAAAGCTAGTATTCTTTGTTGAAAAGAGGATCACAATCCTATTTGGCTCACTGAAGAGCAGAATCCCTAATGGGTGAGGTGTTCAGAAGGTGACAAAGCTAGAAATCATTTTGGAGAGGAGTTTCTTACACTGTGTGGTGCTTTCAACTTAATTATTTGAAGTGGTCTAGATAGATGGAAAAGGTCTGGGAAGTTCATTTGCAACACATACAATGGGGCAAGTGTCGTTGACTATGTGATTTGTTCACAGAGCTTGATAGAAAAGATAGACAAAGTTAATATTGGAGAGCATATTTGGGACTTAAAATCAAACCATAACCCAATTTATATAAAGTTATCATGGTTAGAAGAAAGACAAAATAGGAGGAAAACCCAATGCTCTCGGCAATCACTATCAAGGGGAAAAATTCTTCTAACATAAGAAACTTGTACTATCTTCAAGACAATGTTAGAGAGATTAATTCGAAAGGATAAAATTGGATTCAAAATCTTCAACGAACATGAGTTAACATATATAATTCAAAGTGCACTTGAGAAGTGAAAAAGAGAAAAAAATAAGAAATCAGAATCAAATTGTGTTTCCTTTAAACGCTTGGTTTGATGAGGAATGCAAAATGATAAGGAGAACCTTGAAAAAGGCTAGCAAGGAGAAGATGAATTTAAAGTTAGATAAGTAGATACTAAAAAGGAAAAAAGATGAATTCATACAAATAAGGGGAGAAGAGTTAATATATCTAGGCAATAATAACCCACATATTTTCTAGTGGGAGCTTCAACCAAGGAAGAAGAAAAAAAAAATAATATTACATCTAATAAATGGTTTGAATATGTAAGACAACTCTATGAGAAAGAATCAGAGGCAGAGTCTCTCCCCAGGATCAACACAACTACAAAGATCTTACAAGAGGTGGAAATTGGAATTAAGAAGCTGAAAATAGGAAAGTCAAAGGATGTGGCTGAAATTCAAGCAAAGTATCTAAAATGGGGTATGAACACTCTTGCACTGCACATCATGGAAATATTCATTGCCATAATTCAACAAGGATTCCCAAGAGACTGGACAACTAGCCTAGCAATATTTGTTTTCAAAAGTGGAGACATTAATAATCCTTCCAATTATAGAACCATTATGATCAATCCTTTGTTTGCAAAACTTTTCGGCTGCATGCTAGAAAACAGATTTAGTAAGTGGGAAGAAGTAAAAGAAAAGAGGGAAGAAGGGTAAGCGGGTTTTAGGCCAAAGAATTCTACAGCGGATCATGGTATTACATTAAAACACACTATTGAAAAGGTTTGGCAGGACAAAGAAGAATTATTTTGCTTCTTTGTTGACTTCAAAAAGGTACTTGACACAATCCCTAGAGATAAGTTGTGGCATAGAATGAAAGAACTTGAAATTCCTTTGCATTATAGAGGCACTGTCCATAGACTTTATGAAGAGGTGAAAGTCAAAATTAGAACCTCAACACGTATTTTAGAAATCTTTAGAAGTGAAATTAGTGTCAAGCAAGGTTTCCCTCCATGCCCTACTCTCTTTGGTTTATATATTGATAATATGCAAAGTGGAGATGGTGTTCGGTTGGGGGAGTTTGTGATAAAGCTTCTTGTATATGTTGATGATGTTGCCATTGATTTCTAAATCGGGCCATGGATTGCAGACGCACCTATATGCCCTTGATCATTTGGGTAGAGCAGTGGGGATGCAAGTCAATACTAGCAAGCCAAAAATAATGATTTTCTCTAATAAAAGGAAGCAAAGCCAATGTACATTCTTCTTTGAAGGCAACATTCTTGAAGAAGTAAATGAGTAAAAGTAAGTGAGGATTGATTTCAACAACAAATTTAGTTAGGAGCATTGCAGAAAGAAGAGAATTTTAGGAGCGTGGAAAGCATTATATGTTCTTCAAAACACATGTAGAGAGGCAAAGTTATGGGATTGGAAAACCATTAAAGTAATTTTTGGACTCCTAATTTGTTTAGTGATGCTATTTGGGTGTGAATTATGGGCTAGCAACAACCCCGTCTCAATATGGAAACAAATTGAGAAAATCCAAAAACGTTTGATCATGAGCAAGTTCAAAATAAAAAGTTTGGTACCTTATGAGATAATGTTAAGTGAAATAGGAGAAACTCCCATCGAAGCAATTCCTATAGTGCAACTCATAAGATATCTAAAAATAATTGAGTAAATAGCACTAGGTAGATGGACTAATGTTATTTTCAATGAAGGCATGGGTGAAAGAAAGAAAAGATGGATGAGACAAAACCACACATGGATGCAAAAATGGAATGTCTACGTAAATGCTTGTCCCACAAATAGCAAGGAGCTAAAGAATTTTGTTATGGAGAAGTTTCGTAAATGGGTATGGGGAAAAGAGTTGGATAGAAAGAAGAAGTACTGCATTGAGGAATTCAACCCTATGTGTGATCTACAAAAAAAAAGAGCTCATTGGAGCTAGCATTCTGAGGAGGGCAAAGGTTCTTATTGCTCAATTAAGAATCAGCTCCCATCAACTTATGTGTGAAACAAGACAGTGGAAAAGGCCTAAATAAGCTCAGGAAGAACGATTGTGTACATTTTGCACGTGTGGGGCAGTAGAATTGGAAAAACATTTCATTTTGGAATGTGATGCGTTCAAAGGCATCAAGAAGTTATGGGAATATGTTAGCATCGGCTTCTTGGCATTGTCTTTTCAGCAAGGGGATTGTTGGAAGGTTGGGTCAACTCATCATCAATTTGAATAAAAAATGATTGAATTGCAAAGAGCGAAAAGCAAGGAAGCGATGGTCCCATAGACTATTTTTAGTCTCGTGGACTTTAAAATATCATTTCAATCTTTCATTTCATTTCAAAACTCAGATTATCTACCCTTTTGAGAAAATGGACTGATGAAACGTCGACTTGCACAAGGGGGTAATTTGAATACCTCTTATACAATGCATGTGTGCGTATCAAATTTAAGTTTTTCTTACTATTTTTATACTATTCGTTGTGGAACGCGTGACACGATGTAATGCTAGGCATCCGTGCCATTTAGGTTGTGGCAAGTTACAATTTTTCTAAGAATTTATGGAAATTCTTATAAGATTTTGAGAAAATCTCGCAAATTTTTTTGAAAATCTAGATTTGGATTATCGCTATCAAACTTTAAAATATTGGATACTAAATTTTTTTAATAATACTAAATCCATTTCCACCATTAAAAAATAATTTAAACACTCAAAATATTAAATTTTTTAAAATAATTAAATTAAATTTCAATATTAAAATATGTCCCTAATAATTATAGCTATTTGAGTTAACATTCTCCCTTATATTTCTCTAAACTACTCATCACTTGGCAACTGTATATTTCTGTACCATGCTCCATGATTCAAGACGGGTTTAAAAAGTCAGCATTCTGAAGAATGCGTTAGAATGAGTTAATACTGTTCATCAATTTCCCATTGATTAAGTGAATGCTTTGTTCGTCCGCATAACCTGGGATGAGTTCTTTTTTTTCCAAAATTGAGAAAGGCGTTGTTTAGTTAAGTTACAATTTTGAAAATATTATTTAAAAAATATAATTATTAGAAGGTTTGAATATTTTTATAGTGAAAATGGATTTATTAGTATGGAAATTTTTGGGTATCTAAATTATTGAAACTTGATCGTTACAACTTGAATTTCAAAAAAAATGGTTTAATTTTCTCAAAATCTTACTAAAATTTCCATTTTGACATGGATATTTTCACCGTACATACCTGATATAACTTCTGGTAAACTGGGTGCAGCGGACTGCTTTTAGTTTTGATCACTTTCAGTGTGATGGTGCTCAATCGAAGCATCGCAAAAAAATGGGCCCATCGGTACTGCGTTTGCAGTTGTTCTCATTCACAGTTTACCATCTCTCCTTTTCTTGACTGTTGTCTCACGCTAGTGTATTTGGAAAACTGTGGATGGTTTCTTCCTCCCCAGCTATTGTGTTTCCTAGAGAATTAAGATAAAATCCGGTCATACTTCATGCTCATGTGTAGATAAAGAAAAAATTAGTAAGTATTTAATACATCATTAAGATGTCAAAACCGCATAAAGTCATCACATGAAACTTTGAACATGCACATGATCTGACTAAATAAATTGTTGATTAAAACGGTTTTGGATTTAGCTTTGCAAGAGTATATCCATCCTATTCGTCCTTAGGTTAACTTGCAGTCCTTTTTTTAATAGTTGATCAACGAGTCTGATTCTTTTTTTAATAGTTGACATTGTGAAGAGAATTTGAGAAAATTTAGACTTTTTCAACAACCGGTTTTAAATTTATATTTTTTCATATTTTCTACTACCTTTATCCACTCTATAGTAAGTAAGGAGTTTCCATCCCCTTTATAGTAAGTAAGGAGTCTTTTATAATTTGAATCTTGGGTATAAATCAAGAAGCTTAGCTTTGTTATTTGAGTATTTATATAATTTAGTTGAGATTTTTATCTAGTGGTTATTAAAAAAAGATAAAATAGCTCTTTCCTCAGAAGAATCAACATATGTAACTTCATCAAAATAGGCCCAAACCCTCTCTTTATCAATAACTTCAAGATGTATTATTCATGAAGGGTTTAAATTGTCTTTCCACTTAATATTCTCAAGAATATTCATTCCATAAAAACACAAAGGATATTTATTTTTTTCAATAAAAAAGGCCGTCATTCCTCACTATCTAATCCCCTAAAATGGCTAAAAATGGAAGAGCCTTCTAACTAGAGAAAGATGGGTTAAGAATCCAATCTAATTTTTTTTGGAATTCTCCAGATAGTTTCCCTCCAGGCATTATTAGTACCTCTCAAGATAGAAATTACATATTTATAGTGAAGAAATATGTGTTGCATCCCCATCACAAACAAGACATAAAGGACATCTACCAACTACCTCCTCTAAGAAATCCCTCATTAATATCTCTCAAAATAGAAATTACATATTTATAGTGAAGAAATATGTGTTGCATCCCCATCACAAACAAGACATAAAGGACATCTACCCAGTGCCTCCTCAAAGAAATCCCTCATGGGAACCCCGTTATTAACACCCAACCACATGAAAATTAGTGATCTCAATGGACAATTCAATTTCTAAATACTCTTGAACTACCATATATTTCAAATTAAGGCTCCTCCTCTCTTAATGCCTTGTAACCCAGTTTTGGAGTATATATACTACCTACGGCATTCCTTCAAACTCATGGGAGCCCTATTATTAACACCCAACCATGTGAAAATTAGTCATCTCAATCGACAATTGAATTTCCAAATACTCTTGAACTACTCTATATTTCAAATTAAGGCTCCTCATCTCTTAATACTTTATAACCAGTTTCAGAGTATATCTACGACTTATGGCATTCCTTCAAAGAGTGTCCTCGTCATCATTGTAACATGATTGTGAATTAGAGTAGTATAGTAATTATTCTAAACCTACCAATGTTCTCCCTTGTTATAAAAACTAGATCACCTCTTAATGAGTGCTTTCATGTTTTGTCCTCCAATTGGATCGAGTAATATCACTCATCTAAGATACATGAAAATACCTATATTTTTCAAAGCATCCACCATTTCTTTGGGGTAATCTAAAATGGTCTCACAACCAACCCTTGGGTCTTCCCCCACACTTACTTTGGCTACGCACCACACTTTCTAAAGAAGAAAATCTCTGATGAGTGGAAAAGTATGTATGATTGCTTTTCAATTTGTAGAAACATTGTGTAGATTTTTATTACATGTTTTAATCCACTCAACAAATAAGGGATTGATCTATTTTTGTTTTTATCACTTTAACCCACATGCCTTTACCTTCAATGATCCTCCATGTGCGTTTTTCCATCAACGCTGTTGCAAAACAATAGAAATTTTTAAGTCCCCATCCATCTAACTCCTTAGGGACTATAATCTTATTCCAGGCTACCCAAGGAAAAATTTTATTTGTATCATCCCCGCCCCACATAAATTTGAAAATTATTTTTCTACCTTCTCTCTAAAATGTGTTTAACAATGGCATATAGATATATCCAATATATTGGTATCACATGTTATTCCAGGATACCTAAGGAAAGTTTCTCTTTGTATTTTACCCACCCCACAAAAATATGAAATTCATCTTTCTTACTTGCTCTAAAATAAATTTAATAATGACATATAGGTATATCCAATATATCGTATTGCTTCTATGAGAAATTTAGCCAATATCAAGTTTTCCAATGTACTTATCAATCTATTATATCATAAGGTCAATAGATTCTCCACCTTGGAAATCATCCACCCTAGTCTCTTTTAGTGTAATCATTTGGTTTCAAGAAAAAACTGAGATTCTTAATCCCACCCTATCGATCACGACCGTGTAGGAAATAATTCCACTAAAAAATATGTTTTCCTCTCCCATATGTTCAAAAAGGAGATAGAATATTTTTCTATAGTGATCACCATACTCAATCCCAAACAAAATAGAGATTCCATATTTCTTTTAACATCTTTGTGTCTCTTCTTCAATCATCATAAAACAAAAGAATTCCATCCAACAAATAATGTATTTTTTATATCTCATGATCCCCTTATCCTAATAGCTTTTAAAGAACCTAAAATTTTTGGAGCATTTATCCCCATACTTAATACTTCAATAACCAACTAAGAGTGATGAAGAAAGTGGACATCCTTTTCTTAATCCTCTTCTTTTCCTAAAAAACTCGAAGACAATCCCATTTATTAAAACAATAAAGAAAATTGAAGTTACATGCTCATAACCTAGTTGGTGAAACTTAAGTTAAAACCCACATGTAACCAAAAAAGTCCCAAATAAAGCCAACTAACTATATCATATGCTTTCGATAAACCAACTTTGATTACCATGGCTACTAATTCATCAATTTGATATCCTCAGAAAACCCCCACTATCTCATGTATCTATCTCCCTCAAAAGAGACAAAATTACTCTTCATAAATAAATTTGGATCAAATCTCTTTCATTATATGAGGCATACAAAAATTGACCTAAACTCTTCAAATATTGGATAAAATATCTTTCATTGTATGAGGCATAGGGAAATGGACTTAAACTCTTCAAATATTTTTGCATTATTATTTTTCGGTATCAATGTAATGAAAGTGGAATTAGAGAAGAAATAATTTTCTCAAAAATCCTTGAGTGTTCAAGGACCCTTATCGAATGCTCGTCAAATAAGTCATAAAATCATTGAAAAAATCCTTCTGAAAACCATGCATACTCACTCTCTTATTTTTTTTAAAAGAAAGGAATTTTTGTAATTATTCTTTTTGAATAGGAGCAACAACTTCCTTATTGCCCCCCTCTTAAACAAAATTAGGAAAATAACTATTCATCTCAAGAACCTCCACAATTGTAGATTTTTTTTTCCTCCTTATAGATCCTCTTGAAGTGATAAACACCCTGTTTGGAAACAGTTCTTGTCCTTATTCCCAAAAATCTTCCAACTAGTGTTGAAGAATCTATTTTCACAACATCATGTATACCCTCATCATCACCAAGAACCATCTTAACTAGTGAATCGTTTCATTTAATATATTTTTTAACTTTGTAAATCCCTTTACTTTCCTTATATAACTATTTGAAACTCCTATATTACTTATGCAATGAAGGATATTTGGATGAGAAACCCCCTAAAATAGATTCCCTTGAGTATCCTGCAAATAAAGCCCAAAACATCCTTAGGCACTAAACATTTAGGTGGCCCCCCTTCGAAGCCACAAAATTCAGAGGTCATGGATATAAAGTCTACAAAAGACAATGAAGGAATAGGGCATGAAACCCACAAACCACAAACTTTCTTACACCACCCACTTTTCTCAGTTCTTCTATCTCGACTTTCACTCCATCTCTCACCTTGTCAAAGATAGAAATAGAAGAATAATCCTTGTGAAATCCATTGTTTTCATAATCATGGGCATATTCTATATTCACTCAAGAAAAAGGAGTCAGTTTTTCATTCCATATGGAATCTAGGTACTAGATCCCCACAAAACCATTCCCAAACTATGAAGTTGGTATCTCGAGTTCCACATAATGGCATGAATAGTTCGATATCCAACTCTCTATAATGTGACATAGCCCTAAGTAATTTCTTTTTGACAAATTTTAAATCCAAATGTCAATCCCCTCTTGAGGGTATAGACTCTATTAAACCTCATCTAAATATCTTCTCATCCTCGAGAACCATAAATGGTATTAGGAAGCATAATCAATTATTATTTTTTACAAATTTTTCTTTTGAGTGTAAAATATATTTTCTAGATATATCAAGCTTTCTATAACTACCGCTACTTTACCTTCTGAAAGAAGAAAAGTTGTATCTAGTAGATAGTCAATAATATCCAATGGATTCAACTCAAACTCAAGTAGCTTCCATGCATGCACAATAGAGCACAACATTGTAATTAATCAAGATAACCTCTCCATTGCTAGATGGGACACCTATATTCATTTAGTCCCACAATGTTCATGTAGTCCCCCAAACCATTTTGAAGAACTACCCAATGTTAAGAAATAAAAAATGCCACTTATATTCATCTTTCTTGGGTCATAACTCTTCTTCTTAAATGGTCTTCAACTACCACAACAACATATTTGTTTGATAGGTGTACAAGTTTACTCATTTTGAATGTTTTATGTACAAGGTTACTCATGTTGAATGTTGACCATCGAATTGATTGGATTTGCATCACAATGTAAGCGTTTTGGTGTCATACATGCACATAGCCCCAATGGGAGAGCAAGGGGAGCTTCAACATAAAATGTGGGGTGCTCATCAATGACAACAAGAAATCATCATCATTTAAAAAATAATATTTGAATAGAGACAAAGACAATGCAAGCAAAAGCCAAAATAGGAAAAATAATATGGCAAGGGTAATCTATCATAGATTTCCTCATGTGATTCTTTCTCTTTGAGTATCTTTTCCCAATTTTATTTGGTTAAGATAAATACTTTAGAAGAAGTTACACTTGTTCAAAGCTTCAAATTTGAATCTAGATAAGTCATCATTGTGACAATGCTTCCTCTTGAATGAACATGGTCTCCATTGTTTCACATCAATTAGGTAGTTTTTCTCACCAAACAAATTTGGAATTGTGAATAACTCCCATCTATTGTAAAGTAATGGGAATTGCAGACTATCTATACATACAACAAATTTATTATTGAATGATATGTCTTTTGTTCTTGCAATCAAAACTTAGGTCAATGATATTTTTTAAAGTAAATAATGGCTGCAGAAAAGTAAATAATAACTATAAAAATTAACCACAAAAAATTATATTGCCTTCAACCTATATTTATACATATGTTATGCAAGGCAATAAAATCACTACTTATTTCTTTTTTTCACTTCTCGATAAACTAGTTTGGTTTACTGAAGATGTTGAACGCTAAATAATAAAAGCACATGTTGAACAGAACAAAACTCATCAAAGATTAGTTAGAATGGAGTTGAAGAATAACATTTTTTAATATTTTGACCATAGTTGAGAATTGTAATTCCTAATAAAATATTTGAAAATATATTAGACTTTGAAAATATATTAAACTATAGGTTGATTATTGAACCAGACCTCCCACTCAGAAAAGGCCCTGATTTATAGTTCCCCTTATTATTTATGGTCCCTTAACCTCCCTTGGCTATAGGGCCCCAACATGTTATGAAACAGAGAGTAATAAAACCCACTAAATAGCTTACTTACCATCTTTTAACCTTCAATAAAGAAATATAAGACATAAGTCTATTTTTATAAGCTTTTGTAAGAATGTGAATTCAACAAATTTGGAGAATTAAGATTGGACCTGACCTGGTTTTTTGATGTGGCACTCTGACATGGAATCTGATGTGGAATCCAAATTCAAAACACATTTCTTTTTAGCTTATCATACATTATATGGTGATTACCTGGCATCTAGATTTCAACTATTTCTATTTTTCGGATATCGTATATTTAGATATAGATTTTTCTTTTAAATTGTCTTTTCCCATATTCTAAATCCGGAATATTTGGAAGTTATTTTAAATAGTTTGGGAAATGTTATAAAATTCAAAAATTTGTCGATTACTAAATTTTTCAACCAACGTTCAATTCGCTCACGTTATGAGGAAGTTAATTCTGTTCAAACAAAATCTTACCAAGATAATTTGTTCACTATCTCGAGCCTTTCCTATGAAACCATGTTTTTAATTGCTTAAAAAAAATGGTAGCCCGAACCCTATGTGCATATTGGAGTCGGGGGTAGAAAGTGAATTGTAAATGACATCAATAATTTTATTAAAAACACACTACGACTTCAAGGAATTAAATATTCAAAACAGGTTTATTTTTTAAATGTGTTTTTAATTAAATACAAATAATTAAAATAACTTTGCGGGGTTTGGTTGGGCAGACACTATTTAATTAAAAATAAAAAAATAAAATCTACTAAAGCACCCCTTGATCATCCCTACCTACCAAAACCCTAAAGTCCTCGCACTCCATCTCCTTCTTGCTTAACACATCTGCAACTCTACTTCTCATATTTTTGCAATATGTGGGAGGAGGCTTGGGCATGAATTCAAACCCTTCAATCTCAATACGTATGAACATCACCTTTGGCATAGAGAATATATCAAAGCAAGTGAGAGCCCAATGTCGCAATTTGAGGCCCTGGTTATGCTCCAAATAAGTCTGTATGTGTGACTTCCTTTTGGTCCTAAACATGGGTTCATTCATAGGAAACAAAAATATATCATTATTACTTGCCAGCACCATCGAATTCAAGCCACTCTATGCAATCCCAACGTCTTCTGTCATGAACTCAGCAAAATAGTGAAACCTGGTAAACTTGGCCACATAGTCATTAGCTTCCTCTAGTTTCTCCACATTCCCTAAAATGTGGTCAACCTGAATGAACTCGTAGGAAAATGGAAATGACTGAACAGGTTTGTAATTGCGAAAAAATGGGCCCTCAAAACAGTCATTTCTAATAAAAGCAAGAACAACATCTTCGTAAAGGTTAACTTTCAACACACAAATTTTCTCACCCATGGCCATGCCCACCAAATCACTTGGCTCCAACACAACCATACCACTATTCTCGACACTCTTCTAGAAATTTTCTCCATTATCTTCAATAAGCATCCCCATGGCTCAAACCCCTAACCCGTGCTTGTTAAAGAATCTCCACACCTTATTGGAAGTGAAAGTCGGGTGGGGATTTCTAGTGGTGTATTGGCCGATTTTCGAAGAATAAGGTGGCATGAAGTTAATATGACATCATTGGATTGTAAGGAAAAGAGATGATATGTTTGATTTGTAGTGCTTTGATTAGAATTAGCCACCAGCTGCATACCCAAGCCCCATGAAAAGCACATGTGGGTATTGGTGGCATTGCAATTCTAGAACTCAACATGGTGGAATTTCTTCACTTGAAAGCGATCACTCATGGGATTGTGACAAACATTTTTTTTTCATCCCACGAGCTTAAAGCTCTGATTCTCATCGTTGCCCATTGTTTCTTGCTCCACAAAGCTTCAAAATTTACGTGCAAATTTTCAGTTCCAGGGTCAAATATGGCTTTCAATTATGGGTAGATTATTTGTTTATATAGAATAACTGAAGTAGGAGGACTAATGAGATGGATTACATGATGGCCTGGTGTCGTGATTCTATTTTTGATGATGATGGATAACTGATTTGATTGAATCCAAAAAATTATTCTCAAATTGAAAACATAGCACGATAAAAGAAAGGAGTTGTCTATAATGCGACTTTTTGAGATTCCGGTGACGGAATCCGGCGGAAGAAATTGAGATGAAATCATGATTTGTTGCAGTTAAAATGGTTTTTTAACTGCATATTCGGATTCAGCACCCTGAAAAACCCCTGGGACGGTTTCATTGTGCAGAAATTAGCTATCAAACTTGGATTCCAATAAATCACTGCCGGATTTTCACCGGAAAAAATCGCCGGAAAGGATTTCAAAAAGTCGCATTAAAGACTACGTCTAAAAGAAACTCTTGGTCCATGTTCTTCCTCGAACTATGAGTAAGACTAGAGATGACCAAATCCTCATAAACCTAAGTATTTGTTTAGAGTTCCATGAGGTAAAAAATGGTTTGAGGGAGGAAAATAATAATAAATGGGTCTTAATAGTGGGTTTGAATAATATCTACACAACCCAACCCCACAAAGAGGCACCTTCAGTGTAAATATATTTTTTAAATGGAAAAGTAGATTCATGGAATGTTGATACAGTCATAAAGGTATTTATAATAGGAATAACTTTCACACTTATCAACCACCATGTAGGTAGTTGGTTTTTTTTTTTTTTTAATTTCCTTATAAAATTAAGAATAAAGAGGAAAATGAAAGTGAGTTGAGTAAGGTGTTTTTTTTTACTCTAAATGCAAGTTGGTGATACTATTTTTAATAGGATTATAATATTTATTATTTAAATTGTATTAAAATGAAGGTGTAATTTAACGATGTGAATTTTAGATTTTTTTTAATGAGAAGTTATTGATGAAACTGTAATATTTTATTATTTATAGTGTATTAAAACAAAGGTATAATTTAATGAGGTGATTTTTTAATTTTTTTTTATAAACATTCATATGAAATTGTAATGTTTTATTATTTAAATTATATTTTTGAATGTAGAATTAAATTTAATGTCTAAAATATATTTTTTATATAAATTAAGTATTTGTTTTTAATTTCTCATTAAATTTTAAATTATGCAAATATAGTAATAGCTAAAAAGGATCTACCTCTAAAAATGGAAAAAAAAATATTCAATTAGCTATTGCAAAAATTAATAGTAAATATTAAATACCATGAAATTATTGAGTTACATAGTCGTTGGATGTTTTTTAAGCATCTCGGTTTTCCTGGGGCACCCCTACGATCACTCAACATCTTGGAAATGTTTTGGTTCAATGGACATTGCAAACACCATGTTAAACTTTATTTCATCATCAACCATCGTGGTCCCATTTACTTCACACACATCATTTTTAAATTTTCCAAGTGCCTATCACACGGGAAATGTATCGCTACAACATGCAAGCTTCAACTCCATAATGACAAACAAACCCCAAGTGTCCTAATCCTCTCTCTCATTTGAGGGATGTTCAAATATTTATCTCAACTTGTCTTACACAATTTCAAACATATCATCAAGGATTTTCCACCCGTGATCAACTTCGTAGTAATAGAAATTCAATTCTCTTGAGGTCTTCCATTATTTCCATACATACATAGAGGTGAGTAGGGAAACAAACCCTTCATCTTCTAAGTTCCATGCACATATTTTTCTTGGAATTTTAATCAAATATCAAAATCTCTTACACATGGATTAGATTCAACATGAATTCAATGAAATTACCAAAACCATTGTCTTCATTATCATTAGTTTTGCCATTTTTCCCAATAGAAAATTGAATTATCTGGGGAAGTAGGATGGTTGAGAAGTTTCACTTGCAGTCTCAAAAAATCAAGAAAGAGCTGCCAAATTCAATTAACCTTAGCCCTAGTAAGGGTTTTTCTTATTTGATTTGTTTAGCATTCAATTTTTTAACGTATGTATGGATTTTTTTATTGCAGAAAGTGTTTTTGTCCCACTTGGAAGGAGAATTAGAGGAGAGGTGGAAGATATCAACTAAGAGCAATAACCCAAAACACAAATTACCTCATTCAAAAGAGACTGAACATGGCAAAAGTAATAGAAAGAACACTATATTGTATCATGGATAAAGAAGAAATGGAGATAGATGTTGATATCTGAACTATTAGAAAAATGGTAAGGGTTTTTTGTATAATGAACTGCTCTAAATATAGAATAAGTTAACATGTATGGTGCTAAAGATTTGGTTAGAATATATTAATGATAGAAGTCATTACAAGTAGTAAAATCATTACCTGAGGCAACCACATCCAATCTAGGTCTAGGAAAATTCACCATAATAAAAGTGAAGACGTGGAAGATAAATCCATTTTGTCCAAGGTTGATGATTCTATAAAGGGTATTGGAGATGGCCACTAGAATGGGATCCAATAAAATTTTTTGGTAGAGGTCAATCTATACAATGTTTTCCACCGTCATGATACTCTCGGGAATCAAATCAGACAACTAGTTCATGGATAAATCCAAGTTTGTGATCTCCGAAAGATTTCTTAAAGTCTCCAAAATTTCTCTGACAAGGTTGTGGCCAGAAAAAAATAGATGTTAGATCTTTTTCAAATTTCCTAGCTCAGAAGCTATTTTTCCAATGAGAAAATTGTAGGCCAAGTTAAACTATAAAAGCTTCATAATATTACCTAAAACGAATGGAATCATAGGATTGAGAAATTTAGAGAAGAGATTTAAGACTTGTAAATCTGGTAGTTGGTAGAAGGTGGCGAGAACTAGAATGCTAAATTTAGTTTCAAAGAGATCTAGATGCTTAAGTCCTAGGAGCTTGGAGATGAAGTCTGAGAGTTGGCTGACAATGAGATTTTTTTGTAAATCCAAATATCGGAGGTTACGACATCTTCCCTAGTCTATAGGAATTAAATCATTAATGTAATCGCCAAAGCCACATGTTAGTTTTTAATGGGAGAGAGTAAAAATAAAACGATGGTCTACAATTGGTTGGGATGAACAATGTCTGCCTAGCCCAAACCTACAGAGAGACACCTTTGGAGCAATTATTGTGCCCTTTGAATATATTCCTAGTTCATATTGAGCAAATATGCACCTATCAACATTACGTTAGATATTATATCAAATTTACGTTAGAAAATTTCATTACATTAGATATCCTATCACCATTGGCCTTGGCAAATATTTTTATATAAAACATAGCCATATAGGAAATTATACATTTAGAATATTAAAACCTATGTTATCACATAAATATAATAATTACTTTCCCAGTTCACATTTCAAATAATTGTGCACACACACACACACACATAAGCCTTCCCTTATAAGAAATAAATAATTAACTACCCCTATCGTGTAGAAGGTAAAGATCTGTACGGAGGTTTTCTTGGAGCGATGGAGTGGAAGGGTTTCGAGCGCGACGGTTTTGGCTAGCTAGGGTTTATGGTTTCTTCTGCAGTTTTTTTTCCTGAGCCGCGAGACTCCAACGACACCTGCAACCTCCGGGCGCACCTACCTCCTCTCATATTCTTGTTGGCCGTTTCCGTTTATTTGCTTTTGGCTCCTGACATCTGCTCTCTGATCCTCTGCTACCCGGGAACCTGCTGACATTATGGAGGAACATGAGGCTGTCGATTACTCTGCAGATCCTCTGGAAGGGGTCTCTATCTGGCGCACCCCTACCGTATCTTATGGTATGTATAACTCGCATCATTCTAATAATCTGGCTTCTATTTCCATCAGGGATCCGTCGCGTTTATCTCATGCGACTCTTCAGAACCATCCCCTTTCCAGGCCTGCTCTCTCTGCGCCGCCTCCTTCTCCGGCGACCCTTGGATCTACGGTGGAATATGCTCCCCCTCTCCCCCTTTCTGACCCCTTTTCTTCTTCTGATTCGTGGACATCTACATCTGCTCCGCCCCCCATTAACCCTGTCGCCGACTCTCTGTTTTCGGATCCCCTCCTTGGTAGCCTCCCACATAATACTCCACTCTCCGATCCGATGAGCTTCCCCGGTGGTTTCGATTTTCCCTCATCACCCTCTATCCCCCCACCCGCTTCTGGTGCCTCCCCGCTACCGAATCGAGATCGAAGCTCACCCCCGGCCCCCGATCCTAAGAGGAAATACAGATGTTTCAAGACCAAAGCTGAAGATATCTTCCTCAGACTAGAGGAGGACGTCCAATGGGGCGATATCATGGATCATTCTGACAGAGTCCTGGTGGGCCGCATCAGGGGACGAAAATACTCGGCTACTCGTTTGAAGGCCTGGACTTCTGAAGTCTGGGGTCACCATCTGAAGGACGCCCCCATTGTCCAGATATTAGTAAGAGGATGGTTTGCTTTAAAATTCGTTCATGCCGACCATACTAAATGGGTCTTATCCTCTCAATGGCATTTTGAACATGCACCAGTTCTCCTTAAGCACTGGACTCCCATGTTTGACCCTAATTCTGAGCAGATCGGCATTAGGCCTATATGGGTACGGCTCCCAGGCCTCCCATTACAGCATTGGTCTGAAGACATCTTCAGAAGAATTGGGAATGCAATGGGTACCTTCTTGAATTATGACAGATCCTTTCTCCAATCTGGTGTGATGACATATGCTCGTCTTCTCATCAACTTGGACACCAGGGGTGGTCTACAAGAATACATTACTATACACTGGCGGGACTTGGCGCGCAAGCAGATTATTGATTACGAAGGGATCCCGTATAGATGCCACAGATGTCACCAAGTTGGACATCTATACCGGGATTGTCCACTCCTTCACAAGGGAAAGAAGATTGATCAGGATGAGGCTACTGAACACCCCCCGCACTATTCTGCTCGGCCACAGTCGGAGCAGCCTATATCAGAGCATAATTTGGCCGCAGATACTACACTCGATCCTCCGGGCAGCTCAGTTGAACACTCTATTCGCATAGCGCCAGACCCAGTGCACGATGACTCTATTCCGCTGTGCGATGGATCATCGGTCTCGCATGCCTCCTCCCCTCATATACATCCGATATCATTTTCTGTTGTTTCTGCGTCTCAACTGAGCACCTGCCCACCAAGCTGCTCACCTGAGCTTCTCTCAGGGGCGCCCCACGGTCTCTCTGCTCCCCCTCCCCCACCCTCTCTCATATGCTCCATTCCAACCCCAGCTCCTGCCATACCCCTGAGTTCGCCCTCCTTGATCACCTCCTCCATCTCCGCCTCCTCTGCCTCATCCCCCCCTGCATCCCCTCGATATTCCCTCAGATCCAGATCTAAAGATAGAGGAATCGATGCTATTGGTCTTGACACCGTATCTGCTCCTATCCCCCATAAGCATTCTCGGGGTCGACCATCTCGCATTACAAAAGCCAGACACACTGCTGACGCTGAAGTAGCCATTGGGTGACAGCAAACCATCCTCCGGGCCCTTAGAGCGAAGCAAGGCCCAGCCCCCCATCCTACATGAAGGTACTCTCTTACAATTGCAGGGGGTTTGCTAGTTCCCCCAAAAAACTAGCTCTCAGAAGATTGCTTACCATATCTCAACCTGACATCATTCTTCTACAAGAGACCCTCTGTCCAGCTGACACCCTAGTCCAGTCTTTCAACTCCTGGATGCCATACTGGACTTTTCATGCAATTGACGCATCAGGGAGATCGGGTGGATTAGCTATTGGGATACACAACAAAGCAGTCAAGATCCGTAACTTTTGGGGCGGCAGAGGCTTCATCGGCTTGGACGTTTATGTTCTCTCCATGGAAATGGACTTACGAGTCATCAACGTTTATGGTCCATGTTCTAACAGGGCTCCCTTTTGGAATGCGCTACTAGAATCGGCCTTATTAAAGGAGGACAATATAGTTCTCGGTGGCGACTTAAACTTCACCTTGGGTTTTTGCGAATTGTGGGGGCACTCTGCACAGGTTGACCCTTTCTCGGATACTATATCCAATCTGCTGGAGGAGCATCATTGGGTAGACATACCCACTGCCAGACTACAGCCCACTTGGACTAACAATAGAAGCGGAAATCAGAGCTTGGCCAGAAGATTAGATAGGTTTCTGCTTAAGGAATCTCTATACAACAGACTTCCGCGCATAAGGCAATGGGTCGGGTCCGGAGGCATCTCGGATCACCGCCCTATCTTCTTGGAGACGGTCGACTCCTACAACAAGATCAAGAGCCCATTCAAATTTAATTCTTCATGGTTGAAGGACCCCTCCTACATTCAGCTGGTCACCGAATATTGGCAGAACAATCCCATCAGCGAACATGAAGACCATACTGCCGGTTTTGTTAGGAAACTAACCGAACTCAAGCGAATATCCAAGCATTGGGCACACCAGAAGCGCGTTCGCGATGACCATACTCTAAAGGAGGCTGAGAGGATCATTGCAGCATACGAGGACTCTACTGATGGCATCTTCCCTAACGTAGTAAGCAAAGAACAGTTCAACTCCCTCGTAGCCAAACGAACACAGATACTGAAGGTTAGAGAAGAAAGCTGGCGGCTCCGTAGCAGGGCCATATGGCTTACCGAGGGCGATGACAATACAAATTTCTACCATAAATTCTCCAACGGCCGCAAAGCTATCAACTCAATTTGGGAACTAAGAGATGAACAAAATCAGCTAATTTCATCTCAGAGGAACCTGGCCAGCTTAGCTATTGATCATTTCAGAGGGATCTATAGAGCTCTCAGAGGAACTCACTAAGGAAGTAACCATGGAAGAACTCGAATCCACCATTAAATGGCTCAAGAAAGATAGAAGCCCTGGCCCTGATGGTTGGACCATCGAATTTTACATTGCTTTCTTTGATCTTCTGGGCAATGATCTCCTCAATATCATCGAGCAATGCAGAAGAAATGGCAGAATATCTTCCGCTATTAAATCCACTTTCATTGCACTCATCCCGAAAGCCAATCATCTGACATCTTTCAATGACTTCCGCCCCATATCCCTCTGCAACTGCCTATATAAAATTATTGCCAAGATCATCACCAAATGTCTAAAGCCTATATTATCTCGTCACATATCCCCTGAACAATTCGCTTTCCTTAATCACAGGCAGATACATGAGGCCATTTCCACCACTCAAGAGCTCCTACATACTCTTCATATCAAAAAACAAAAGGGCCTGATATTAAAGGTCGACCTTTCCAAAGCTTTCGATAGAGCCAACTGGCTCTACATCAGGCTTCTCCTGACACACCTAGGCTTTCCCTATAGCTACACTAAATGGATAATGAGCTGCATAACCGATGTATCCTACAGCGTACTTCTCAATGGTGAAGCCACATCTTTCTTTACCTCAGAAAGAGGGCTCAGGCAAGGATGCCCATTATCTCCACTTCTATTCCTTCTCATTATGGAAGGATTGAGTCGGCTCATCACATTTGCCCGAGATAGGAACCAAATCAATGGCATCAATATCTCCGATAATTTTTATCTAACTCACCTCTTATTTGTTGATGATATTCTCATTTTTCTTAATGGATGCATAGGTGACACCACTGCTCTCCAGAATATTTTTGCACTCTTCCAACAGGCCACAGGCATGCAGATTAATGAAAGCAAATCTACAATCACGGCTGTGGGCTGCTCTCAACATGAATGTACTATTGCATCACAACGATTCCCTTTCATCTCATTATCATTAGCTGACGGCATCAAATATCTGGGGTACAGATTAAAACCTCTTGGCTACCGGATTGCAGATTGGACTTGGTTAATAGCAAAGGTGGAGAAAAGACTGCAGGTTTGGTATCACAAATATCTCTCAAGAGCTGGTCGATTGACTCTCATAAAAACAGTCATTGAAGCCATTCCAGTATACTGGATGACCTTGGCGTGGATACCTCGCGGCATCCTGAACAGATTACAAAACATTTGTGCCAGATTTTTATGGAAAGGTCATCACACAGGGAAGCAATTTGCCTGGGTGAATTGGGTTACCATTGCAAGACCCAAACGATGGGGCGGTTGGGGCATTAAGAACCTCGATCACTTTGCCAAGGCGCTGGCAGCCAAACTCGGGTGGAACCTCTTGACCACAGATAGCCTATGGTCTCGTGTCGCCCAAGTAAAATATATCAAGCCAATGCACCTCATGGATTGGTTCCGCCTTCAACACAACCCTGGTCGCAATATATCAAACATTTGGAAAGCTGTCCTCCAATCTCTACCTCTATTGCGGGAAGGTATCACCTGGCGCATCAAAGAAGGAAACAGTGTAAGGATTGGGGTAGATCCGTGGGTAGGGTGCGGCAATTCACACAGGTTATCTGATGGACTCGTTATGCACCTTCATAACAGAGGCATCACGCATATGAAGCACATTGGAGATAGCGCGAACTCCACCCTTCTGCAACAGGCTTGGGCAACCCCCCGCACCTTGGAGATACCCGAACAGTGGCATCTAGAATGGAGGGCCTTTACCGACGCTCTCTCGCAGGCGCATATTCGACTCACCGAAGGCCCCGATGACATTATATGGGCAATCGCAAACCACGACATTTACTCTCCCAGGTTGGGATATTTAAAACTCATGGAATCTCACAAGCCCACGGCTATCCTCCCCATCTGGAAAGATCTCTGGAAGCTGGACGCAGCCCCTCGCACTCGGCTCTTAATGTGGAACATACTATTCGATAAAATCCCTACAGGTACCAATCTCATGAAGCGATCATTTCATGGTCCGTTCAGATGCCACCTATGCTGTTTAGAAGAGGAAAGCACAGCGCACCTGTTCCTAAATTGTCAGGTCACTAAAGCATTTTGGCAAAACATTACTTCTCATTATCCATCCCTCAAAGTCTGGCAGGGTCAGAATATTATGGAGGCGTGGAGCGATTGGTGCCGCTTACATACAGGCAAATCCGTTAACATGCCTTTGCTAGTTTGCTGGGCAATATGGATCGCCCGGAACCAGGTCATATTTCAGAATAAGGCGCCTCATTGGCTTGTTATCCTGAGCCATACCATTGCAGATTTTGAATTACTCCCTGAGGCTGTTCCAAAAAATCCTGCGCGCACCTACAGGCATATAAATCTGGATAAATCGAAGCCTTGGGCTTTTTTCGATGGCTCTACCCAAGAAACAGGATGTGGAGGAGGAGTGCTGCTATATCTCAGGGATGATCATTATTATAAAATTCAGATTAATCTTGGTCGAGGCACCAATAATTTTGTTGAATTAAGCACAGCAAAGCATATCATACATTTTGCCATACAGAAACAATGCAGCCACCTTTAGTTATTTGGGGATTCACAAATTGTTTGCAACTGGCTGAACGACACAACACATTGCTATGCTTTCTCTCTGAGTCATATTCTTCAAGAGACAAAAAGACTGATCACATCATTTGAATCCTTCAATTGTAGCCACATCTACAGGGAACAGAACATTGAGGCGGACCGGCTATCCAAATAAGTAGCGCAAAATGAAAGGGATGACTGGCTGATCCAAGAGGTGATTGATGGTTCATCCCATCAATACCACCACAGACCTTTTCATGATTTTTCTTAGGAATGGGTATTAGACCCACATATAATCAGTTCACATTTCTTGTAGTCTTTGATTATTGCTATATTATGTATAACATCTAAGTAGCTGAATCAGCTTTAGCTGGGCTCTCTGCGTAGAGCCAGAATGTAATATGCTATTCATCTTGTTTTTCTTGGGTCTCTTACTGTTACACAGCTGGTAAACGAACCTCAACCGTCTTCTTGGAATCCTCGTACTATCCTTTGCCGCTTCACCATTATTGTTGATTTAGTAAACTCATGCTGTTCCTGGTGTTTCAACAACTGTAACTGTGTTTTACCCTTTCTGGACAGTCGCTGATCGTGTTGTGTCAGCATGGAGCTCTGCTGATCTTCTGATAGTTGCTGTTCCCGCCTGCCATTTCAGGTGTTCCAGCTGTTGCAAAATAACGTTTTCCCTGCTTTAGGTAGTTGATGTTTCTGGTGTTGCAGCAACTGCGTAGTTGCTATTTCTGGTGTTGCAGCAACTACGTAGTTGCTGTTTCTGGTGTTACAGCAACTGCGAACTATAATTTCTGCAGACTTTAGACAGTTCAACGGTTACTTGGCAACTTGGTTAACTTCTTCAAAGATTAATTATAAAGATAACATGAATATGTAATGAATGATTAAACATATAGTAATGAGGAGAGTTATTTCATACCTTGGAATGATTAGGTCATTATATAATCAAGGCTTTCAACTTATGGACTGAAGAGGGTAATATTATAGCAAAAATACAAGGTCAAAAGTGGTCAATTTGGAGTCCTAACACCAACCACGTGAAAATTAGTGATCTCAATCAACAATTGAATTTCCAATTACTCTTGAACTACCGTATATTTCAAATTAAGGCTCCTCATCTTTTAATACTTTATAACCAATTTCAGAGTATATCTACTACCTATGGCATTCCTTCAAAGAGTGTCCTTGTCATCGTTGTAACATGATTGTGAATTAGAGTAGTATAGTATTATTCTAAACCTACCAACGTTCTCCCTCATTATAAAAACTAGATCACCTCTTAATGAGTGCTTTCATGTTTTGTCCTCCAATTGGATCAAGTAATATCACTCATCTAAGATTAATCACTCGTCTAAGAGTAATATCACTCGTCGAGTAATTGGATCCAATGTACTTATCAATCTATTACAGCATAAAGTCAATATATTCTCCACCTTGGAAATCATCCACCCCAGTCTCTTTTAGTGTAATCATTTGGTTTCAAGAAAAAACTGGGATTCTTAATCCCACCCTATCAATCACAATCGTGTAGGAAAGAATTCCACTAAAAATATGTTTTCCTCTCCCATATGTTCAAAAAGGAGATAGAATATTTTTCTATAGTGATCACCATACTCAATCCCAAACACAATAGAGATTCCATATTTCTTTTAACATATTTGTGTCTCTTCTTGAATCATCATAAAACAAAAGAATTCCATCAATAAATAATGTATTTTTTATATCTCATGATCCCCTTATCCTAATAGCTTTTAAAGAACCTAAAATTTTTGGAGCATTTATCCCCATACTTAATACTTCAATAACCAACTAAGAGTGATGAAGAAAGTGGAAATCCTTTTCTTATTCCTCTTCTTTTCTTAAAAAACCCGAAGACAATCCCATTTATTAAAACAATAAAGAAAATTGAAGTTACATGCTCATAGCCTAGTTGACGAAACTTAAGTTAAAACCCACATGTAACAAAAAAAAGTCCCAAATAAAGCCAACTAACTATATCATATGCTTTCGATAAACCAACTTTGATTACCATGGCTACTAATTCATCAATTTGATATCTTCAGAAAACCCCCACTATCTCATGTATCCATCTCCCTCAAAAGAGACAAAATTACTCTTCATAAATAGATTTGGATCAAATCTCTTTCATTATATGAGGCATACAGAAATGGACCTAAACTCTTCAAATACTGGATAAAATATCTTTCATTGTATGAGGCATAGGGAAATGGACTTAAACTCTTCAAATATTTTTTCATTATTATTTTTCGGTATCAGTGTAATGAAAGTGGAACTAGAGAAGAAATAATTTTCTCAAAAATCCTTGAGTGTTCCAGGACCCTTATCAAATGCTCCTCAAATAAGTCATAAAATAATTGAAAAAAATCCATCTGAAAACCATGCATACCCAATCTCTTATTCTTTTTAAAAGAAAGGAATTCTTGTAATTCTTCTCTTTGAATAGGAGCAACAAGTTCCTTACTGTTCTCCTCTCAAACAAAATTAGGAAAAAAACTAGTCATCCCAAGAAACTCCACAGTTGTAGATTTTTTTTCCTCCTTATAGATTCTCTTGAAGTGATAAACGCCCTATTTGGAAAAACTCTTGAATTGGAAAATTTATAAACCATCCCTTGCATTTTCAAAATAGCATTAATGTTTCTCCTATGATTTTCAAATTGATGGAAAAAACTACTATTATCATCTGAAAGGAATGCCTATGTAATATAGTCCCTACAAAAAATTCATTTTTCCCTGTCTATGAAAAAATCAGAGGCCATTCCATCCCTAATATCCACTCCAACCAGCATCCTTGCTACTGGCATCAAACCCATCTTAATAAACCCCATATCAGCCTCATAAAAAATGGCCAGAACTTTTTTCATTTCCCTAAATATTCTAAGGTCCAAAACTCAATGGGTAAACTTGGAAGTTTAACACACCAAGGACACATGTTTGTTTTTCAGTGTTGTGTCAAACAAGGGAAACCATCTTTTAATAATAATCATAGTTGATCCCCACTATCACACCAAACCCAAAACCTTCGTTACATCATCTCCACTTTACAAAATGAACCCCATCCACCCTCTTGAAAAGATGTAACAAGTAGGTGTATAATAAAGGATTGGCTCCCAATTAGTCTTTAACCACTCTTTCAATGAAACAATTCGTGTCCTTATTCCCAAAAATCTTCCAACAGTGTTGAAGGATCTATTTTCACAACATCATGTATACCCACATCATCACCAAGAACCATCTTAACTAGTGAAACGTTCCACTTAATATATTTTTTAGCTTTTTAAATCCCTTTACTTTCCTTATATCACTATTTGAAACTCCTATATTACTTATGTAATGAAGGATATTTGGATGAGAAACCCCCTAAAATAGATTCCCTTGAGTATCCTGCAAATAAAGCCCAAAACATCCATAGGCACTAGACATTTAGGTGGTCCCCTTCGAAGCCACAAAATTCAGAGGTCATGGATATAAAGTCTACAAAAGACAATGAAGGAATAGGGAATGAAATCCACAAACCACAAACTTTCTTACACCACCCACTTTTCTCAGTTCTTCTATCTCGACTTTCACTCCATCTCTCACCTTGTCAAAGACAGAAATGGAAGAATAATCCTTGTGAAATCCAATGTTTTCATAATCATGGGAATATTCTATATTTACTTAAGAAAAAGGAGTCAATTTTTCATTCTATATGGAATCTAGGTACTAGATCCCCGCAAAACCAATCCCAAACTATGAACTTGGTATCTCGAGTTCCACATAATGTCATGAATAGTTCGATATCCAACTCTCTATAATGTGACATAGCCCTAAGTAATTTCTTTCTGAAAATTTTTAAATCCAAATGTCAATCCCCTCTTGAGGGTATAGACTCTATTAAACCTCATCTAAATATCTTCTCATCCTCGAGAACAATAAGTGGTATTAGGAAGCATAATCAACTATTATTTTTTACAAATTTTTATTTTGAGTGTAAAATATATTTTCCAGATATATCAAGCTTTCTATAACTACTGCTACTTTACCTTTTGAAAGAAGAAAAGTTGGAGCTAGTAGATAGTCAATAATATCCAACGGATTCAACTCAAGTTCAAGTAGCTTCCATGCATGCACATTAGAGCACAACATTGTAATTAACCAAGATTCAACCTCTCCATTGCTAGATGGGACACCTATATTCATTTAGTCCCACAATGTTCATGTAGTCCCCAAAACCATTGTGAAGAACTACCCCATGTTAAGAAATAAAAATTTCCACTTATATTCATCTTTCTTGGGTCATAACTCTTCTTCTTAAATGGTCTTCAACTACCACAACGACATATTTGTTTGATAGGTGTACAAGGTTACTCATTTTGAATGTTTTATGTACAAGGCTACTCATGTTGGATGTTTACCATCGAATTGATTGGATTTGCATTACAATGTAAGCGTTTTGGTGTCATACATGCACATAGCCCCAATGGGAGAGCAAGGGGAAATTCAACATAAAATATGGGGTGCTCATCAATGACAACAGGAAATCATCATCATTTAAAAAATAATATTTGAATAGAGACAAAGACAATGCAAGAAAAAGCCAAAACAGGAAAAATAATATGGCAAGGGTAATCTATCATAGATTTCCTCATGTGATTCTTTCTCTTTGAGTCTCTTTTCCCAATTTTCTTAGGTTAAGATAAATACTTTAGAAGAAGTTACACTTGTTCAAAGCTTCAAATTTGAATCTAGATAAGTCATCATTGTGACAATGCTTCTTCTTGAATGAACATGGTCTCCATTGTTTCACATCAATTAGGTAGTTTTTCTCACCAAACAAATTTGGAATTGCAAATAATTCCCATCTATTGTAAAGTAATGGGAATTGTAGGCTATCTATACATACAACAAATTTATTATTGAATGATTTGTCTTTTGTTCTTGCAAATAAAACTTACGTCAATGATATTTTTTAAAGTAAATAATGGCTGCAGAAAGTAAATAATAACTATAAAAATTAACCACAAAAAATTATATTGCCTTCAACTTATATTTATACATATGTTATGCAAGGCAATAAAATCACTTCTTATTTCATTTTTTCAATTCTCGATAAATTAGTTTGGTTTACTGAAGATGTTGAAAGCTAAATAATAAAAGCACATGTGGAACAGAATAGAACTCATCAAAGATTAATTAGAATGGAGTTGAAGAATAACATTTTTGAATATTTTTGTCATAGTTGAGAATTGTAATTTCTAATAAAATATTTGAAAATATATTAGACTTTGAAAATATATTAAACTGTAGGTTGATTATTCAACCAGACCTCCTACTCAAAAAAATAGCCTGATTTATAGTTCACCTTATTATTTATGGTCCCTTAACCTCCCTTGGGTATAAGGGCCCAACATGTTATGAAATAGAGAAAGTAATAAAACCCACTAAATAGCTTACTTACCATCTTTTAACCTTCAATAAAGAAATATAAGACAAAAGTCTATTTTTATAAGCTTTTGTAAGAATGTGAATTCAACAAATTTGGAGAATTAAGATTGGACGATCTGACCTGGGTTTTTGATGTGGCACTCTGAAATGGAAATATGATGTAGAATCCAAATTCAAAACACATTTTTTTTAGCTTATCATTCATTATATGGTGATTACCTGGCATCTAGATTTCAACCATTTCTATTTTTCGGATATCGTATATTTAGATATAGATTTTTCTTTTAAATTGTCTTTTCCCATATATTCTAGATTTCTAAATCTTTCTAAATCCCGGATATTTGGAAGTTATTTTAAATAGTTTGGGAAATGTTATAAAATTCAAAAATTTGTCGGTTACTAAATTTTTCAACCAACGTTCAATTCGCTCACGTTATGAGGAAGTTAATTCTGTTCAATTCGCTCACGTTATGATGAGGAAGTTAATTCTGTTCAAACAAAATCTTACCAAGATAATTTGTTCACTATCTCGAGCCTTTCCTATGAAACCATGTTTTTCACTGCTTAAAAAAAAAATGGTAGCCCGAACCCTATGTGCATATTGGAGTAGGGGTAGAAAGTGAATTTGATTTAATGTAATTATGATTTTAAGGTTATTATTAGTTTTGATAAGAATATTGGAGTCTGGTAGAAAGTGAAGTGAATTTGATTTAATGTAATTTTGATTTTAAGGTTACTATTAGTTTCGGTGAGAATTAAAATTTCTTTTCAATAACTCATAATTGAAATAGAATAATGGAAATAGATTAATGTAGTTGTGTTTTTTGTTTTGTTTATGTCATTTTGTGCTATATGTAAATAAAATGTTTAATTAAAGAGGAAGCAATTCAAGGTTGAGTATGCAAAGGAAACCAATTTAATGAAGAAAATTTAAACTTTATTTCATTTTTATTTTAAATACAATGTAAAATATCGGGCTTAAAGGTTTCCTAGACTGGTGATATATTTGTAGGTTGATTAAAAAAAAAGGAAGTTTTTCTAATGAGATGAGGTTGGTGCTCATACACTTAAAAGGAATTAAGAAGTCAAATATTCATGTGGTTTCTATAAGCCCAACAATTGTACCTTATTACGATATCATATGTTGGATAATCTCTCATAGATATTAAAACATATACAATTATTAAAGTCACCAAATAGTATTGTTATTGAACTTTGTGAGTTGTTCATCCCTAGACCAACTGACAATCCATCTTTTAACAATTCATCAATGAGATGCATTTACACATTTGACATTAGGAATATAATTTGAGAAAAAATGGAACTCCTCAAAGATTAGTCTTGAATTTGTAGTTTTCATATTTCTCACCAACTTCATCCACTCTAGAGTAAATAATAAGTCTCTCATAATTTTAATCTCATGTATCCCCTTTTCAAGGGCCAAACTTAGAACAATTTTTAAGGCAACAAGTTCACTCTTGTTATTTAAGCATCTACTTAAGTTAATTCAAAATTTTATCCAACAATCATCAGAAATATATAGAGTTACTCCAATTCTTCCCTCTGGAGGATCATCTTTTGCAACCCATCAAATAGGTTCAAACCCCCTCCTTATCACTAATATATAGAGTTAATCCAATTCCTCCCTCTGGAGGATCATCTTTTGCAGCCCATCAAAATAGGTTCAAACCCCCTCCTTATCACTGACTTCTAGATGTATCATTCATGCAAGGCTTATATTGCCTTCTTGCTTAACATGTTTAAGGGTATTGATCCCTTGAATAGAATAAAGTAAAGGAGATTTTGTTTTCCAATTGAAAATGTTGTCATTTCTAACTAGCACAATACCCCAAATCACTATAAATAGAACATCTTCATAACCAAAGAAAAATGGGTTAAAAAGGTTTTTGGTGGGTTATTTGCGAGGAGCTTGGGGGTAATTTTGCAAAATTTTCTAAGCACCAGAGGTGTGGTTTTCAGTAGCTTCTTTCCAATAGATAGTGCAATTTTCTAAGGCAGCATAGGGCATCATTGGAGTAGTAGCTTCTTTCCAACAAACAATGCAATTTTCAAATGCAGCGCAGGGCATCATTGGAGTAGTTGATTCTATCATATGGGCTTGTTATTTTATCAGCTGCGTTTTGTCATGATTTCCATTGAGGAAAACCCAGGTGCACTCCTTCCACACTATTGTTCTATTGCTCCAATTACTTAATACAATGGCTCAGTTGATTATCATTTCTGGAGTTTACATGGGTATTCACTGAGTGTTTAAAATTCCTTTTGCTGTATTTATTGTTTTCTTTGCATATCTTTGTTTTTCCTAATTAAGAACATTACATTATAGCAACCACATGAACATTTGACTTCTTAATCTCTTTTAAGTGTATAAGCATTTTTTTAATCAACCCATAAATATACCACCAAGAAACCTTAAGCCCTATATTTTGCATTGTATCCAAAAACAAAGATGAGATAAGGCGCAAATGGGGAGGTTAATTAGTCAACATAGCTATTATGAGATTTTCAAAGTGGAATGCCTCTCAAAAAATATTAAATTAAAGGATGTGCAAGAATATTTTTATAGGAAGATGAGTCTTCAATCCAACAACATCACAAAGATTTGCTCAAATTCTCTAGTAGAATAGAAATTTAGCTTGAAGAGCGGAATAATACTTAGAATGAATTTGTTCAAATCAAACTTTAGGATAGAAAAATTAAAAGAGGACCTTATAACATCCCTAAGACGATTGAAAAAGAAAGGCTTCAATGCAAAGTATCTTTAGATACAAGGACCAACAAGTATGCACACATTAATGAATAGATTAAGGAAGCAAGTATGCTCAAAATTTTAAGATGTTATAATGTATCTAATCGAATATTGTTGAATTCACAATTATACTTGGGGTGAATCGGTATCATACAATTTTTTACTTATTTAAAATATTCAAACCCTATGAAATCAAAATCAAACTCATAAGCAAAACATACAACACAAGATATCACAATACTTCTTTTAATTAATTCACAATACTTCTTTTAATTAATTGACTGTTTAAATGGTGAAATAAACATGATCTTAAAAACCATCATTTCATAGATCATCTCATATAAATGGACTACATGTTCGGTGAGCATGATTCTAGATTATGTCTACCATTAAGTGTCAAAGGAGCCTATCATGGCCTATCATTATTCCCTCTTTATCGAATCCAAATTGTTGTTAAATCCAAAAAAAATTAATTGAAAGTAAAAGTTCATCAGCATTGAAAACTTTAAAGGATTTTAAAATAATTATAATTATAATTTTTCTTTTTCAAATGAAACTTTGAATCATTGAAAAGACCACCATTGTCGAAAATAAAATGATTGTATTTATTATAATTTTTTGAAAAAATAAACCGTCAAACGAAACTTTGAGTCATTGATAAACTAACTTTATCAAAAATAAAATCCTCTTATTTACCGCTCTGCTGAGTCCACTTGCAAATCGCATGAAGCGAGTAGTTTAGCGGACGGAGGTGGGCTGGATCCAAACAACGCAAAACAAGGGGCCCCAACTGTATTGCGTTTGGGGTTGTCTACCACGGTTTACCATCTCCTTTTCTTCATCGTTATCTCACGCTGCTGTATTTCAAATCCCAAAAACAGTGGGTTGCTGCTTGCTTCCCAGCTGTTGGGATTTCAAGAAACAAATAACATAAAAGCCTGTCATTCGGCAACATATGGTGTAAGTTGAATCTCTTTCACTGCACATACATAGATTATATGGATTCCCACGTTATTGCACCAGATCTGGCATGTGATCAGGCGGAGTACTCGGACGATGACCACAACCCTCCAAAATCATGTTCTGATCAGAAGCAGCAGGTCCTGTGCCAACTAATAACTCCCCTATGGTCTTTATCTGCCACAACAACATATTTGTTTCATAACATTAGCTAATTGTCTGTATATTCGATTTACAGGGTTACTGGTAGATATTGATTCTGATCTAATTGATTGGATTTGCATTGCAGATTAAGTGTTTTGTGTTTTGCATGCGCTCAACCTCGGTGGGAGAGCGAGAGGAATTTCAGTATAGAAGATATGGTGCCCTTCAACGACATCAAGAACAAATCATCATCAGTTATAACAGGAGATTTGATGACTGAAAATGACAAGGGAGGCAAAAGCCAAAAGACGCGGAAGAACATGGGAAGGGTAATCTATCACAGGCCACCTCCTGTGCTTCTTTCCGCTTGAAAGAATCAAGCGCCGCACAGACGTTTCACCCTGCTTTCTAGGGTTGGGGTGGATATTTTAGAGTTGAAAGTTGTTTAAGGCTCCGGATTTGAATCTGGTATTCATCGTTCTGACAACGCCTCTGGATTTGAATCTGGTATTCATCATTCTGACAACGCCTCTTCTTGACTGAAGAACATTATCCTGTCTTTTCGTTGTGGTTGAGATTTGTAATATCATTGGTGTGTATATATATATATTGGAGAACGGTTTTAGCTGTAAATGATATGGAGCACATGTCACAAAACGCAGATGCCACATTATCCTGTCTTTTCGTTGTGGTTGAGATTTGTAATATCATTGGTGTGTATATATATATATTGGAGAACGGTTTTAGCTGTAAATGATATGGAGCACATGTCACAAAACGCAGATGCCACGAAACACAGGACATTATTAGATTTAAGCACATGCCACAAAACACACGGGAGCATTGACTTAACGTTCTACACTGCCATTAACAGGGAGCCAACAATCTCCCCCCAACACGAGCCTAGTGTGTTTCGAACTCCGAGACCTCTAGCTCTGATACCACTTGTTAGAGTCACGATTGCCGTTACACCAAAACCCCCAGGTGTTAATAAACAGACACAAATCGTTAGATTTAAACACATGCCACATAACACACAGGGAGTGTTGACCTTCTACACTGTTACAGGGAGCCAACATATAATTGTTTGAGTTAACATTAAACAAAAGTATATTTCTATCCAATACTCATTATTTTGCAACAGTATATTTTTGTCAATGCTTATGAATCGAGAGTGATTTTAAAAGTCACCATTTTGATGAATGCCTTACAATCAGTTTACTTCGGGAGCTGTTAGTCCAATTTCCATTGACGAAGTTATTTTCACAAGTCAATTGACGCATCAGTCACCTCCAATACCTTTCAGATTCCTTGCTTATTGTTTTCACATTGCTAGTCCACATAACCTTTGGATGTGGCTTTTCTTTTTAATAATGGGAGATTTTTATTTTTATTAAAATTAATATAGATTTATTTTAAGTTTGGATTTAATATGAGTTTAGAGATGTAATTTCTTCCACACGTAATTTTTGGTTGTGGTTTTTTTTTATAATTGTGAAATTTTTATTTTTATTAAAATTAATATAAATTTATTTTAAGTTTTGATTTAATATGAGTTTAGAGATTAAATTTTTTCACATGTGTAATACCCCAGGAAAAATGTAAATATTTGAATTCACTGTGGTTAAAACCGAATATGACATTATTAAAGTGTTTTTGAATTTAACAGCACTGAATATGACATTATTAAAGTGTTTTGGAATTTAACAGCATTGTTATTATTATTAATATTATTTTTAATATGATGGAAAAGGATCTTTTGGAAATGCTGGCAACTTCTGAGAGGGAAGTTGGAGAAAACAGTTGCAGTGAACTGCAACCCTAACCACCTCCTCTAACTGGGAAGGTTCCCGGAGGTGGGGGGGGGGGGAAGGGGGTTGGTCTGGGCTGGGAGGACAGGCAGACAACAAAAAAAAAAAAAAACTCCAAGAGAAGGGAGGTGGCTATGTCTGGTGATGATCAGATAGCCTTGCTCGAGGTGCGAGCAGCTTGCTGAGATTGAGGTCTGGCAAGAAGCAAGGGGGGAGATTCTGGTCCTGAAGGACGAATCTCGTGGTCGGGCGGATGATAGAAGACAAACCCAGTTTTGGGTGGTTGGTTGTTTTTTTTAAAAGGAGAAGGATCTATACACAGTTTCAGAAATTCCAGTTCTCATTCCTCCAGGTTATTGCCGGAAAACGACATTTCAATCAGAGGAACACCAGGTATGAGGCAGTTCTCTTGTACTGATATTAATAGGTAGCTTATAAGGGCAGTTTAATTCCTGTTCCTGTTATAATATAGAGGAGGATGAAAGAAGATTAAACTGGGAAATCCTGCTAGAGTAAAACCTAGTGGCAGAACTGTACATGGGTTTGTTGTTTTCTGTTCTTTTTATTTGAAGGAAACCCTATTCTTTTATTCATAAAGAGAACTGTTCTTTTATTTATAAAGGAAAAGCCCATATAACTCAGGGAGTCGTTATGAGCGGAACTGTCAGGGAACCTTCTAAAAGAGCCATAGAAAAAGACAACAAAAAGAAGAAACAGATATATATAACTGCATAAAATAGCAGAGAATGCATTGTACAAAATAAAAAAAAAAACAAATATACATAATTGCTTAAATATCAGAGAATATGACAGTTAACGCTCTCTGTCCAGTTTTCATTTAATCTTTGATAATATGGAAAACAAGGTGTAGATTCATTATTGGAACTCGAAGCCATGTACAAGTAATCCAGTTATATCCAATTCACCAAAAACATCAAGACAAGAATTGCTAGGGTACCTTGGCCTCGGGCTGGGACGAACATTTTAATCATGCTGTAGACAGAACCGTGACCAATGCATGCACATATCATGCTGTAGAAAAAACTGTGACCAATGCATGCACATATCATGCTGTAGACAGAACTGTGGTGAACGCATGCATATAATATATATATACGGCCAAACATGCGAGCATCGATGTTTTTCATTACACACAAGCAAGTAATAAATTATGATAGTAAGAACCGGCAAGGTCGTAGGAGGACCCCTGTAACTTGTATAAATATAACCTGTAGCAAGGATTCATGCAAGCAACCTCGCCCAATCCGATGAAATTGGGACATAAATTATAAAGAGTAGGGGTTACCCTTTTCTATTTCTGAATTAATGCGATGAGTTCAACAGAAATTACAACTGATAAAACTAGAGCTTAAATTCATTATACTGACAATATAGAATCACGCACAGCAAGGAAATAAACCAAATAGACTGCAAAGTGTATATATTGCTGAGCAATCCCCATGTTTACATAGATAACAACCAAGGGAAATAAGAGCAGTGTCTGTAGCTTAAACAAGAGCCGAATGATAGTTTGCTCGAACAAAATTTAGGGTTACACATTAACAGTAAGGGGGAGCAGCGTGCTAACGCTCAACCCAGCAGCCATAAACCTCACAATGCATGTACAGGGAAAAATTTATATCGGTCTTAAACCACATAACCTCAAACTGAGGCAATAAATGGCGTAACATTATTACAAGGCCTCTGTACAGGCTAGTATGATGCAGAATATTGAAATGAGACTAAAACACAATAATAACCCCGAAATGTATGTTTGCAGACGAAACCCTTTACTGGGTTGTAGATTGTAGGGTATGGCCCCAGAGAAGCAGAGCCGAACGAAAGAAAAACTCCTCAAGTAGGGACGGGTAACCCGACCTGGCAAGGAAACGTTCAGACAGTCATTTGAATTATAACCAGTAATCCTTCCACCTTGATTCCAAACGACAGAGGCGTAGAGGAACGAACTTACCTGTGAAGATCTGCGCATCCATGCCTGAGACGGGGAGAACTAGCTACCACCATCGACAACGTAGCATGGTTACGGTAAATAGAACCTGCAATACAAAGCCCAACAGGTGATTAACAGTAGTTAAGTGTTATCGGAGCATATAGGGTGAAAACAAAATTGGTGGGAAAAATAATAACAGTGGAAACAAAATTAACCAGACCTGTTAGGAAGGAAATCTGCCAAATCTCTGCTGGAAGATCGCCGGTAGAGGGCAAGAATGCCTCAGGCCTGCTAACTCACGAGCAGCGGAACTCTCCCGAGAGCCAAGACCAAATGAACCAAATGAGCTCCAACCCCGGTGGTAAGAAACTGATAGATTGTAAGGAGCAAGGTTAGCCGTCCGATGGGATAGACAGAGTTTTCCACCTTCGATCAGTTTAGGAATCCCGAGGAGAGCCATATCGCTGCAGGTTCAATACATTTGACAGTACCGTGTAGTTATGTCTCGGGGATAATGTTGAGCCAACCCCGAGGTGATGGCTGATGTGTCCAGCTCTGAGCGCGTTACCAATTAATATCAGTACAGAAAGCGCTGTCACAAGTACTCCCCCGCATTAAAGGTAAACCAGACCCCGTATGTAGCGGAGGTGGCATAGTAAATGTTATTTTGATTAAACCGCTGGGTAAGAACTTTAAACTTTAGCGTAATTTTTTTTTTGTTTGGCTGTGGGGATGTGACAACATGCTAAAATGTAAAATATAATGTATTATTTTTCATTGTTTAAATTATATTTTTAAATGTTAAATAAAGTATACATAATAACAAATAAATATATTAACCATTAAAAATTAATTTCTTCATGATATCTTTATAATTTTTTTAAAATGATATATAATGTATAAGCAATTGATCTTAAAATATTCTATATAACATGTACATCTAAACATTTTATGATGCAAATTAAAATGTTTTTTTATTATTAACATATTTTTAAGTATTAAAATATTTTATCAATAACCAAATTATAAAATTTAAACATATTAGTCACATTTTTTTTTACTTATAATTACTTCACAACATATTCATTTTACATTTTTAAAAATTCATAGATTTATATTGTTAAATTTTATTGGTACCATGAAAGGGAATAATGGATTACACGGAACAAGCCAATCACTTTGTCGGACAAGAAACTCTAGATCATTTGGAAACAAACTTGTGAATCAATGTCATTTTACTACCTGAATTCTTTCCTTGTTTGCGTTGTTTTTTAATATAATATAATATATATATATATTTTTAATTATTTAAGTAAAATTTAGGTTTGGAATAATGTCAAGTTACTCTAAACATCTTATAAAATAGTTTATTTTTGTTATAAGTGATTATTATTTTCAACATTTCTTTTAGTTATAAAATTTAAACTTGAAATTTAATAAATAAATTTAAAATCCAGAGAAATCAATTCTATGAATGACTTAAAGTTTAAGCACATATTTTAGTTAAAAAATCCTTTAACTTTCTAAAATAGTTAAGATTAAAAAGTTATTGATGATGATGATAGTGGTTAACGTCCACTGAGACCAAATTGGTCTATCGGACCTATAATTTTCTTAGTTTTTAATTGTTTGGCTCCTCGTCTTTCTTGGCGAGATTGGTGTTGTAGCTTTCTTTTTTTCTCTATGGTCTTCCAACTTCCTTTATCTTGCATCTCCTTCATCTCTTCTGGTTCTTGGGACATTGGTGTCTTAGCTTCATGATCTATTGTGTTCGTCCTTTTGAAGATAGTCGGAGAAGAAGTTTGGTCTAGGAGATCTACTTTGCTGTTAAATGAAGATTTATTTTGTGCGGTATTCGAATCCTCATAATTGTTGATGCTTGAGGGGTTGTTGAGTTCACTTTTTTATTGTTGGGCAGGGCTTTCTCCCTGCTTGTTTTGAGAGTTGTTTCTTTATTGTCCAATTTCTTGTGATTCAAAGTTTTCTCTAAAGTATTCTTGTTTGATGACAGTGTAGTGTTCTTTTTGTGATCCTTCCCACCATGTAGATTTGTGGTGGTTTTTTCTGGGAGGCTTTTGGGAATTTTTTTGCTAGATGGCTTGTCTCAAAGCAGGATCCACATCTGAAGAGGACACTTTCATAATCGAGTTTCTGGTTCCACACATAGTCTTTACTTGTTAGACTTATTTCAGCTTAGAATCCGGCGGTGAAGTCCATTTCCACACAGATGCGTGCATAGGTGGTTCTTACATATTCCTCTATTTCTGGGCACCTGCAGTAAAATTTCCCAATTGCATTTCCAATGGCTTTTAGCAAGGAAGGATTCTAGAGATGCAAGGGTAGGCTTGGCAATCTCACCCAAGCAAAACAAGGAAGTGGATATGGGTAAATGCAAAACAATATCGAGACATTTTAAGGCATATGCTTGCTCGCCTTAAATGGGAACAAAGAAGAAGAAAAATTTTCCAAAGAGAGAAAATAAATAAGAGCAGCAAACATAAAGAAGAGTCAACCATTTTTAGGCCCACATATACACCTCTTATTTGGTCATTGGATCTCTACACCCAAGAGTTGATGAAGGCCAAGACAAGGAAGGAGATTTTGAAAGCCGAAGAACAGGAAAGGGGCCGCAAAATTTCAGAGATCACATTTGCAAATTGATGTTTAATGGAAGATAATAGAATTTTAAAAGAACATGTAACAATGTTACAAGAGGCTCTAGAGATAGGAAAACAAGAGTGGTAGAGCATGAAAACAACGTGGCAAACCATGAAAGAATCAAAAGAAACAAACAAGGATGTGATAATTTCCAAAGAAAGTCAGGTAGATACACAAGTATCTTAGTAAATAGAAATTTCAAAAGAGAAGGAAAAAAAGAAATATAGGAAAGACGATCCAAAAGAAATCAAAGCTAGAGCTGAAGACACTAATGGTTACATAAGGACAAAGGAAGAAGAATATGCAAGTGCTTGTAGAGCACATGAAAGAGAACAAAAAGAAAGAAATGACATGGAAACAAACTTTATTATCAAGGGAATAAGATATTATGGGAAGAATGAAACTACTCTCAATTTGACAAGAGACTTTCTGAAAGAGAAACTACATTGAAAAGGGAAAATTTTTCAAGCAGGGAGGATGGGGAAATATGTGAAGAGAGACCTCGACCCATAAAAGTCACCATGGAAAGTGTGCAAGACAAACACCATCTCTTGGGAAGAAAGAAACTCTTGAAAGGCTCACACTTCTTCCTAGATGAATATTTAACCAACAAGCAACAAGAGGAGAGAAGGGAAGAAGTGGAGAAAATTAGAGTAGCAAGAAATGAAGGGAGAAGGGCATGGTTGTACAATGGTAAAGCAGTTATTGTAGTGTGTGGGCCTCAGGGAAAAACAGAGCAGCAAGCTCGCAGTAAAGAAAAAAAAGAGAATTTGATAATAGGGAGGAAAACAACAAGATTAGTATGGATGAAAAGAGGTGAAGACTCAAATTTGACTCTTATGTGTCAAACTGCATAGCAGTCAAATCCTACCCCGACCTACCTAAGTTTAGTTTTTCGGAATTGTAGAGGTAACTCTTGGAGGAGGGGACTTGGGTTAGGGCCTATTGCAGAAGGTAGAAACATATTTGTCTCACGGAAACTCATGAACATGATGGTTGCAAAATTCCTATGTTTGATGGCTATTTGAAGTTAGCAATTTGGAATAAGGTAGTAGAAAATGGAAAAGGGTATGGGGGAATACTAGTTTTTGTGAAAGAAAAATAAGGTCGTCACATTCAGTTAATGGAAGAAGATGCAAATAAACAATATTTATGGTTCAAAATACCAGAGAATGAGAATCACATAAGAATTGCAACATGTTATTTTGCCCCTCAAGTCTAAAAACTTACAAAACTAAGGGGCTAGACAACAAGGATACATATGTAGCTTTAAAGAAAGATATTTCCACGTACTCTCAGCAGGGAGAAGTTTTTTTATTGGGAGATTTCAATGCTAGAACAACAAATCAACAAACTAGTATTCTTTGTTGAAAAGAGGATCACAATCCTATTTGGCTCACTGAAGAGAAGAATCCCCAATGGGTGAGGTGTTCAGAAGATGACAAAACTATTAATCATTTTGGAGAGGAGTTTCTTACACTATGCGGTGCTTTCAACTTAATTATTTGAAATGGTCTAGATAGATGCAAAAGGTTTGGGAAGTTCACTTGCAACACATACAATGGGGCAAGTGTGATTGACTATGTGATTTGTTCACAGAGCTTGATAGAAAAGATAGACAAAGTTAATATTGGAGAGCATATTTGGGACTTAAAATCAAACCATAACCCAATTTATATAAAGTTATCATGGTTAGAAGAAATACAAAATAGGAGGAAAACCCAATGCTCTCGGCAATCACTATCAAGGGGAAAAATTATTCTAACATAAGAAAATTGTACTATCTTCAAGACAATGTTAGAGAGATTAATTCAGAAGGATAAACTTGGATTCAAAAGCTTCAACAAACATGAGTTAACATATATAATTCAAAGTGCATTTGAGAAGTGAAAAAGAGAAAAAAAATAGGAAATTAGAATCAAATTGTTTTCCTTTAAACACTTGGTTTGATGAGGAATGCAAAATGATAAGGAGAACCTTGAAAAAGGCTAGCAAGGAGAAGATGAATGTAAAGATATCAGGAGATACTAAAAAGGAAAAAAAATGAATTCAAACAAATAAGGCGAGAAGAGTTAATATATCTAGGCAATAATAACCCAAACCTTTTCTAGTGGGAACTTCAATCAAGGAAGAAGAAAATAAAAAATAATATTACATACAATCAATGGTTTGAATATGTAAGACAACTCTATGAGAATGAATCAGAGGCAGAGTCTCCCCCCAGGATCAACACAACTACAAAGCTCTTCATGTTACAAGAGGTGGATATTGGAATTAAGAAGCTGAAAATAGGAAAGTCAAAGGACATGGTTGAAATTCAAGCAGAGTATCTAAAATGGGGTATGAACACTCTTGCACCGCACATCATGCAAATATTCAACGCCATAATTCAACAAGGATTCCCAAGAGACTGGACAACTAGCCTAGCAATACCCATTTTCAAAAGTGGAGACATTAATAATCCTTCCAATTATAGAACCATTATGATCAATCCTTTGTTTGCAAAACCTTTCAGCTGCATGCTAGAAAACAGAATCAGTAAGTGGGAAGAAGTAAAAGAAAAGAGGGAAAAAGGGTAAGCGGGTTTTAGGCCGAAGAATTCTACAGTGGATCATGGTATTACATTGAGACACACTATTGAAAAGGTTTGGGAGGACAAAGAAGAAGTATTTTTCTTCTTTGTTGACTTCAAAAAGGCACTTGAGACAATCCCTAGAGATAAGTTGTGGCGTAGAATGAAAGAACTTGAAATTCCTATACATTATAGACCCACTGTCCATAGACTTTATGAAGAGGTGAAAGTCCAAATTAGAACCTCAACATGTATTTTAGAAATATTTAGAAGTGACATTGGTGTCAAGCAAGGTTTCCCTCTATGCCCTACTCTCTTTGGTTTATATATTGATAATATGCAAGGTGGAGATTGTGTTCGGTTGGGGGAGTTTGTGATAAAGCTTCTTGTATATGTTGATGATCTTGCCATTGATTTCTAAATCGGTCCATGGATTGCAGACGCATCTATATGCCCTTAATCATTTTTGTAGAGCAGTGGCGATGCAAGTCAATACTAGCAAGCCAAAAATAATGATTTTCTCTAATAAAAGGAAGCAAAGCCAATGTACATTCTTCTTTGAAGGCAACATTCTTGAAGAAGTAAATGAGTAAAAGTACATCAGGATTGATTTCAACAACAAATTTAATTAGTAGCATTGCAGAAAGAAGAGAATTTTAGGACCATGGAAAGCATTATATGCTCTTCAAAACATATGTAGAGAGGCAAATTTATGGGATTGGAAAACCATTAAAGTAATTTTTGGACTCCTAGTTTGTTTAGTGATGCTATTTGGGTGTGAATTGTGGGCTAGCAACAACCCCATCTCAATATGGAAACAAATTGAGAAAATCCAAAAACGTTTGATCATGAGCAAGTTCAAAATAAAAAGTTCGGTACCTTATGAGATAATGTTATGTGAAACAGGGGAAACTTCCATCAAAGCAATTCCTATAGTGCAACTCATAAGATATCTAACAATAATTGAGCAAATGGGACTAGGTAGATGGCATAATGTTATTTTCAATGAAGGCATGGGTGAAAGAAAGAAAACATGGATGAGACAAAACCACCATGGATGCAAAAATGGAATATCTACCTCAATGCTTGTCCCACAAATAGCAAGGAGCTAAAGAATTTTGTTATGGAGAAGTTTCGTAAATGGGTATGGGGAAAAGAGTTGGATAGAAAGAAGAAGTATTGCATTGAGGAATTCAACCCTATGTGTGATCTACAAAAAAAGGCTCATTGGAGCTAGCATTCTGAGGAGGCCAAAGGTTCTTATTGCTCAATTAAGAATCAGCTCGCATCAACTTATGTGTGAAACAAGACGGTGGAAAAGGCCTAAATAAGCTCAGGAAGAACGATTGTGTACATTTTGCACGTGTGGGGCAGTAGAATTAGAAAAACATTTCATTTTGGAATGTGATGTGTTCAAAGGCATCAAGAAAGTTATGGGAATATGTTAGCATCGGCTTCTTGGCATTGTCTTTTCAACAAGGGGATTGTTGGAAGGTTGGGTCAACTCATCATCAATTTGAATAAGAAAATGATTGAATTGCAAAAGGTGAAAAGCAGGGAACCGATGGTCCCATAGACTATTTTTAGTCTCGTGGACGTTAAAATGTCATTTTGTTCTTTCATTTCATTCAAAACTCAGATTATCTACACTTTTGAGAAAATGGACTGATGAAACTTCGACTTGCCACCCTCATTCAGTGAACAAGGGGGTAATTTGAATACCTCTTATACAATGCGTGTGTGCGTATCAAATTTAAGTTTTGCTTACTATTTTTACACTGTGCGTGACACAATTTAATGCTAGGCACCCGTGCCATTTAGGTTGTGACAAGTTACAATTTTTTCTAAGAAGTTATGAAAATTCCTGTAAGATTTTGAAAAAATCTGGCAGAATTTTTTGGAAATCTAGATTTGGATTATCGCTATCAAACTTTAAAATATTGGATACTAAAGATTCTTGATAGTGTTAAATCCATTTCCACCATTAAAAAAATAATTTAAACACTCAAAATATTAAATTTCTTAAAATAATTAAATTAAATTTCAATATTAAAAAATGTCACTAATAATTATAGGTGTTTGAGTTACCATTCAGCTACCGTATATTTCTATAAACTACTCATCACTTGGCAACTGTATATTTCTGTACAATGCTCCATGATTCAAGACGGGTTTAAAAAGTCAGCATTCTGAAGAATGCGTTAGAATGAGTTAATGCTTTGCCTTAGTTGTTTATCAATTTTCCATTGATTAAGTGAATGCTTTGTTCGTCCACATAACCTGGGATGAGGTCTTTCTTTTTTTCCAAAATTGAGAAAGGCGTTGTTTAGCTAAGTTACAATTTTGTTAAGATTATTTAAAAAATTTAATTATCAGAAGGTTTGAATATTTTTATAGTGAAAATGGATTTATTAGTATGAAATTTTTTGGGTATCTAAATTATTGAAACTTGATCATTACACCTTGAATTTCAAAAAAAGAGTTGCTTTTCTCAAAATCTTACTAAAATTTCCATTTTGACATGGATATTTTCACCGTCCATACCTGATATAGCGGACTGCTTTTAGTTTTGATCACTTTCAGTGTGATGGTGCTCAATCGAAGCATCGCAAAAAAATGGGCCCATCGGTACTGCGTTTGCAGTTGTTCTCATTCACAGTTTACCATCTCTCCTTTTCTTGACTGTTGTCTCACGCTACTATATTTGGAAAACTGTGGATGGTTTCTTCCTCCCCAGCTATTGTGTACATAAAGAAAAAATTAGTAAGATGTCAAAACCGCATAAAGTCATCACATGAAACTTTGAACATGCACATGATCTGACTAAATAAATTGTTGATTAAAACGGTTTTGGATTTAGCTTTGCAAGAGTATATCCATCCTATTCGTCCTTAGGCTAACTTGCAGTCCTTTTTTTAATAGTTGATCAACGAATCTGATTCTTTTTTTAATAGTTGACATTGTGAAGAGAATTTGAGAAAATTTAGACATTTTCAACAACCGGTTTTAAATTTATATTTTTTCATATTTTTTACTACCTTTATCCACTCCATAGTAAGTAAGGAGTTTCCATCCACTCTATAGTAGGTAAGGAGTCTCCTATTATTTGAATCTTTGTTATAAATCAAAAAGTTTAGCCTTGTTATTTGAGTACCTATATAATTTAGTTGAGATTTTTATCTAGTGGTCATTAAAAAAAGATAGAATAGCTCTTTCCTCAGAGGAATCAACATCTGTAACTTCATCAAAATAGGCCCAAACCCTCTCTTTATCAATAACTTCAAGATGTATTGTTCATGCAGGGTTTAAATTGTCTTTCCACTTCATATTCTCAAGAATATTCATTCCATAAAAACACAAAGGATATTTTTTTTTTCAATAAAAAAGGTTGTCATTCCTCATTATCTAATCACCTAAAATGGCTAAAAATGGAAGAGCCTTCTAACTAGAGAAACATGGGTTAAGAATCCAATCTAATTTTTTTAGGAATTCTCCAGAGAGTTCCCTCCAGGCATTATTAATACCTCTCAAGATAGAAAGTACATATTTGTAGTGAAGAAATATGTGTTGCATCCCCATCACAAACAAGACATAAGGGACATCTACCAACTACCTCCTCGAAGAAATCCCTCATTAATATCTCTCAAGATAGAAATTACATATTTATAGTGAAGAAATATGTGTTGCATCCCCATCACAAACAAGACATAAAGGACATCTACCCAATACCTCCTCGAAGAAATCCCTCATGGGAACCCCGTTATTAACACCCAACCACATGAAAATTAGTGATCTCAATGGACAATTCAATTTCTAAATACTCTTGAACTACCGTATATTTCAAATTAAGGCTCCTCCTCTCTTAATGCCTCATAACCCAGTTTTGGACTATATATACCACCTATGGCATTCCTTCAAACTCATGGGAACCCTATTATTAACACCCAACCACGTGAAAATTAGTGATCTCAATCGACAATTGAATTTCCAAATACTCTTGAAGTACTGTATGTTTCAAATTAAAGCTCCTCATCTCTTAATACTTTATAACCAGTTTCAGAGTATATCTACCACCTATGGCATTCCTTCAAAGAGTGTCCTCGTCATCGTTGTAACATGATTGTGAATTAGAGTAGTATAGTAAGTATTCTAAACCTACCAATGTTCTCCCTCATTATAAAAACTAGATCACCTCTTAATGAGTGCTTTCATGTTTTGTCCTCCAATTGGATTGAGTAATATCACTCACCTAAGATAGATGAAAATACCTATATTTTTCAAAGCATCCACCATTTCTTTTGGGTAATCTAAAATGGTCTCACAACCAACCCTTGGGTCTTCCCCCACACTTACTTTGGTTATGCACCACACTTTCTAAAGAACAAAATCTCCAATGAGTGGAAAAGCATGTATGATTGCTTTTCAATTTGTAGAAACTTTGTGTAGATTTTTATTACATGTTTTAATCCACTCTGATCTATTTTTTTTTTATCACTTTAACCCACATTCCTTTACGTTCAATGATCCTCCATGTGCATTTTTCCACCAACGCTTTTGCAAAACAATAGAAATTTTTAAGTTCCCATCCATCTAACTCCTTAGGGACTATAATCTTATTCCACGCTACCCAAGGAAAAATTTTATTTGTATCATCCCCGCCCCACATAAATTTGAAAATCATCTTTCTTAATTTCTCTAAAATGCATTTAATAATGGCATATAGATATATCCAATATATTGGTATCACATGTTATTCTGGGATAGCTAAGGAAAGTTTCTCTTTGTATTTTACCCACCCCACAAAAATATGAAATTCATCTTTCTTACTTGCTCTAAAATAAATTTAATAATGAAATATAGGTATATCCAATATATCATATTGCTTCTATGAGAAATTTAGCCAATATCAATTTTTCCAATGTACTTATCAATCTATTACATCATAGAGTCAATATATTCTCCACTTTGGAAATCATCCACCCGAGTCTCGTTTAGTGTAATCATTTGGTTTCAATAAAAAACTGAGATTCTTAATCCCACCCTATCGATCACAACTATGTAGGAAAGAATTCCACTAAAAAATATGTTCTCCTCTCCCATATGTTCAAAAAGGAGATAGAATATTTTTCTATAGTGATCACAATACTCAATCCCAAACACAATAGAGATTCCATATTTCTTTTAACATCTTTGTCTATCTTCTTGAATCATCATAAAACAAAAGAATTCCATCAACAAATAATGTATTTTTTATATCTCATGATCCCCTTATCCTAATAGCTTTTAAAGAACCTACATTTTTTGGAGCATTTATCCCCATACTTAATACTTCAATAACCAACTAAGAGTGATGAAGAAAGTGGACATTCTTTTCTTAATCCTCTTCTTTTCCTAAAAAAATCGAAGACAATCCCATTTATTAAAACAATAAAGAAAATTGAAGTTACATGCTCATAACCTAGTTGACAAAACTTAAGTTAAAACCCACATGTAATCAAAAAAGTCCCAAATAAAACCAACTAACTATATCATATGCTTTCGATAAACCAACTTTGATTACCATGGCTACTAATTCATCAATTTGATATCCTCAGAAAAGCCGAACTATCTCAAGTATCTATCTCCCTCAAAAGAGACAAAATTACTCTTCATAAATAGATTTGGATCAAATCTCTTTCTTTATATGAGGCATATAAAAATTGACCTAAACTCTTCAAATATTTTTGCATTATTATTTTCCGGTATCAATGTAATGAATGTGGAATTAGAGAAGAAATAATTTTCTCAAAAATCCTTGAGTGTTCAAGGACCCTTATCGAATTCTCCTCAAATACGTCATAAAATCATTGAAAAAATCCTTCTGAAAACCATGCATACCCAATCTCTTATTTTTTTTAGAAGAAACAAATTCTTGTAATTCTTCTCTTTGAATAGGAGCAACAGGTTCCTTATTGCCCCCCTCTCAAACAAAATTTGGAAAAAAACTAGTCATCTCAAGAACATCCACAATTGTAGATTTTTTTTTCCTCCTTATAGATCCTCTTGAAGTGATAAACACCTTGTTTGGAAAAAATCTTGAATTGGAAAATTTATAAACCATCCCTTACATTTTAAAAATAGTATTAATGTTTCTTCTATGATTTTCAAATTGATGGAAAAAACTAGTCTTATCATCTGAGAGGAATGCCTATGTAATATAGTCCCTACATAAAATTCATTTATCCCTGTCTATGAAAAAATCAGAGGCCAGTCCATCCCTAACATCCACTCCAACCAGCATCATTGCTACTGGCATTAAACCCATCTTAATAAACCCAATATCAGCCTCATAAAAAATGGCCAGAACTTTTTTAATTTCCCTAAATATTCTAAGGTCCAAAACTCAATGGGTAAACTTGGAATTTTAACACACCAAGGACACATGTTTGTTTTCAGTGTTGTGTCAAACAAGGGAAACCATCTTTTAATAATAATCATAGTTGATCCCCGCTATCACACCAAACCCAAAACCTTCATTACATCATCTCCACATTACAAAATGAACCCCATCCACCCTCTTGAAAAGATGTAACAAGTAGGTGTATAATAAAGGATTGGCTCCCAATTAGTCTTTAACCACTCTTTCAATGAAACAGTTCTTGTCCTTATTCCCAAAAATCTTCCAACTAGCGTTGAGGAATCTATTTTCACAACATCATGTATACCCACATCATCACCAAGAACCATCTTAACTAGTGAATCGTTTCACTTAATATATATTTTTAGCTTTTTAAATCCCTTTGCTTTCCTTATATCACTATTTGAAACTCCTATATTACTTATGTAATGAAGGATATTTGGATGAGAAACCCCCTAAAATAGATTCCTTTAACTATCTTGCAAATAAAGCCCAAAACATCCTTAGGCACTAAACATTTAGGTGGCCCCCTTCGAAGCCACGAAATTCAGAGGTCATGGATATAAAGTCTACAAAAGACAATGAAGGAATAGGGCATGAAACCCACAAACCACAAACTTTCTTACACCACCCACTTTTCTCAGTTCTTCTATCTCGACTTTCACTCCATCTCTCACCTTGTCAAAGACAGAAATAGAAGAATAATGCCTATGAAATCCAATGTTTTCATAATCATGGGAATATTCTATATTTACTCAAGAAAAAGGAGTCAGTTTTTCATTCCATATGGAATCTAGGTACTATATCCCCGCAAAACCAATCCCAAACTATGAAGTTGGTATCTCGAGTTCCACATAATGTCATGAATAGTTCAATATCCAACTCTCTATAATGTGACATAGCCCTAAGTAATTTCTTTTTGACAAATTTTAAATCCAAATGTCAATCCCCTCTTGAGGGTATAGACTCTATTAAACCTCATGTAAATATCTTCTCATCCTCGAGAACCATAAATGGTATTAGGAAGCATAATCAACTATTATTTTTTACAAATTTTTCTTTTGAGTGTAAAATATATTTTCCAGATATATCAAGCTTTCTATAACTACCACTACTTTACCTTCTGAAAGAAGAAAAGTTGGAGCTAGTAGATAGTCAATAATATCCAACGGATTCAACTCAAACTCAAGTAGCTTCCATGCATGCACAATAGAGCACAACATTGTAATTAATCAAGATTCAACCTCTCCATTGCTAGATGGGACACCTATATTCATTTAGTCCCACAATGTTCATGTAGTCCCCAAAACCATTGTGAAGAACTACCCAATGGTAAGAAATAAAAAATGCCACTTATATTCATCTTTCTTGGGTCATAACTCTTCTTCTTAAATGGTCTTCAACTACCACAACAACATATTTGTTTGATAGGTGTACAAAGTTACTCATTTTGAATGTTTTATGTACAAGGTTACTCATGCTGGATGTTGACCGTCAAATTGAGTGGATTTGCATCACAATGTAAGTGTTTTGGTGTCATACATGCACATAGCCCCAATGGGAGAGCAAGGGGAAATTCAACATAAAATATGGGGTGTTCATCAATGACAACAAGAAATCATCATCATTTAAAAAATAATATTTGAATAGAGACAAAGACAATGCAAGCAAAAGCCAAAATAGGAAAAATAATATGGCAAGGGTAATCTATCATAGATTTCCTCATGTGATTCTTTCTCTTTGAGTCTCTTTTCCCAATTTTCTTAGGTTAAGATAAATACTTTAGAAGAAGTTACACTTGTTCAAAGCTTCAAATTTGAATCTAGATAAGTCATCATTGTGACAATGCTTCTTCTTGATTGAACATGGTCTCCATTGTTTCACATCAATTAGGTAGTTTTTCTCACCCAACAAATTTGGAATTGCGAATAATTCCCATCTATTGTAAAGTAATGGGAATTGTAGGCTATCTATACATACAACAAATTTATTATTGAATGATATGTCTTTTGTTCTTGCAATCAAAACTTAGGTCAATGATATTTTTTGAAGTAAATAATGGCTGCAGAAAAGTAAATAATAACTATAAAAATTAACCACAAAAAATTATATTGCCTTCAACCTATATTTATACATATGTTATGCAAGGCAATAAAATCACTACTTATTTCATTTTTTCACTTCTCGATAAATTAATTTGGTTTACTAAAGATGTTGAAAGCTAAATAATAAAAGCACATGTTGAACAGAACAGAACTCATCAAAGATGAGTTAGAATGGAGTTGAAGAATAACATTTTTGAATATTTTGGTCATAGTTGAGAATTGTAATTTCTAATAAAATATTTGAAAATATATTAGGCTTTGAAAATTTATTAAACTGGAGGTTGATTATTCAACCAGACCTCCCACTCAAAAAATGCCCTGATTTATAGTTCACCTTATTAGTCCCTGCCTGGGACTAATAGCGATCGATTGAGCGTTGACGGCATATTAATCCTCTGTTTGACCGAAAAAAATTGATGTGCATCACAACTTTAACCAAAGTTTTCATATTAGAAAATAATATAAAATTTATTACGTATTTTCTGATTGGACAATAAAGTTGAGGGTCTTATTGCGGGCTTCGCAGCTTTCAAGAAGCTCATGTTCGGGTAAAAATAAGATATCCAAAGTTTGCCGAGCTGAACATTTCATCGAAAGCACAATTTAGTTTGTCCTAAGTTTTTGGTACCTATTCCCCGTGTCCGGCATGCAGTGCACTGCATCCTGCAAGTGCCAGATGTTTGCATACGGTTGAAGTGTGCCAGATGTTTGGTGGTCTAGAAATGATTTCACCGGAGTAAGTTCGAGGAGCAGAGTGCAATTTGACAGCCTTTCCACTTCAATTAGTGTTCTGGTATGCGTTATTCTTTCACAATATTCACGTATAATTTGCCTGTCTAGGCTCTATGCATTGTGCTTTGCAATTCCATGGCGGCACTCCGCTTTTGCTGCATAGAGAGGCCTTATCTTCTACATTTGATTAGTTTTTGGTGAATTTTGTGTCACCATCGAACCATAGTTGCACTGTGCAGTCTTCGAAATTTGTTGAGGTTTGAAGGTGTTACGTCGACGACCAACCTACTCAGGTAACTTGCCACTACTCGCTTAACAATTTTTTTGCATTGTATTTCTTCGAGTTTGTTTTTTAAGTTAAGACAATGCCACTGTTCTATAGCAGGCCAAACTACCCCGTGGCGAAGGAGTTCTCGTTGCTGCTCGTTTTTGAGGAGCTGGCCCCATACTGCTAGTAATTTCTTGTTTTATTTTCTTCTAATCAATGAAACTCGCTTCAATGAGCTTGCTTCTCCATATTTTCTTATGGGTTCCACTTTTTTGCAAGTTATGCCTACTGACCTCCGAGGTCAACCGACGGTTCTCCTTGATATCCTTGATTTCTCCAGGTGCTTTCTCCTTTCTCCTGTTCGCCTGTTACAATTGGTGGTTAGGGGTTTTAGATGAGGGTTTCTTATTTTGAAAACATGAATATAATTTACATAATATTTAAATTATTTTCGTCTGTAAAGGATTTATAATTCTTACATAATTTTGACAATGCATGCTTAAATTATCCTTTTCCTGTAAAGGGTTTATAATTTCTTATGGATTTTGATAATTTTTAAATTATCCTTCGCCTGTAAAGGGTTTATAATTTCTTACATATTTTGATCATGTTTAAATTATCCTCACTTGTAAAGGGGTTTCTAGTTTCTTTCGTTAATTATACCCAACATAAGGTAATGACTTGTTTGTGGAGTTCTGCGCATTTATATATAAGAATTTAGTTTTTCGATAGAGTGTTAGGGGTAATAATTTAAAGAATGCACATAAAATAAAGTGAATTTCAGAGTCACAACATGGAATTTTTGCAGTGTTGAATTTAATGGAAATTGTGAGTTCCGAGGCTCTTGTATCCAATCATATGAGATCCAACCTCACACATATTTATATTGAGAATTAGACACCATCGCATTCTTTGTTTAAGAAGAAATGATTAGTGAATTGTTTTCAATCTCCAAAGGTTCATGCTATTAGTTTTAATATGCGAATAGGTATGTCGTTAAGTCTAGTTGGAGACGCCTCCGCCTCTGTTCCTAGTGCGCTAGCTCCCTTTGTATCTGCCTATTACCACGCTGAGGGTGGCTATTGATCCCGAAGTGGCTCTGCTCCTAATAAAGGTGTAAATGAAATTTGAGAAAATAACTTATTACTATATTGTTTCTGATTGTGCCCACATGAAGACAGGTGCAAGTCACAATAACTGTTCATTTTACAAAATTTCTTAATGACCAATCTTTTCCATGTACTACAAAACCACTGTTTATAGTTCTTACCATAGTCAAACAAGATATAACATAATAGTGTTAAGACTTGAGGACTTACATTATCTTTGTACTGCTGTTTAATATTGTTTCATATCGACATCATTTTCTGTTATGTGGCTACTTTCTGCTCTTCCAATAAACAGCATCTATAACAGAACGGAGCTTGCCTGGTACCTCTAGGTAAACAGCAGTAGATCAGAGCACACCTGTCATGGAAACATCCAAGAAAATAATGTGAGTAATGTTATGTCTACTTTATAACATAAACAAAGGCTTTGTAAGAAGGCCATATTAATCCTGTGACCGTTAGGATACAAGGTACGATTGTGCACAAAGCTGATATAGGTGTACCCCCAGTAAACAAACAGTGGTTACAGGGAGCTGGAGAGCATTAGGAAATACGTCATGGAGAGATGTATATGAGAAAGAAAATCGGTCTTGACGAAGACAAGACTGATAGATTTTGAATTCAAGAGTTTCATATACCAAATTGTTTGTATATATACTATTTCTTGAAATTGAAATTACTGTGAGCTGACTGTTAAATGGCAGGCCTAATAGGAATGCTTGGGGTGGGGGTTTCGGGTTGTGGATACAGTATAAAATAAATCAAAGGATATGGAGTAATCCTTGTAGTATATTAAACACATATAACCACAGCTTAGCCATTTTATGTAAATTCTGTTTTGAATTTTTGGATTACTTATAGATGTTCAAACTAATATTTCTTTCCAACTGTAATCTAGAAATTTATTTTATTGAGGCAGTTTCTCGTGCTTGTGATATAGCTTGATTCCTGTTTGTGTTTTTCCAAATTGGGTCATTTTCAAAGATTGAGGCAGTTTCAGTTGGCCTGTGCATTATTGTAATTTATTATATGCTTCCCCCAATTATTCCTATCTTCTACCTAGATCAATATTGAAAAGAAAACCTATAGCAATCATTCACAGCTCCCCTTTGCCTTTTGTGAGGTCCAGTATCACTTAGCAACTCGTTGAAATCTAGCAATTCAGACATCTCCAGAGATTGAGGAGAAATTTCTGCATGCATTTCAGTAGTCACATTTTCGATTCCTGACATTTGATTGGCAACTTCTACAGTAGTTATTTTATCTGAATCACATGATCCTGAAGGTATTGACATGAACTTCTCTTCTTGCAACTTATTATCAGCAGTCACATTTTCGATGGCTGACATTTCAGCGACAACTTCTACATTAGTTATTTTATCTGAATCACATGATCCTGAAGTTATTGAAATGAACTTCTCTTCTTGCAATTTATTATCCGCAGTCACATTTTCGATGGCTGACATTTCAGTGACAACTTCTGCACTAGTTATTTTATCTGAATCACCTGCTCGTGAAGGTATTGACATCAACTTCTCTTCCTGCAACTTATTATACAATTCCCTGATGCGAGACAATTTTACTTTGTCATATTCTTTGATTTTGGCAGTGAGATTCCTGATGTCTTCTATATTACCCACATTTTTTCCGAGACCAATTATTTGACCTAAATTGCCTGATCCACCAGCTATCACCTTGCCCTTCTTCTTTTCGAAATTATTAAACAAGTTTCTGACATATTCTATGGAATCCAGCATCCTTGTTCGATGATCCCTTTTTCTACTTTGGTAATCATGGGTGACTGGCATATTAGAGAGTTCTTCTTTGATTTTGGCAATGAGATTCCTGATGTCTTCTATATTACCCATATTTTCTCCACGACCAATTATTTGACCTAAATCGCCTGATCCACTAGAGAGTTCTTCTTTGATTTTGGGAATGAGATTCCTGATGTCTTCTATATTACCCACATTTTTTCCACGACCAATTATTTGACCTAAATTGCCTGATCCACCAGCTATCGCCTTGCCCTTCTCCTTTTCGAAATTACTAAAACAGTTCGAGACATAAGAGATCTCTGGTTCTATATTCGACTTTTGAAGCACAACACTTTCATCGGGTATTTTATCAGAATCACCAACTCCACTCATGCTCGCCTTTCCTTTCTCCACTGGGGAACTACGCCCCTCCATTAAACAAGATTGTTTCGACTCAGGAATACTCTCAACTCCTGCTCCCGTGAGTTTCGTGTATTTCGACTTTTCATCGCCTGACAAATCGAAAACAAGCTTTTCACCGGTAGAACTCGAGAGATGGTCGGAAGAAGATGAACCTGCGGCCATATTTCTCGAAACTGATGGTGATTTCTTCTGTAACTTGTTCGAAATTGCCCGGCGCCGTCGCAGAATATCAGAAATAACGATGCGAGAACCATCCTTCAACCTACGAAGTCTTGGTTAAGATATGACATAAAAAAAGAGAAAACACGATTAAATACCGATTAAATATTTATTCGTGAGATTAAATTGAAATTAGTTTCAAGTGGGTTGGGTTTCCAGGCTGAATGGTAAAATTATTTGGTCCACCTTATTATTAGGATTGGGTAACAATAAGGACCATTTCTATAACACTTCGGTACTAAATTATGGATATTAGTTTATGCCAGCGTAGAGCAATTTTAGTTTGATTTTTCTTTGATAGTAATCATAATTAATTATAATTATAATTATAAATATATTTTTTAATTATATATATATATATTTTTATGTAATTTTACCAAGTCAAAATGTTTATGACACATTAAAACATTTCATTTATACATTTTTGTTTTCAAATTTAATTTAAAAACTGTTATAAAATAAAATTAAAAATACCTCTCTGTAGATTGCAATTTAGGATGGATCTAAACTAGTAGAATATATATATATATATATATATATATATATATATATATATATATTCTTTAGGCACATGGTATTGGTGTACATTTGTTATATGAGACTAGTAGAATATATATATATATATATATATATATATTCTTTGCGCACATGGTATTGGTGTAAATTTGTTATATGTGTGACCAAATCAAATTAAAATCAAGTATTTGCAGTATTTAGACCTCTTCATGTTTTTAAAATGTTACATAGGGACTCAAATGAATTATAGGTGTTTGGGCAAATCGTATTGATAGGAAAACCTATTTACTTTTTTTTTACCTATATTCTATTTTAGTTAATATTATCTTTTTAATTTTATATAATTAGGAGTCAGAAAATTCACATGAGAGGTTAGGATAGGACATTAAAATAGGTTAGGACTCACAATGCATCTCAATAGAATAAAATATTTATAAAATATTTGATTTGAAAATAGGTTATGGTTTTTGTGCATGTGGTATTGATAAGCTATGGTGGGTCATGGTATTATAACAAAGCCATTTTACAATTCAGTCCAGCTCCTGCTTGATGCAATCCATTTGCTGTTAGCTAACTTGCAATTTCCACTCACAATTGTATTGTGTTGTCCTGCAGACCCCGGCAGGGACTACCGCCACGGCAGTGGCTCCTTGTTATTTATGATCCTTTAACCTCCCTTGGCTATAGGGCCCAACATGTTATGAAACGGAGAAAGTAATAAAACCCACTAAATAGCTTACTTACCATCTTTTAACCTTCAATAAAGAAATATAAGACATAAGTCTATTTTTATAAGCTTTTGTAAGAATGTGAATTGAACAAATTTGGAGAATTAAGATTGGACGATCTGACCTGGTTTTTTTGATGTGGCACTCTGACATGGAAATAATGATGTGGAATCCAAATTCAAAACACATTTTTTAGCTTATAGTTCATTATATGGTGATTACCTGGCATCTAGATTTCAACTATTTTTATTTTTCGGATATCGATTTTTCTTTTAAATTGTCTTTTCCCATATATTCTAGATTTCTAAATCCTGAATATTTGGAAGTTATTTTAAATAGTTTGGGAAATGTTATAAAATTCAAAAATTTGTCGGTTACTAAATTTTTCAACCAACGTTCAATTCGCTCACGTTATGAGGAAGTTAATTCTGTTCAAACAAAATCTTCCCAAGATAATTTTTTCACTATCTCGAGCCTTTCCCATGAAACCATGTTTTTAACTGCTTAAAAGAAAATGGTAGCCCGAACCCTATGTGCATATTGGAGTCTGGGTAGAAAGTGAATTTGATTTAATGTAATTTTGATTTTAAGGTTATTATTAGTTTTGATAAGAATATTGGAGTCTGGTAGAAAGTGAATTTGATTTAATGTAATTTTGATTTTAAGGTTACTATTAGTTTTGATAAGAATTAAAATTTCTTTTGAATAATCCATAATGAAATAGAATAACGGAAATAGATTAATGTGAAACCAATTTGATGAAGAAAACTTAAATTTTATCTCATTTTTATTTTAAATACAATGTAAAATATTGGGCTTAAAGGTTCCTAGACTGGTGGTATATTTGTAGGTTGATTAAAAAAAAGGAAGTTTTTCTAATGAGATGAAGTTGATGCTCATACACTTAAAAGGAATTAAGAAGTCAAATATTCATGTGGTTTCTATAAGACCAACAATTGTACCTTATTATGATATCATATGTTGGATAATCTCTCATAGACATTAAAACATATACAATTATTAAAGTCACCAAATAGTATTGGTAATGAACTTTGTGAGTTGTTCATCCCTAGACCAACTGACAATCCATCTTTTAACAATTCATCAATGAGATGCATTTACACATTTGACATTAGGAATGTAATTTGAGAAAAAATGGAACTCCTCAAAGATTAGTCTTGAATTTGTAGTTTTCATATTTCTCAACAACTTCATCCACTCTAGAGTAAATAATAAGTCTCTCATAATTTTAATCTCGTGTATCCCCTTTTCAAGAGCCAAACTTAGAATCAATTTTAAGGCAACAGGTTCACTCTTGTTATTTGAGCATCTACTTAAGTTAATTCAAAATTTTATCCAACAATCATGAGAAATATATAGAGTTACTCCAATTCTTCCCTCTGGAGGATCATCTTTTGCAGCCCATCAAAATACGTTCAAACCCCCTCCTTATCACTAATATATAGAGTTACTCCAATTCCTCCCTCGGGAGGATCATCTTTTGCAGCCCATCAAAATAAGTTCAAACCCCCTCCTTATCACTGAATTCTAGATGTATCATTCATGCCAGGCTTATATTGCCTTCTTGCTTAACATGTTTAAGGGTATTGATCCCTTGAATAGATTAAAGTAAAGGAGATTTTGTTTTCCAATTGAAAATGTTGTCATTTCTAACTAGCACAATACCCCAAATCACTATAAATAGAACATCTTCATAACCAGAGAAAAATGGGTTAAAAGGGTTTTTGGTGGGTTATTTGCGAGGAGCTTAGGGGTAATTTTGTAAAATTTTCTAAGCACCACAGGTGTGGTTTTCAGTAGCTTCTTTCCAACAGACAGTGCAATTTTCTAAGGCAGCGCATGGCATCATTGGAGTAGTAGCTTCTTTCCAACAGACAATGCAATTTTCTAAGGCAGTGCAAGGCATCATTGGAGTAGTTGATTCTATCATATGGGCTTGTTATTTTATCACTTGGGTTTTGTCATGATTTCCATTGAGGAAAACCCAGGTGCACTCCTTCCACACTATTGTTCTATTGCTCCAATTACTTAATACAATGGCTCAGCTGGTTATCATTTCTCGAGTTTACATGGGTATTCACTGAGTGTTTAAAATTCCTTTTGTTGTATTTATTGTTTTCTTTGCATATCTTTGTTTTTCCTAATTAAGAACATTACATTATAGCAATGGCACAAACATTTGACTTCTTAATTTCTTTTAAGTGTATAAGCATTTTTTTAATCAACCCATAAATATACCACCAAGAAACCTTAAGCCCTATACTTTGCATTGTATCGAAAAACAAAGATGAGATAAGGCACAAATGGGGAGGTTAATTAGTCAACATAACTATTATGAGATTTTCAAAGTGGAATGCCTCTCAAAAAATATTAAACTAAAGGATGTGCAAGAATATTTTTATAGGAAGATGAGTGTTCAATCCAACAACATCACAAAGATTTGCTCAAATTCTCTAGTAGAATACAAATTTAGCTTGAAGAGCATAATAATGCTTAGAATGATTTTGTTCAGATCAAACTTTAGGATAGAAAAATTAAAAGAGGACCTTATAACATCCTTAAGACAATTGAAAAAGAAAGGCTTCAATGCAAAGTATCTTTAGATACAAGGACCAACAAGTATGCACACATTAATGAATAGATTAAAAAAACAAGTATGCTCAAAATTTTAAGATGCTATAATGTATCTAATTGAAAATTGTTGAATTCACAATTATACTTGGGTGAATCGGTATCATACAATTTTTTACTTATTTAAAATATTCAAACACTATGAAATCAAACCCATAAGCAAAACATAGAACACAAGATTTTAATTGATTAATCTTTTAAATCGTGAAATAAGCATGATCTTAAAAACAATCATTTCATAGATCATCTCATATAAATGGACTACATGTTCGGTGAGCATGAATCTAGATTATATCTACCATTCAGTGTCGAAGGAGCCTATCATAGCCTATAAGGAATACTCATTATTCCCTCTTTATCGAATCAAAATTGTTGTTAAATCCAAAAAAAAATTATTTGAAAATAAAAATTCATCAGTATTGAAAATTTTACTTATAAAACTTTAACGGATTTTAAAATAATTATAATTATAATTTTTCTTTTTCAAATAAAACTTTAACGGATTTTAAAATAACTATAATTATAATTTTTCTTTTTCAAATGAAACTTTGAATCATTGAAAAGACCACCATGGTCGAAAATACAATGATTGTATTTATTATAATTTTTTGAAAAGATAAAGCGTCAAACGAAACTTTGAATCATTGATAAACGTAAAATCATCTTATTTACCGCTCTGCTGAGTCCACTTGCAAATCGCATGAAGCGAGTAGTTTAGTGGACGGAGGTGGGCTGGATCCAAACAACGCAAAACAAGGGGCCCTAACTGTATTGCGTTTGGGGTTGTCTACCACGGTTTACCATCTCCTTTGCTTCATCGTTATCTCACGCTGCTGTATTTCAAATCCCAAAAACAGTGGGTTGTTGCTTGCTTCCCAGCTATTGGGATTTCAAAGTAATATATATTTTTAATTATTTAAGTAAAATTTAGGTTTGGAATAATGTCAGGTTACTCTAAACATCTTATAAAATAGTTCATTTTTGTTATAAGTGATTGTTATTTTCAACATTTCCTTTAATTATAAAATTTAAACTTGAAAATTAATAAATAAATTTAAAATCTAGAGAAATCAGTTCTATGAATGATTTAAAGTTTAAGCACATATCTTAGTTAAAAAATCCTTTAACTTTCTAAAATAGTTAAGATTAAAAAATTATTGATGATGATGATAGTGGTTAACGTCCACTGAGACCAAATTGGTCTATCGGACCTATAATTTTCTTAGTTTTTAATTGTCTGGCTCCTCATCTTTCTTGGCGAGATTGGTGTTGTAGCTTTCTTTTTTTCTCTACCGTCTTCCAAATTCCTTAATCTTGCATCTCCTTCATCTCTTCTGGTTCTTGGGACATTGGTGTCTTAGCTTCGCGATCTATTGTGTTCGTCCATTTGAAGATATTCGGAGAAGAAGTTTGGTCTAGGAGATCTACTTTGTTGTTAAATGAAGATTTGTTTTGTGTGGTATTCGAATCCTCATAACTATTGATGCTTGAGGGGTTGTTGAGTTCACTTTTTTATTGTTGGGTGGGGCTTTCTCCCTGCTTGTTTTGAGAGTTGTTTCTTTATTGCCTGATGTCTTGTGATTCAAAGTTTTCTTTAAAGTTTTCTTGTTTGATGACAGTGTAGTGTTCTTTTTGTGCTCCTTCCCACCATGTAGATTTGTGGTGGTTTTTTCTAGCAGAATTTTTCTGGGAGGCTTTTGGGAAATTTTTGGCTAGATGGCCTGTCTCAAAGCAGGATCCACATATGAAGAGGACACTTTCATAATCGAGTTTCTAGTTCCACACGTAGTCTTTACTTGTTAGACTTATTTCAGCTTGGAATCCAGCGATGAAGTCCATTTCCACACAAATGCGTGCATAGGTGGTTCTCGCATATTCCTTTATTTCTGGGCACCTGCAGTAAAATTTCCCAATTGCATTTCCAATGGCTTTTAGCGAGGAAGGATTCCAGAGATGCAAGGGTAGGCTTGGCAATCTCACCCAAGCAAAAAAAGAAAGTGGATATGGGTAAATGCAAAACAATATCGAGATATTTTAAGGCGTAGGCTTGCTCGCCTTAAATGGGAACAAAGAAGAAGAAAAAATTTCCAAAGAGAGAAAATAAATAAGAGCAACAAACATAAAGAAGAGTCAACCATTTTCAGGCCCACATATACACCTGTTACTTGGTCATTGGATCTCTACGCCGAAGAGCTGATGAAGGCCAAGACAAGGAAGGAGATTTTGAAAGTTGAAGAACAGGAAAGGGACCACAAAATTTCAGAGATCACATTTGCAAATTGATGTTTAATGGAAGATAATAGAATTTTAAAAGAACATGTAACAATGTTACAAGAGGTTCTAGAGATAGGAAAACAAGAGTGGCAGAGCATGAAGACAACGTGGCAAACCACAAAAGAATCAATAGAAACAAACAAGGATGTGATAATTTCCAAAGAAAGTCAGGTAGATACACAAGTATCTTAGCAAACAAAACTTTCAAAAGAGAAGGAAAAAAAGAACAATAGGAAAGATGATCCAAAAGAAATCAAAGCTAGAGCTGAAGACACTAATGGTTACATAAGGACAAAGGAAGAAGAATATGCAAATGCTTGTAGAGCACATGAAAGAGAACAAAAAGAAAGAAATGACATGGAAACAAACTTTATTATCAATGGAATAAGATATTATGGGAAGAATGAAAGTACTCTCAATTTGACAAGAAACTTTCTGAAAGAGAAACTACATTGAAAAGGGAAAATTTTTCAATCAGGGAGAATGGGGAAATATGTGAAGAGATACCTCGACCCATAAAAGTCACCATGGAAAGTGTGCAAGACAAACACCATCTCTTGGGAAGAAAGAAACTCTTGAAAGGCTCACACTTATTCCTAGATGAATATTTAACCAACAAGCAACAAGAGGAGAGAAGGGAAGAAGTGGAGAAAATTAGATTAGCAAGAAATGAAGGGAGAAGGGCATGGTTGTACAATTGTAAAGCAATTATTGAAGTGTGTGGGTCTCAGGGAAAAACAGGGTAGCAAGCTGGTAATAAAGAAAAAAAAGAGAATTTTATAATAGGGAGGAAAAAAACAAGATTAGTATGGATGAAAAGAGGTGAAGACTCAAATTTGACTCTTATGTGTCAAATTGCGTTAGGGCCTATTGCAGAAGGTAGAAACATATTTGTCTCATGGAAACTCATGAACATGATGGTTGCAAAATTCCTATGTTTGACGGCTATTTGAAGTTAGCAATTTGGAATAAGGTAGTAGAAAATGGAAAAGGGTATGGGGGAATACTAGTTTTTGTGAAAGAAAAATAAGGTCGTCACATTCACTTAATGAAAGAAGATGCAAATAAACAATATTTATGGTTCAAAATACCAGAGAATGAGAATCACATAAGAATTGCAGCATGTTATTTTGCCCCTCAAGTCTAAAAAAATTACAAAAATAAGGGGCTAGACAGCAAGGATCCATATGTAGCTTTAAAGAAAGATATTGCCGCGTACTCTCAACAGGGAGAAGTTTTTTTATTGGGAGATTTCAATGCTAGAACAACAAATCAACAAGCTAGTATTCTTTGTTGAAAAGAGTATCACAATCCTATTTGGCTCACTGAAGAGAAGAATCCCCAATGGGTGAGGTGTTCAGAAGATGACAAAGCTAGCAATCATTTTGGAGAGGAGTTTCTTACACTATGTGGTGCTTTCAACTTAATTATTTGAAATGGTCTAGATAGATGGAAAAGGTTTGGGAAGTTCACTTGCAACACATACAATGGGGCAAGTGTCATTGACTATGCGATTTGTTCACAGAGCTTGATAGAAAAGATAGACAAAGTTAATATTGGAGAGCATATTTGGGACTTAAAATCAAACCATGACCCAATTTATATAAAGTTATCATGGTTAGAAGAAAGACAAAATAGGAGGAAAACCCAATGCTCTCGGCAATCACTATCAAGGGGAAAAATTCTTCTAACATAAGGAAATTGTACTATCTTCAAGACAATGTTAGAGAGATTAATTCAAAAGAATAAAATTGGATTCAAAAGATTCAACAAACATGAGTTAACATATATAATTCAAAGTGCACTTGAAAAGTGAAAAAGAGAAAAAAAAATAGGGAATCAAAATCAAATTGTTTTCCTTTAAATGCTTGGTTTGATGAGGAATGCAAAATGATAAGGCGAACCTTGAAAAAGGCTAGCAAGGAGAAGATGAATGTAAAGTTATATCAGTAGATACTAAAAAGGAAAAAAGATGAATACATACAAATAAGGCGATAAGAGTTAATATATCTAGGCAATAATAACCCAAATCTTTTCTAGTGGGAACTTCAACCAAGGAAGAAGAAAATAAAAAATAATATTACATCCAATCAATGGTTTGAATATGTAAGACAACTCTATGAGAATGAATCAGATGCAGATTCTTCCCCCAGGATCAACACAACTACAAAGCTCTTCATGTTACAAGAGGTGGAGATTAGAATTAAGAAGCTGAAAATAGGAAAGTCAAAGGATATGATTGAAATTCAAGCAGAGTATCTAAAATGGTGTATGAACACTCTTGAACCACACATCATGGAAATATTCAACGCCATAATTCAACAAGGATTCCCAAGAGACTTGACAACTAGCCTAGCAATACTCGTTTTCAGAAGTGGAGACATTAATAATCCTTCCAATTATAGAACCATTATGATCAATCCTTTGTTTGCAAAACTTTTCATCTGCATGCTAGAAAAGAGAATCAGTAAGTGGGCAGAAGTAAAAGAAAAGAGGGAAAAAGGGTAAGCGGGTTTTAGGCCGAAGAATTCTACAGTGGATCATGGTATTACATTGAGACACACTATTGAAAAGGTTTGGGAGGACAAAGAAGAAGTATTTTGCTTCTTTGTTGACTTTAAAAAGGCACTTGACACAATCCCTAGAGATAAGTTGTGGCGTAGAATGAAAGAACTTGAAATTCCTTTGCATTATAGAGCCACTGTCCATAGACTTTATGAAGAGGTGAAAGTCAAAATTAGAACCTCAACGGGTATTTTAGAAATCTTTAGAAGTGACATTGGTGTCAAGCAAGGTTTCCCTCTATGCCCTACTCTTGTTGGTTTATATATTGATAATATGCAAGGTGGAGATTGTGTTCGGTTGGGGGAGTTTGTGATAAAGCTTCTTGTATATGTTGATGATCTTGCCATTGATTTCTAAATCGGCCCATGGATTGCAGACGCACCTATATGCCCTTGATCATTTTTGTAGAGCAGTGGGGATGCAAGTCAATACTGGCATGCCAAAAATAATGATTTTCTCTGATAAAAGGAAGCAAAGCCAATGTACATTCTTCTTTGAAGGCAACATTCTTGAAGAAGTAAATGAGTAAAAGTACGTCGGGATTGATTTCAACAACATATTTAATTAGGAGCATTGCAGAAAGAAGAGAATTTTAGGAGCGTGGAAAGCATTATATGCTCTTCAAAACATATGTAGAAAGGCAAAGTTATGGGATTGGAAAACCATTAAAGTAATTTTTGGACTCCTAGTTTGTTTAGTGATGCTATTTGGGTGTGAATTGTGGGCTAGCAACAACCCTGTCTCAACATGGAAACAAACTGAGACAATCCAAAAACGTTTGATCATGAGCAAGTTGAAAATAAAAAGTGCGGTACCTTATGAGATAATGTTAAGTGAAACAGGAGAAACTCCCATCGAAGCAATTCCTATAGTGCAACTCATAAGATATCTAAAAATAATTGAGCAAATGGGACTAGGTAGATGGCCTAATGTTATTTTCAATGAAGGCATGGGTGAAAGAAAGAAAACATGGATGAGACAAAACCACACATGGATGCAAAAATCGAATATCTACCTCAATGCTTGTCCCACAAATAGCAAGGAGCTAAAGAATTTTGTTATGGAGAAGTTTCGTAAATGGGTATGGGGAAAAGAGTTGGATAGAAGGAAGAAATATTGCATTGAGGAATTCAACCCTATGTGTGATCTACAAACATAAGAGGTCATTGGAGCTAGCATTCCGAGGAGGGAAAAGGTTCTTATTGCTCAATTAAGAATCAGCTCGCATCAACTTATGTGTGAAACAAGACGGTGGAAAATGCCTAAATAAGCTCAGGAAGAACGATTGTGTACATTTTGCACGTGTGGGGCAGTAGAATCAGAAAAACATTTCATTTTGGAATGTGATGTGTTCAAAGGCATCAAGAAAGTTATGGGAATATGTTAGCATTGGCTTCTTGGCATTGTCTTTTCAGTAAGGGGATTTTTGGAAGGTTGGGTAACTCATCATCAATTTGAATAAGAAAATGATTGAATTGCAAAAGGCGAAAAGCAGGGAACCGATGGTCCCATAGACTATTTTTAGTCTCGTGGACGTTAAAATATCATTTCGTTCTTTCATTTCATTTCAAAACTCAGATTATCTACACTTTTGAGAAAATGGAGTGATGAAACTTCAACTTGCCACTCTCATTCAGTAAACAAAGGGGTAATTTGAATACCTCTTATACAATGCGTGTGTGCATATCAAATTTAAGTTTTGCTTACTATTTTTACATTGTTCTTTGTGGAACGCATGACACCATGTAATGCTAGGAACCCGTGCCATTTAGGTTGTGGCAAGCTACAATTTTTTCAAAGAAGTTATGGAAATTCCTGTAAGATTTTGAGAAAATCTTGCAGAATTTTTTCAAAATCTAGATTTAGATTATCGCTATCAAACTTTAAAATATTGGATACAAAAGATTCTTGATAATGCTAAATCCATTTCCACCATTAAAAAAATAATTTAAACACTCAAAATATTAAATTTCTTAAAATAATTAAATTAAATTTCAATATTAAAATACGTCACTAATAATTATAGGCGTTTGAGTTAACATTCTCCCTTATATTTCCATAAACTACTCGCGTTTGAGTTAACATTCTCCCTTATATTTCCATAAACTACTCATCACTTGGCAACTGTATATTTCTGTGCAATGCTCCATTTCTGTACAATGCTCCATGATTCAAGACGGGTTTAAAAAGTCAGCATTCTGAGTTAATGCTTTGCCTCATGAGTTTATCAATTTTCCATTGATTAAGTGAATGCTTTGTTCGTCCACATAACCTGGATGAGGTCTTTTTTTCCAAAATTGAGAAAGGCGTTGTTTAGGTAAGTTACAATTTTGTTAAGATTATTTAAAAAAATTAATTATGAGAAGGTTTGAATATTTTTATAGTGAAAATGGATTTATTAGTATGAAATTTTTTGGGTACCTAAATTATTGAAACTTGATCATTACAACTTGAATTTCAAAAGAAAGTTGCTTAATTTTCTTAAAATCTTACTAAAATTTCCATTTTGACATGGATATTTTCACCGTCCATACCTGATATAACTTCTGGTAAACTGTGTGCAGCGGACTCCTTTTAGTTTTGATCACTTTCAGTGTGATGGTGCTCAATCGAAGCATCGCAAAAAAATGGACCCATCGGTACTGCGTCTCACGCTACTGTATTTGGAAAACTGTGGATGGTTTCTTCCTTCCCAGCTATTGTGTTTCGTAGAGAATTAAGATAAAATCCGCTCATACTTCATGCTCATGTCAAAACCGCATAAAGTCATCACATGAAACTTTGAAACATGCACATGATCTGATTAAATAAATTGTTGATTTAGCTTTGAAACGTGCACATGATCTGATTAAATAAATTGTTGATTTAGCTTTGCAAGAGTATATCCATCCTATTCGTCCTTAGGCTAACTTGCAGTCCTTTTTTTAATAGTTGATCAATGAGTCTGATTCTTTTAATAGTTGATCAACGAGTCCGATTCTTTTTCTGTATACATATCCGTGGATATATTTGACATTGTGAAGAGAATTCGAGAAAATTTAGACTTTTTCAACAACCGGTTTTAAATTTATATTTTTTCATATTTTTTACCACCTTCATCCACTCTATAGTAAGCAAGGAATTTCCATCCACTCTATAGTAAGTAAGGAGTCTCTTATAATTTGAATCTTTGGTATAAATCAAGAAGTTTAGCCTTATTATTTGAGTATCTATATAATTTAGTTGAGATTTTTATTTAGTGGTCATTAAAAAAAGATAGAATAGCTCTTTCCTCAGAAGAATCAACACTTGTAACTTCATCAAAATAGGCTCAAACCCTCTATTTATCAATAACTTCAAGATGTATTGTACATGGAGGGTTTAAATTGTCTTTCCACTTAAAATTCTCAAGAATATTCATTTCATAAAAACACAAAGGATATTTTTTTTTCAATTAAAAAGGTTGTCATTCCTCACTATCTAATCACCTAAAATGGCTAAAAATGGAAGAGCCTTCTAACTAGAGAAAGATGGGTTAAGAATCCAATCTAATTTTCTTAGTAATATCACTCATCTAAGAGTAATATCACTCATCGAGTAATTGGATCCAATGTACTTATCAATCTATTACATCATAAAGTCAATATATTCTCCACCTTGGAAATCATCCACCCCAGTCTCTTTTAGTGTAATCATTTGGTTTCAAGAAAAACCTGAGATTCTTAATCCCACCCTATCGATCACAACAGTGTAGGAAAGAATTCCACTAAAAAATATGTTTTCCTCTCCCATATGTTCAAAAAGGAGATAGAATACTTTTCTATAGTGATCACCATACTCAATCCCAAACACAATAGAGATTCTATATTTCTTTTAACATATTTGTGTCTCTTCTTGAATCATCATAAAACAAAAGAATTCCATCAAAAAATAATTTATTTTTTATATCTCATGATCCCCTTATCCTAATAGCTTTTAAAGAACCTAAAATTTTTGGATCATTTATCCCCATACTTAATACTTCAATAACCAACTAAGAGTGCTAAAGAAAGTGGACATCCTTTTCTTAATCCTCTTCTTTTCCTAAAAAACCCGAAGAAAATCCCATTTATTAAAACAATAAAGAAAATTGAAGTTACATGCTCATAACCTAGTTGACAAAACTTAAGTTAAAACCCACATGTAACAAAAAAAAGTCCCAAATAAAGCCAACCATAAACCAACTTTGATTACCATGGCTACTAATTCATCAATTTGATATCCTCAGAAAACCCCCACTATCTCATGTATCTATCTCCCTCAAAAGAGACAAAATTACTCTTCATAAATAGATTTGGATCAAATCTCTTTCATTATATGAGGCATACAGAAATGGACCTAAACTCTTCAAATGCTGGATAAAATATCTTTCATTGTATGAGGCATAGGGAAGTGGACTTAAACTCTTCAAATATTTTTTCATTATTATTTTTCAGTATCAATGTAATGAAAGTGGAACTAGAGAAGAAATAATTCTCAAAAATCCTTGAGTGTTCAAGGACCCTTATCGAATGCTCCTCAAATAAGTCATAAAATCATTGAAAAAAATCCATCTGAAAACCATGCATACCCAATCTCTTATTTTTTTTAAAAGAAAGGAATTCTTGTAATTCTTCTCTTTGAATAGGAGCAACAAGTTCCTTATTGTTCTCTCAAACAAAATTAGGAAAAAGGCTAGTCATCCCAAGAACCTCCATAATTGTAGATTTTTTTTTCCTCCTTATAGATTCTCTTGAAATGATAAACACCCTGTTTGGAAAAACTCTTGAATTGGAAAATTTGTAAACCATCCCTTGCATTTTCAAAATAGTATTAATGTTTCTTCTATGATTTTCAAATTGATGGAAAAAACTAGAATTATCATCTAAAAGGAATGCCTATGTAATATGGTCCCTACAAAAAATTCATTTTTCCCTGTATATGAAAAAATTAGAGGCCAATCCATCCCTAACATCCACTCCAACTAGTATCCTTGCTACTGGCATTACACCCATCTTAATAAACCCCATATCAGCCTCATAAAAAATGGCCATAACTTTTTTAATTTCCCTAAATATTCTAAGGTCCAAAACTCATTCGGTAAACTTGGAAGTTTAACACACCAAGGACACATGTTTGTTATTCAGTGTTGTGTCAAACAAGGGAAACCATCTTTTAATAATAATCATAGTTGATCCCCACTATCACACCAAACCCAAAACCTTCATTACATCATCTCCACTTTACAAAATGAACCCCATCCACCCTCTTGAATAGATGTAACAAGTAGGTGTATAATAAAGGATTGGCTTCCAATTAGTCTTTAACCACTCTTTCAATGAAACAGTGCATGTCCTTATTCCCAAAAATCTTCCAACTAGTGTTGAAGAATCTATTTTCACAACATCATGTATACCCACATCATCACCAAGAACAATCTTAACTAGTGAATCGTTACACTTAATATATTTTTTTAGCTTTTTAAATCCCTTTACTTTCCTTATATCACTATTTGAAACTCCTATATTACTTATGTAATGAAGGATATTTGGATGAGAAACCCCCTAAAATAGATTCCCTTGAGTATCCTGCAAATAAAGCCCAAAACATCCTTAGTCACTAGACATTTAGGTGGTCCCCTTCGAAGCCACAAAATTTGGAGGTCATGGATATAAAGTCTACAAAAGACAATGAAGGAATAGGGCATGAAACCCACAAACCACAAACTTTCTTACACCACCACTTTTCTTAGTTCTTTTATCTCGACTTTCACTCCATCTCTCACCTTGTCAAAGACAGAAATAGAAGAATAATCCTTGTGAAATCCAATGTTTTCATAATCATGGGGATATTCTATATTTACTTAAGAAAAAGGAGTCAGTTTTTCATTCTATATGGAATCTAGGTACTAGATCCCCGCAAAACCAATCCCAAACTATGAAGTTGGTATCTCGAGTTCCACATAATGTCATGAATAGTTTGATATCCAACTCTCTATAATGTGCCATAAACCTAAGTAATTTCTTTCTAACAGATTTTAAATCCAAATGTCAATCCCCTCTTGAGGGTATAGACTCTATTAAACCTCATCTAAATATCTTCTGATCCTCGAGAACCATAAATGGTATTAGGAAGCATAATCAACTATTATTATTTACAAATTTTTCTTTTGAGTGTAAAATATATTTTCCAGATATGTCAAACTTTCTATAACTACCGCTACTTTACCTTTTGAAAGAAGAAAAGTTGGAGCTAGTAGATAGTCAATAATATCCAACGGATTCAACTCAAACTCAAGTAGCTTCCATGCATGCACAATAGAGCACAACATTGTAATTAATCAAGATTCAACCACTCCATTGCGAGATGGGACACCTATATTCATTTAGTCCCACAATGTTCATGTAGTCCCCCAAACCATTCTGAAGAACTACCCCATGTTAAGAAATAAAAAATGCCAATTATTCATCTTTCTTGGGTCATAACTCTTCTTCTTAAATGGTCTTCAACTACCACAACAACATATTTGTTTGAGAGGTGTACAAAGTTACTCATTTTGAATGTTTTATGTACAAGGTTAGTCATGTTGGATGTTGACCATCGAATTGTTTGGATTTGCATCACAATGTAAGTGTTTTGGTGTTATACATGCACATAGCCCCGATGGGAGAGCAAGGGGAAATTCAACATAAAATATGGGGTGCTCACCAATGACAACAAGAAATCATCATCATTTAAAAAATAATATTTGAATAGAGACAAAGACAATGCAAACAAAAGCCAAAATAGTAAAAATAATATGGCAAGGGTAATCTATCATAGATTTCCTCATGTGATTCTTTCTCTTTGAGTCTCTTTTCCCAATTTTCTTAGGTTAAGATAAATACTTTAGAAGAAGTTACACTTGTTCAAAGCTTCAAATTTGAATCTAGATAAGTCATCATTGTGACAATGCTTCTTCTTGAACGAACATGGTCTCCATTGTTTCACATCAATTAGGTAGTTTTTCTCACCAAACAAATTTGGAATTGCAAATAATTCCCATCTATTGTAAAGTAATGACATGCAACAAATTTATTATTGAATGACATGTCTTTTGTTCTTGCAATCAAAACTTAAGTCAATGATATTTTTTAAAGTAAATAATGGCTGCAGAAAGTAAATAATAACTATAAAAATTAACCACAAAAAATTATATTGCCTTCAACCTATATTTATACATATGTTATGCAAGGCAATAGAATCACTACTTATTTCATTTTTTCAATTATCGATAAATTAGTGTGGTTTACTGAAGATGTTGAAAGCTAAATAATAAAAGCATATGTTAAACAAAATAGAACTCATCAAAGATTAGTTAAAATAGAGTTGAAGAATAACATTTTTGAATATTTTGGTCATAGTTGAGAATTGTATTTTTTAATAAAATTTTTGAAAATATATTAGACTTTGAAAATATATTAAACTGTAGGTTGATTATCCAACCAGACCTCCCTTGGCTATAGGGCCTCAACATGTTATGAAACAGAGAAAGTAATAAAACCCAATCAATATCTTTCTTACCATCTTTTAACCTTCACTAAAGAAATATAAGACATAAGTCTATTTTTATAAGCTTTTGTAAGAATGTGAATTAAACAAATTGGGAGAATTAAGATTGGACGATCTGACCTGGTTTTTTGATGTGGCCCTGTGACATGGAAATAATGATGTGGAATCCAAATTCAAAACGCATTTTCTAGCTTATAATTCATTATATGGTGATTACCTGGCATCTGGATTTCAACTATTTCTATTTTTCGGATATCGTGTATTTAGATATAGATTTTTCTTTTAAATTGTTTTTTCCCATATATTCTAGATTTCTAAATCCTGAATATTTGGAAGTTATTTTAAATAGTTTGGGAAATGTTATAAAATTCAAAAATTTGTCGGTTACTAAATTTTTCAACCAACGTTTAATTCGCTCACGTTAGGAGGAAGTTAATTCTGTTCAAACAAAATCTTACCAAGATAATTTGTTCACTATCTCGAGCCTTTCCCATGAAATCATGTTTTTAACTGCTTTAAAAAAAAATGGTAGCCCGAACCCTATGTGCATATTGGAGTCTGTTGGATCAGGTGCACAGCAAACATAAATACACACAACAATTTATCAAGCACATAAACACAAGAATTAACGTGGTTTACCTAACCAATCTGGGCTACGTCCATGAAACATAGGCATCAGGAGTTTATTAATCAAATTAGGAGATTACATCATGAAATCCTCACACTCTCTCTTGGCAAATCATCCAAATGATTGCCTGTTATATAGCATAGACAATCTAACAGCCTCATAACTCCCTCACATCAAATATAGGAGGCATTAACTCCCTCCCAACAACCTGGAGCTAATCTAGGAACTAAATCCCTATTGTTGTCATCCTTCAGAGATTTTTGCCTATTTGACTCAAACAGAAAATCTCAACAATCTCCACCTTGACAACAATTCGCCTGATGCCCTGTTATTATTATTTTATCTTTTCTGCAAGCCAAGAGAAGCCAAACACCAGCGTAGCTTCTCCAACAAAACTGGTTTCGTGAACATGTTTGCACAGTTCTCCTTTGTATGCACCTTTTCAAGAGAAACTCCCCTTTCAGTGATAACCTGTCTTACAAAATGATATTTGATTGGAATATGCTTTGACTTACTATGATAGGCCGGATTCTTAGCCAAATGTATTGCACTTTGACTGTCACAAAGTAACCTGATGTTGTCTTGTAACCTACCAAACTCACCAAGCAAACCTTTCAACCAAACCGCCTCTTTGCAAGCATGAGAAGCAGCAATGTATTCTGCTTCAGTAGTGGACAAAGCAACAATGCTCTGTAGCTTTGACATCCTGCTAATAGCTCCACCTGCAAGAGTAAAGACGTACCCTGAAGTTGATCTTCTCTTATCCAAGTCACCTGCAAAATCAGAATCAACATATCCGCAAACATATTCACTACTCTTATTGTAAGAAATACAATAACTACTTGTGCCTCTCAAGTACCGAAGCACCCATTTCACTGCTGACGAGTGTTCTTTACCCGGATTTGCCATGTACCTGCTGACAACCCCAACTTCATGAGAAATATCTGGTCGCGTACACACCATCGCATACATCAAACATCCTACTACATTGGCATAAGGAATTCGAGACATATAATCCTTCTCTTCATCTGTATTAGGACATAAACTCGAAGAAATCTTAAAATGGGAAGCTAAAGGGATCGACACAGGCTTCACATTGTTCATGCCAAATCTCAAAAGTATTTTCTCAACATACTTCTGTTGTGATAGCCACAGCTTACCATTGCCCCTGTCTCTGAAAATCTCCATGTCCAAAATCTGTCTTGCCGCTCCTAGATCTTTCATATCAAACGTCCTTGCCATCTGAGTCTTCAACCTGTTGATTTCTTCAATGCTTTTGCTTGCTAAAAGTATATCATCAACATACAACACTAAGATAATGAACATTCCATTATTTAACTGCTTAAAATAAACACAATGATCATATTCACTTCTTACATATTTCTGACTCAACATGAAAGAATCAAACCTCTTATACCACTGCCGAGGCGACTGCTTCAGGCCATATAATGACTTCTTGAGCCTGCAGACAAATTTCGCATTGCGATGCTGAACAAACCCTTCCGGTTGTTCCATATATATTTCCTCATCTAAATCACCATGTAGAAATGCAGTCTTAACATCTAACTGCTGCAACTCCAAATCAAACAAAGCCACTAATGCTAACACAATTCTAATTGAAACAATTTTAACCACTGGTGAAAATATCTCATGAAAGTCTATGCCAGCTTTCTGAGAAAACCCTTTTGCAACCAACCGAGCTTTGTACCTGTCTTCCGTATCATTCACACCTCGTTTCAGCTTGAAGACCCATTTGCATCCCACAGTTTTCCTGCCTTTCAGAAGCTCAACCAGATCCCATGTACCATTCTTACCTAAGGCCATCATTTCTTCCTTCATGGCTGCTTTCCATTTGTCACTATTTGAACCTTCTACAGCTTCCTGATAACACAAAATTTCATCATCATTAGCGATCAAAGCAACTGAAGTAACATGATCATCATACCTTCTCGGACGTCGTTTGATCCTTGTAGACCTCCTTAAGAATGTTTCTGGTGCTTCCACAATTGGCTGTCTATCAACTGTAGGAATTTCTTCATGATCGTCATCTGAGACCTGTTCATGTCCTCCATATGAACCCTGTTCATAATCTAATTCTGAAACCTGTTCATGACTAGAATCTGAACTATGGT